>JAQQTP010000081.1:62937500-63464384 GCA_029884605.1 Ormosia emarginata
AATTAACGATGGAGACTTGATCTTGATTTAATTAACGGTGGAGATTTGATCTTAAAAGTGAATAAGATCATTTATAACCATTAGATGGAGATTAAATTAATGGTAGAGATTTGGTCTCAAAAAGTGACAAAAATCATTTATGACCATTGGATGAAGAATTAATTAAGGGTAGAGATTTGGTCTTGTAAAGTAACAAGGACCATTTAAGACCATTGGATGTAAATTTAATCAATGGTGGGGAATTAGTCTTAAAAAGTAGCAAAGACTAATTATGACCATTGGATTAAAAGTTAGAAGGAGTAATCTTGACCCTTAATTTTGGAGACACATCTAATGGTTAGAATTTAAAGGAGAAAAATCCAACTAAGATTAAGTCTTCTAAATCAAAAGTCTACCTAATCCTAACCATCAATTAATCAATCGATGGCTAGAAAGGCTTCAAATAATGGCTTGAAAAAGATGACAACTTTGAAGAAGCAAGGATGAAGGGGGAGACGGTTTTGTAGTTGTTTTTGGAGCTAAAGAAAAAGTTTTATGTCATTGTTAGATGTCTTGATCAATTATATATAATTATTGATCATTTTTCCTAAAGCAAAAATATTTTCTTTTTTCTCCATGCAAGCTACGGTCATGCATCAAATTTGGAAGACAAATTTACATTCAAATAATACTTGGTCATTCTTCTAACAATAATTGAAAAAGCTATATAAAATTAGTCAATGTTGGTGTCTATTCTTTCTAATTCCTATGGCTATGCTTGCTTGGTAAAAGAGAAACATGTTATCAATTCAATTCTATCTCTTTTGTTTTAAAGTGGCTCACGGTCTTGGTATGAAAATTAGAACCTTTGAAGACCATAATTGAACACTTTAGTCATTATTGATCACCTTGGTCTTCATTGAACATTTTCAAGTAACAAAGTTATCAAAATTTCTCTCCATCTCTCTCCTACTCTAAGCTCACGACCAAGCACTCCAAACCAACCTTCCATCACTCAAAAATTTCATACAACCATATTTATTGAATCCTTACATCATTTTAAGAACATCTCTAGTTATGAGTTTTTTCAAAATCATTCATCTTGAGCTTCAAATCCAAGCTTCAAGTTTCTATCAAAAATAAAAAATTCCATCTTTGTGCTTCAAGAGAAACCATTTGGTCAAGACACTTAAAACCACCATCCAATCTCTTTTTCTTTCATCCAACCATAGATCTTGAATCTACATGATATTCTAAGCAACTTTCATGTTGGAGATTTTCTCTAAATCATTCATTTTCAAGGAGTTTTTTCAAGAGCAAGTTCTAAGATTTTTGAGGTAAAGTGTAAGGAAACTCCATTTCTTTTTTTATTTTTCATGATCTAAACCATGTTTGATCCATGGTTCCTCTTAATCAAGCTTAGTATACTAATTTTTATGTATTTTGTCTTGTATTTGAGAAGCTCTTGGTGATGAAGGACTTGGAAAAAGAAGCAAAACAAAGAGCTTTTGAGGATCTTCAAGAGGTAAGAGGGAGATCCATCTCACCAACCAAGCATGGTGGTGAGAGATGGTCTTATATTTGATGGATGTTGAATCCATGTGAGGATTCATATCCATGGTCATGTAATAATTTATGTGTGTTTATGAGCTTTGATTTATTTGCATGTGCTTGATATGCTATGCATGATTTTATGGCTTTGATGATATGCTTATATTATGCATGATGAGTATATGGCATGCTTATAGTATTTATGATGAAATATGTATGTGTATGCCATGATGTATTGATGGAAAAGAAATCAATTTTTGGCTCCAAAAGCCCAGGGAAGAGCTACGGTTTTGATGCCCTTGATTAGGGTTCATGTTGAAAATTTTTCAAGAACAAGGAAATTGATTTGTTTAATGAAAATTATGAAGTGGAGAAAAATGAATTTTCTCGGTTCTAAAGGCTATGGGATTTTCGGTCAAGACACCTTAACATAGGTGTTTATAATTTAAGATTTTCATGAAAGATTAAAAATTGGATTGATTTGAAGAGTATGGAAAATAAACAAAGGATATGTTTTTCAAGAGAACAAGAACATGGTTTTGAAGGATTTTTATTGATTTATTTTATGTAAAAAGATCCTAAGTGTTTTTCTAAACATGAGTTTTGAATGAAACGGGCAAATGTTAATTTTAAGGATTTGCAAAGAAAGTGAAAAAGAATTTGTAAAGAAAGTAAAAATGAATTTGAACAAATGAGTTTGGTTTTATAAGCATTGGTATTTCTGTTTTGAAAACAAAATTTTAATGGTTTTGTTTGTGTAAAAACCATATCAATTTAAAAGGAAAAGTATTTGATGGCTTTAATAGTTTTGTTTGTGTAAAATCATATTGATTTAGAAGAAAAAAGTGTTTTGATGATTTCAATAGTCATGTCCACGTTTTTTTAAAGGCTTGTAATGTCTTGATTTTTATGAACAAAGTGATTTTCAAAGTAAAACGTAACTTGATTTAATACAAGGAATTTAGAAAGGGAATCAGTGTTTTTATCACTGAGAGAATTTTGTAAACGAAAGACAAAGAGAGGTTGAACATGTTTGAACTCTAATTTATTTTGAAGAATGATTTTTGAAGTGATTTGAGAAAAATGGAGAATATAATGGTGATTTGAGAATTTACTAACGTATAACTTATTTTCAAGTTTTGGAAGACGTTAGGAAAATTTAAGATTTTGAAACATTGATTTACATCAATGGAAAAGTGATTTTGTGAATTATATTCGAAAGAAGAATTTTGAGTAAAGAATGTGGAAAAAGATTTTCTTGAAGTAAGAAAAATATATTAAATGAAGTATAAGTTATATTATTTTGAGAAAAGTTGAAATTTTTTTTTTTAAGGTTAAGAAATATTTTCTATAATGAAATTGTGGTAAAAAATTATTTACGTAGCTTAAAAACGATTTGAAATGTAGTAAAATATTTTTACACAATTTGAAAAATGTGTTGAAAATAATATTGATTTATTTAAGTCCAAAATAATGTTTAGAATATTGAGGAATATTTTACGTGATTGTAAAATATTGAAAAATATTTTACGTATTTTAAAAATGATTTGAAATACAGTAAAATATTTCTACGTGATTTGAAATACGTTGAAATATTTCTATGCGATTTGAATTACGTTTAAATATTTTACGTAATTTGAACTACTATTGAAAAATCAATATGTGGTTTAAAAGTGATAGAATATTTTTACGTGATTGTGAAAATGACGAAAAATCGTTATGTGAATTGGAAAGTGTTTTAAATATTTTGAAAATAAAAGAAAATGATTTACGCGACTTAAAAGGATGATTTTTAAGTTACACGATTTTGAAACAGTGAAAAAATATTATGGGATTTGAGAAACATATATTTTTATGCGATTGAGAAAAACGTTGAAAAATTAGTACGTGATTTAAAAGTCAGCAATGAAGAGTTAAAAGATTTCAAAACGAATAGCAAGAAGTGTTACGGTATTGTGAAAACATAATAAAAACGTTTTGGAATTTTAAAAATGTGACAAAAGTGTTACGATATTTTGAAAATGCAACAGAAGTGTTGTGGAATTGTGAAAACGTAACGGGAATGTTGCGCAATTTTGTGAAAATACGACGAAAGTGTTTTATAAGTATGAAAATGTGATAATATGATTTTTCTGTTGAAAATACAGTATAAATACTATAGAACCAGTATATGGATGTTGTGTGAGAAAATGATATGTTTTGCCTGTGATTGGCATTTGGTGCATTATACATGCATTGGAAAGATATGTCTGTGATTGACATTGGTGTATTATACATGCATTGGAAAAATATGCGTTGAGGCATATGATTGAACAAATGAAATTTGAAAAGATTTGGCCCTTGTGGTTGACTTGACCGATATATTCGTGCATTGTATAAAGTATAGCTAATAAGCTATTTTGGCCCTTGTGGTTGAAGAGGAATGAGAATTGATAGTGAGATCTATGATGGATCTTGGGGTGCGTTAAGGCGGCGGTCGATCGAGGTGGACAAGTGGCGAAGTACCCTGTGCCACTTGGCGATGCAGTCCGTTGCAACGCATTGACGATACCAGACAAGAACACGATTCTTTTCAACGACTGGGAGATTGTCTTTGGGCTAAGGTTGACAATTAACCAGAGCATTCTCTTCGAAATTGTAAAAACCTCCATGGAGTTGTTTTTGAAAAACTGAGTTTTTGTGCACATGCATAATCTGACATTTATATCTGTGTGATATATTAATTGAGGAATATTGGCTATGACAATTATTTTGAATACTTGGATGATGATGATGATAATTAGACAATGTTGAGGGCATTATCGTAATTGTTGTTTATGATAATTGAACTGATAAATGATTGGATGATGATAGTTGATTAATATTGATGACATGATATATTTGTATGATATGTTGTTTGTGTTATCTCTCGTGCTACCATGTTGGTATTGGCGTAGGTGATCTCACTTTCTTTGTTATGTTGTTTTGTTGTGTCCGACTTGTTAAAATCAAATAATAGAAGGATCGAAGTTGTCTTAGACATAATGGGTAATGAATACTCGAGATGGGTGACAACAATAAGGAGTGGACATTCGGGACTCGAAGGTGTGCGGTGTTGACAAAGAACATATGTAGAACGGATGTCCGATGCAACAAGATGGATACAATGGAATAAGTATGTTAAGTTTTAACGTTAGTGTTGTATCGCTTTATTAAGTAAGACTCATGGGGTTTGCTACATCTTGTTAAAAAAAAAAGAGTTTGTTAGTTTTATATTTCTCTTTAAATTGTGAAATATTAATTAGTGTCAATATTGCATAATGAATAGTTGAAATATGATTTTCAATATTACCTAATAATTTCAAGTAAATTTACGTTTTCAAGAAAGAAGAAATTTTGAAACCCATATTTTCATAACTCAAACCTTTTACGAATTGATTTTCAGATTATGAGTCGGGAGTCGGAAATGTGATGCCCTAAGGACGATGTTACAGTAAGTGGATGTCGTCGTTTGGGTCTCGCGTTGCCATCATTTTAAACTTTTTAAAATACCTAGTGTGTCCATGCCATGATGGTGACAGTTAAGGAGCCAGTGGCCTATAAATTGGGGAGTGAGAGAAAACTTCTCACTTCTGCTGCTTCTCCAACCATCTTCATATACTTTCCGATGAGCATCCAAACGGTGGTTCACGACGGCGCATACGATGGTGCAACCATTAGTTTTTTGCTTTTATTCTCTATGCAATCACCCCATTTTTCTTCAGTTCTCTTCAACATTCCCTCACTTAAGGTGCTGTCCAATCCTCTTTTCTCCTTTGTTTAGCCTTTTTTTCCTTTATCTAGACCATGGCAAGGGTGCGAGAGTGATAACAACGTATTTTATTCATTTTATAATCCTCTCACTAGGCTTCTTAAGGTTCAATTTGGCTTAATTAAGTTGATTTTGTCACATTTTATGAAATTAAGCTTAATTGGATCATTGAAAAAATTATTGCTTAAATTATTATTAACTTGGGTGATTGCATTTTTAAGTAAAGTGGCTACAATTTGAGTTGCAATTATCTGATTAATGTGAATCTAATCTTGTTAGAAAGTTAAGATAATTCTCTAATAACTATTCACTCGAAGAAGAAATCACATTGATAAAGAATATATTTCATTCATCAGATAATCTTCTCACTTGGCTTTTTCAAGAACCCGGCTATAATTTGAGTTACAAATATCTGATGGATGTGATTTTGGTCTTGTTTTAAAGCTAAAACAAATTTCTACAACTTTCATATAGGCCTCAAGACCGGGAACACACGTTTGGATAATTCAAATTGGAGTTGAAGCAAAATCTAGAGTTTTGAACCTGATAGCTTGACCTCTATGCACTCATTAGGCTATATCTCGGGCTATAGGAGTTCAAGAATTCTGAAATTTTGACAGTGGAAGGTTAAGACCCATATCTACAACTTTGACGAAGAACACAAAAGTTGGATCAAAAGTTTTGAAGGAGATATTAGGCTTAGAAGTTAGAATAGAGGAGCTGAAGTTGGGCCTGACTCATGAGCAGTAATTGGGCCATATCTCGGGCTGTGGATGTCCAATTGAGCTAAAGCTGGCAACATTTGAAAGCTAAGACAGTTCTCTAGAACTTTCATGAAGACCCCTTGGCCAAAAAATGATGCATGCCATGAGCTCAGAAGTAAAACATTTCGGAGACAAGAATCCACCAATTCATCATCATCAAACAACTATTTTGGCATTTTGTTCTCATCATCCATCATCTCTTTTAGCATTTTGTACTCTTCTAACTCTATAAAAGAAAGCAAGGGTTGATCATTTCGTAGTGTTAGCTTAGAGTTTACTTTCATGCTTGTATGTTAATTGTTTCCTTTGTGTAGTTTTCTATTGTTCTTAATTGAAGTTATGTTCATCATCTTCTTCTTCTCTCTTTCTTTCTTCTTGATTCATGAGTAACTAATTTTCATTTTACTTGGGTGAAAGGGTGAAGCTCTTGTTAAAAAATTGATGTTAGATTAATTTCCTTCTTGTGCTTAAATGATATATTTTTAAGTGATCATTATATGTGTTGTATATTGTTTCTGATTAATTTAGAAACTCTTTTTGTATAATGAATATCTTGATTCATTGTAGACAAGATGTTGGCACAGTAGATGTTTGAGATCATTTACAAGTATTGGTAGATAATTAATGGAACCATAATATGATTACATATATAATCTTAATTGAACTTTGAATGTTATATTTTCTGATTGGAACCTTCATTATGTATGATTTCAATTGAGTTATAAAAAGAAATAATCTTGTTTCTAATTTATTACCAAGAGTGGATCTCCTAACTTAAGCAAATCCTTTTCATCTGTGAACAACTTTTATCACCTTTAGTATTGTGACAAATCTGCTCCTTATCTCAAATAATTTTTCTTCATCAATTCCCTGTAGATCAACCTCGGACTCTTGAGAATTTACTACTTGAAACAACCTGCACTTGGGTTTGAAACTTTTAATTTCCCATCAGAGAGTCAGAGAGTAACAGTGAGGAGGGTAGTAACTCTATGGGAGAGTTATCTGTAGCACCACCTCCATGTGCAGTAGTGGCGCGGCGAAGGGGTTTATGTGGGGACAATATAATTGTACAAAGGCCATTTTTGAGCTCTGAGATGCAATCTGGAGGACAGAGGCTGTGAGGGAAGCAACTAGGCTTAGACCCTCGTGTCTGCTTTCTGAGGTCATGAAAGAGTTGGGGAATAGGAATTTTAATCCTTCTAGTTCTGATGAAAGCTCAACCTCTGTAGATTGTCCTCTCGAGATCTAACATATGGGATGAAAGAAGAAAGAAACTGCCCCAGCATGCACATCCAACGTGGCTCCAAGTCCTAATATATATAGATGGGTGAGCTCCAAAGTTAAAGACATCTCATTCTAGTATAGTACAATGGTGGAAGTGTTCGACCTACGAGCATATCTCCAGTTGACAGAAGATGATATTTAGGATGAGGAGTATGAGGTACATCCGGTGAGCCAAGAAGAATAGATATATATGGCGCAAACTTCACGAAACAAACATTTCATGTACCTTTATAAAATAAAGTTTGTGAAGCTCAGAATCCAACTTTCATTTTCTCACTTCGAGATGGGCATCTTGAATTATCTCAAGTTGGCACCAACGTAACTGCAACCAAATGCCTAGGTCTACGTCTGAGCATACTGACTACTGCATCGGCATTTGAATCTTCTATCCACTGCCCCATCCTTCTTGAACTTCTTCTAGGTGGTGCTACCTAATAAGGGTGGTTCGATCAAGGCTTGGGTCACCCTCCACACTCGGGGTGGCTGAAAAATTTTGGAAACCTTCCTTGACTCTTATAAAAAATTCAAGGATGGGTATTTCTAGCTAGAGGCAGTTCCTGGAATGCAGCAATTTTTTATGAATGTCGAAGGACAGCCGGTGGTGTATCTTTATTGGACATCTCGACACTTCGATTTCTACCCTGAGGAGTATATGTGGCGGTATTCTTTGTTGGATGGGTCACCAATTCAGATGTTATCCTTTCGAATGATTTAATTAAGATGCCAGAAAATGAACTGCGCACTCATTTAGGTGAAAATCATAATATAAACTTGTTTATTTGTGTTTCCTTTTGACTATGCTTCAAACTGAGAGTTCTTTTCTTTTTTGTGCAGAAAGCATGGTCCTCGCTGGCAACCTTGAGGATCTTTATAGAAAGATTGCGGAGAAGGCTGCCCAGAAAATGACCAAGGGCAAAAGCGTAGCCCCAACCCCCACCAACGAACCCGTCCTAGAGATCTAGGATCAAAACACTAAGACAACAGACCAGGGTGCCTAGCTTCAGTCCCGGAAGCATAAGGTGGGGAACCAAGGAGGCCAATTCTGGAGACCCAAGGTCGAGGGTCCCGTTTTGGACTTAATTGCTCCACATGGTGAGGAGCTTTTGCCCAATGCCCCTATCCATTTAGTGGCATTTTTAATCTGGGGCAAAGACTTCCCTATGGATGAGCTTATTGAGAAGTCACCGATGTCAAACTTTGACTTAGAGAAGATGGTTGAGGTGGACATCGCCCATCAGATCCATCTTGGAGAGATCCAGTGTGTTCATAATGCATCTCTCCTGCACTTCCTTAGGAAATCGGTCCCAAAGGCTAACAAGATTACTAAGCTAGAAGCTAACCTGGAAAGATCGGGGAGGAGAAGCAAGCCCTGGATGAAGAAAAAGCGGCCGAGAAAAAGATCAAAGCTGCTAATAATGAGAACAAGATTCTGAAGTAGCAAATTGCCAACCTAGATCTACAGACAAATGTTGGTGAGCTAGAGGTGGAAAACAAGGCCTTGGATGTTGAGATTGAAGAGATTGAAGTTAAATAGGCGAGGTCCATCAACGAATCCTTTACGAATGCATTAGAACAATTGAGGACACTGAACTCATATGGATTGATTATTAAGGGCACCAGATCTCATCATCGTGTAAGGGACGAGTTTATTATAGATATTACTCTGCGACCTTGAGGTCTAGGTTCCTCTACTCAAGCTAACACTACTCCAGCCACTATTACTGTTAACGACGAGGTTGCTGCTACTAATTCTTCTCTACAGTAACTGCCTTTTATTTTTCTCCTTTTTTTGCCCCTACGTGGGGCTTTTTGTTATTTTGAGGACAAGTCTCAATGATAGGCATTTTAATTTTTGTATGAACAAATCCTGGATTTCGGGTATCTTTTTATTCACTTGTTATTTTCCTCATTGTCAAATTATTCTGCTTTCGCTTTTTGTAGTTGGCACTGGGTCCAATGCCCATAAGCTTTAAGCACATTTGAATTGCCTAGACAACCAATGACTTTTATTAACATTGCGGACGTTGAAGATCATACATATCGGATCTTGGTAGGTAGGTAGTAATCCTTTATAACTTAAGCAAAAACTTCGATTGTTTGATTATTGTTCAAGGTAAGCCTCGGAGAGGGTCAGTTGGCAAGACCCCAGCAGAGGTAGTTGTCGTATCTTGGACAAATCCTTAAAGTAGATCTCAATCTCTTCAAGATGACCAACAAACCATTTTGGGTTAAGGTGGTCGTTGAAAGCATGGGATGTGATCTAATACCAATGTAGGATGACAAAAAACAACCTTAAGGGTAGTATGTTTCGACCTTATGGTGCGCAGTCAAGATTGTGGACCCCAGAGGGGGTGCACATCCCTTAAACCTCTTCAAGACAACGAAAAACATCCTATAGGTCGCATGGCACATATTATCGAGATAGTTGAACTCGAAGGGATATGTGTCTCTCAAACCTCGTCAAGGAGGTATTCGACCTTATAGGTTGCACAAAAATTGTAAACCAAGTAACAAGAATAACTGAATTCTTTATTTAATGAAGTCGTATTCTGACATGCATTTACAAAACTCATAAATGAAGTCCAAAAGGACTAATAAAATTTTAACTGTAATAGTTTCGGAGCTTAGCCACATTCCAGTAGTTTTTTATTTGTTTCCCGATGAGAGTCTCGAGAATATAGGATTCAGTTCCTGTCTTGCTGGTGATCTGGTATGGTCTTTCCTAGTTTAGGGCCAATTTTCCATGAAAATCATTTTTTCTTCTAACATTTGCTCTGTATATAATGAGATCGCCAGGTACAAACCTTTATGTGATCACTTTAGTGTTGTACCAGGCTGTCGTTCTTTATTTAACGACGACATCATAGATATGGGCAATACGATACCACACTTCTAGTAAGTCTAAATTCTAGCGGATGAGTTCCGGGTTGGATTCTTCTAAAAAGTACTACGTCTGCCAACTAGGCTCCCTAATCTCTAACGGGATCGTTGCCTCACAACCGTATGTCAGTTTGAATGAGGTTTTCCCCTTATTTGAGTGGGGTGTGATCCAGTATGCCTAGAGTACATGGTCAAGCTGCTTGGTTCACTTCCCCTTTGTAACATTAAAAAAAAGCATGTTAGCCTTGTATATGGTCTCAAAGGTATCATTATGCTTGCTTGACATGTCAGTAAAGTTTTGTAACAAACTGAGTTCGTTTAGGTACTTTGTTGCAACTCAGAAGTTGAAAAGTAGCTTAAAATGACTCAGATGGTAGCATAAGTTACTAAGTTGAGAGAAATAAACCTAGAAAGTTTGTTTCTAAGTTGCAAATAGGTTGAATATGGTGTAGTTAAAATTTAAAAATAATCAGAGTTAGTTTAGTATTTTTAAGCATACTAGTTGTGTATTTTAATATGCTAAATTGACTAGTAGCAGATATAAAAAAATAGGATAATGATGAACTAATAATTTAAATAAATCCTAGTATTTATTCTAAAGTTTTTGAAAGTTATGAAACTTGATTTAGTATAATTCAAATGTCCTTAGCAGGTATAAAGTTCCAACTTTAAGCTTAAGTGACTAAGTTGGACTTTTCCTCTTTTCCCTTTAAGTCCCACGGTTCTAGAACAAAAAGGAAGCAGAAACAAAAAATAAGAAGGGAGGAAAAAGAGAAGGAGCCGAAGGGAGAAAAAACACAAGAACAAAAAAATTATTAAGTTTAAATATATAAAAAATATATATTGCTTAAGAATATTCTAAAATAAACAGAAACTCAATTTAAAAATATACATTACTTACAATGATTTTTATTTACATTTTAACATTTTAGTCTAATAATAAGATATTTAGAGAATACTTTCGTACACTCATCACATCCCAACTTGCTTATTGTTATTCCATAGCAATTTCTATGTAAAAGAGATGAAAGAAACTAAGAAAATAATAAAATAGCCAATCAATTCACATTTTCTATATTCACATATCAAAACAATCTTATGAAACCCTATCACGAGTAATCTGCCTATAGCAATCCATAGTGTGTGTGTGTGTGTTCCAAATTATATTCATCTAACAAGAAGCGCTGGCACATGCAACATCAAGAACATCTCAAACAAAATGTTCAACTCTATAACTCATGGGTATAAAAGTGCTTTGTGTGAGGATTCTCTCTATGGAATTGACAATGAGTGTACACATATTCTCATGGGAAATTAGGCAATTATGTACAAGCAATAAGCAAACATTGATCTTATGATAGGAACACTAACAAATTAGACTTCCACCACTCTTTCCAGAAGCTTACTTAGGATCAGAAAAATCAACACAAAAGGTTATAACATGGCTTGGGTTTGAGGCTATATAAAAAAAAAAATAAAAAAGGATTCAAAAAGACTTCCAAGTACATACAAAGGGAATCTTATTAAATATCTCAGTAGACCACACTTCTCACTTGATGTACTATTCAACTTTTCATATCATCGAATGATAATGCTTTTCTTTCTTCTTCCTCTTTTTTTTTCTTCTTTTTTTTTGAACTATTTAACGAACAAACACACGCCACTTTGTTATTCTTGCCATTTTTTTTATAACCCAACACAAAAGAAAGAAAATGCAAATTCGACACTTAGTATACACTTGGAAGTAAAAAGGGTAGAAAAATCAGTGTATGAGCTATACTCTAATATGGAGAGGCATGGATGATGTGGGTATATGAAAAGAAAAAGCTACATGTATTTATTGGCTCAAAGTTAGCTACTAGGGATCTATGATGGAAAGGGTTAGCTTGAAAGGCTCAAACATTAATCCTAAGTTGACTTTCGTCATATCCTAAGTATATCTACCATCTTACCACAAACCATATAATGATGTTCTCAAAAGAAGTGTCTAATTCAACAAATCAATGAATGCTTATCACAATTTACTGCATTTGTAGGCTCTCAATTCTCTCCAAAACTCACATGAATACTTAAGCAAAAGAGTTCTCTAGCTATATGTGTCAAGCCATCATCTTACCATAAAGCTTGGATGAGTGCATTGAGGGTTCTATGGATACTTCAGCAAAAATGTTACGGTGGGTTTGGTGAATTCATGAAGATAACTATGAATGAGAATGAGTACACATGTGATAAAGATGCACATGTGATAAATATGCCACAAAGTTCCAATATGCATTTTAAATTCTAAATTTGCACTACCAACATAACACCCCCAACTTAAATGAAACATTGTCCTCAATGTTTAAAATTATATCCAAACTAAAGAAATAATCACCAATATGAATCAAAGAAATTATTAGGACAAAAATAAACAAAGTAATGAAGAGAAGTCACATACTTGAAATGTTTAGCGATTAAAAAGAGAATACGAGAAAAGGATAACTACACCTTGATAATGGTTAGTAATGACAAAAATAACAAAAACAAAATAAAGTGAAATAAACAAGCACACAAACTAAATATCTTTTTTTTAGGTTTTGAATTTTTTTAATTTTTTTTGTTGGTCGACACTATTTACATCCCCATACAAATGTTTAGAAATTTGAGAGGCATTTAAACTGACTAAATAAAACCACAAACGAAATATTGAAAACTTACCTCAACTTTGGTAGACATGATCGCCTACCAAAGTCTCTTCTACATCTAGATCCTTTAACTCAAGTTACGACTTCAATTGCTGACCATTTACCTTCCAAATTCATTTTATAAGAACAGACTAGGGGATGAACACCTTTTATATCAATAATGCTCCAACCTTTCTCAGGCAACTCCTCAAACTTTGGTTGCCATGCCTAAGTGCCATGATCCTGAGTTCTATAAAAAAAAAAACACTAATATCAATTACATCAACTGGATTACTGATAAAATCAAACTCAAAATTAACAAGAAAATATGCTAGGGGATCAAAATCATGGGGTGTAGAATATCCATGGGTGAGTCAATCATATATATCTGGTAACCCTCGTCATTTTCTTCTAGTTGTTTTACAATATAGAAGATATTCACCTCGAGAGTTATGTTTTTGAAAGACAGTTTCTTGAGCTCATTCCTACAATTAACAAGAGCATTAGCAATGGTAAGGAAAGGCCTACCTAAAATCAAAAGAATTTTAGAAGTCGTATCAATAGCAGAACTGTTAGTCATGGCAACCATCACCCAAGAAGGGGGTGAATTGGGTAATCACAAACTTTTAAGGCAACATTAAAAAATTAAGCATTCTGAAACACTCAATTAATAAATGTAGTAGAACATGTATAAATTAAGTTAATATAGAATATACAAAGTGTCGGGAAGAAAGAATCAACCTCAAGAATTTATCCTAGTTCAGCCACCAACCACTTGTGGCCTACTTCCAGTCTCCAAGTTTAACTTGAGATTTTCTTCACTATCTCATATGTAACGCCCCTTTTTCTCCCTTAGTCTTAATGGGTAAGAAGAAGGAACGTCGCACTATAGTGAAACGACATACAAATGATTACAGAAAATTTGAACTTTTTTTTTGCTTAACATGAATCTGGTTAAAATTTCCATTTAATGTACATATACACCTGTTTATGAATATATCGCGTGATTGAGTTAAAATTAAAAGTTCCTCTTTCCAATAAAACTTCTGTCAAAAAGGTCAAAGAGAAATCAATGTGGAATGAAACATACGACCATTCACAATATGAATAATTACATACTTTGTACCAGAATTATAAGCCTGTTTAAATTATATTTCCAAAAATATACTAAAGGCAAAATGTGTACATACCCCAAGAGATACAAATATATATACCCACTAATCCAGTAGTACGTCAGGCTCCCTCAAAATAAATGGACAACCATCAGTAGCCATCAATTATAACCAACCCTAAGACTGCCTAGAACGAGAAGGAACCGTAGATGTATCCTCCTCAGGGTCCTCGTCGTCCGACGAGACATCCATCGGGATGACAAAACAGCGGGCAGGAGCCCGGGCAGTAGACAAAAAGGAATCCTCACGAGGGGTATAATACATTTCACCCCACATGTCCCTCACGGGCATATAGAACTCCAGCCATACAAAAACATGAAAATCTAGAATAGGAGCGTCATAACGTCTCCACGCTAAGGACAACGTCACATTGCCATGGTATACACATCGATCAGTCTGCACGTTGATATGCCAGCAGTCCGGACCTCCAAGAAAGTTAATCCGCACGTAGCCAAAAAGTCCACGGAGCTGAAATGACATCCTCAACAACTTCGATCTCAGTCGAGATAAGGCCAGAAACCCTGAAACTCAGTGGTTTCCTTGTCCTCCTCACGAGCGTCTTCTTGAGAGCACACAATCCAACCAAAATACAAAATAGAGAAATTGCCGAAAGATGTGAGATTCCCAGCTTTCAGTACCAACATGGCAGCAAGAAAATAAACGGCGTCGAACGCCCACATAAGACACAGTTAATACATACAAGTGCAGTAATACCCGAAAGCAATTAACAAGAGTAAAGCAGCAAAGAACAATAGTTAACATTATCCATAGCCAGCTAGCAACATTAGCATTACCAAAAGTCAAATAAATATCACAGTCATGATAGTAAACACATTATCCACTTATAAATGCTCAATGGACCATATGACTGACAACTCACAATGCAACAAGGGTACCAAAGTTCCTACTCCATGGAGCTAGACGTAAACATTTTTGGAATGAATGATCAAGGAGTAATACCAGTATATCAGTAGCCTTAAAATACAGTGTGCTTTCTTTCATAAAATTATTTGCGCAATGGCTCATACATGGTACCTCAACAGTTGATCGTGATATAGGACAGCGTCTCAGACAGGATCGTTGGTGTGTCACATTGGTCTATCCCACGGCCCCAGTGGAGCTACCATTGTCTATTGTGAGACACCCACACCCCAACGCCCCCAGGGTCAACAACATATGACACCTACGCTTAGTCTACTCGCACCCGTACAAAGGTGTTATTCAAACTCCTAGGCAACATGGCCTTCTCAACAATGTCCAACGGACAACACACATGCATGATGACACAATGTCCAATCATGTATGTTCATCAATGATGCATTCAACATAAGCATTGCCTCAATGGCACATAAGCATTAGTCAATGTCCAACATGACATATCAACAATACATTTACTAAAACATTGCCTCAATGGCATATCATCATTCTTATCTCATTGAGCACTAAATCAATAAGTGCATAACCCACATAGGGAATCACACTTGCATCAATAATTCTCAGTATCAATATGTGTTCTTTATTACACACATACCACAATTTCTATGTCATGGATCCAATAATTCCATTTTCAAAATCATTTCTTCTCTATCGGTATGAATACATATTCCTATCGCATTTAAGTAAAGTAAAATCCTTGAATCCAGGGTTTTTAGGTTATGTTTGAGTTACAAAGGGCAAAGAATCATAATTTCAATCATTTCCAGCTCAAAAATCTCATTTTTGGGTCTTGGTAATCAATTACATCACCCTGATAATCGATTACCAGCGTAACAGAATCTCTGTAATCGATTACAATCTCATTGTAATCGATTACGTGATTCCCGTAACCACAACCGTAACTTCAGGACATGGTAATCGATTACACAACCTTTGTAATCGATTACCAATTGGACAGAACCTCCGTAATCGATTACCCACAAGTTATAATTGATTACGTGATTCCCAGAAGCACCATTTCGTGACATTAGAGGCTTGGTAATCGATTACACCATTCTAGTAATTGATTACAAGCTAGATAGAATCTCTGTAATCGATTACACACAAGACGTAATCGATTACCAGATTTTCAGAATCACGTTTCGTACCCTTAAGAGCTTGGTAATTAATTACAAGCTCTGTGTAATCGATTACCATGCGTAAACTTGCAGAAAACAGAGTTCTCCAGGTCCTTTAACTCAAACCAAACCAATCATTATCATATTTAATCAATAAGTTACTCAAATATATCTTCAAATCATGTAAGAGGCATCAATAAATCATACAAACCCAACAAAATGCATTATCATGAAGAACAACATAAAAATGAGAGAACGTTGTACATGGATTCAGAAATCAATAACAACACACATACAAGACATTCCCTTACTACCAAGATTAGTTGAAGAGGATCATCTCCCTCTTACCTATTTAGAAGACAACACAAGGTGTTACCTCTTCTTGCCCTAGATTTTCGTTTTCCCCTTCAAAAAGAACACCAATGTGAGTGATTTCCATAATGTCCACTCAAACCATGGAAAAATGAGTTCTTGATCACATAGGTGACCAAGAAAAACAAAAATGAGAAGAAAGTGAAAGAAATGTGAAGACTTTACCTCCAAGCTCAAAGCTTTAGCTTCAATGGTGGATAGTGGAAGAAGAAGAAGAAGAACCAAGAGAATGACCACCAAAGAGAATGGTCTTGGAATGGTGCAAGAAGTAAGAAATCTTTGATGATGAAGTAAGAAATGGTGAGTGTCTCCAGAAATGGGTGCATGGTAGAGAAAAGAAGAAGAAGGAGAATAGGTATTTTGGAATCTAAAGAAACGAGAGTGAAATGGTAAAATAAGGAAAACAATTTGGGCTTCCCCCAGGTGGGTCATCTGCCGTGGACAAGGAGTGAGGAGGGAAGAGAAAGAAATTGTGTCAATTAGAAAACTTCTTGAAAGCTTCCTACATGGGCTTTTAATTAGCTAAATTTTTATTTTCAAAATAAGGCTAAAGGGGTTTGACACAAGGTAATTTTTGGATAATGTGATAAGATTTTTAATACATGTTATTATTTATTGGACAATAATTACAGTTGGCAGAAATCAGCATTAACAAATTTGACAGATAGTTTCTTCGCAATGTTTTTTTTTTATTTTAGCTGTTAAAATTTTTCAAAAAACGTAAAACCTTGTAAACTGTGTCCGGTCTCGGGTTTAGTAAGATCCCCCGTCGACGTTTCCATAGTTCAAGGCTTTCGGAAAAAATATCTCATTTCTCCAGTTCCGCTCAGTACATACGTAAAACGAGAAATATATTAAAATATTCCACATTCTAAAAAAATTTCAGAAAAATTCCAGAAAATCACAAATATTTTAGAATGAATTCTGATAGTAGAAAAGTAAATTTTGGGGTGTTACATCATAGACTTCACAGGTGCTAGAAAAACCTTTGTACAAGTAAGAGCACTCCTCATACCTTGGGATACCTCACTCTTGTGCTAGAGCCTCCAACCCTTTAAGCTTCACAGGTGCTTAAAAAACTTTTACATTCAAGAGCACTCGCAACAACTTTGGGATACCTCACCTTTTGCGTTTGAGCCTTACTACAAGGGATATCTCACCCTTTTTCTCTCTTGAGGGATACCTCACTCTCTTACAATGATTTTAAGATGAAAAGAAAGATTAGAAACTCTCAATAGTAGATATACAACTTGAAGAGCAAATGAATAGAAGGATTTTGCAATAAAGAACTCAAAATATGATTTTGATGATTCAATGATCAAATCAAGTATTCAAAAGGGTTGTAAAAGCTTCAAACATCACTTATATAGAAAGCCCAAGTGATAAAATAGTTGTTGGTAGTGTTTAAAAATGATTTCTTATGAAAACTCACAGTTTATGGCCGTTGGGAATGTTTAAGACTCGTTGTAATCGATTACAACGATGTTGTAATCGATTACAATGATGTTGTAATCGATTACATGGCTCTTAGAACATGTTTTGGGCTTTCTGTATAGGATGTAATCGATTACAAGGTTCATGTAATCGATTATATAGCCTCTGCCAGAGTGTTAATCAATTACAAGACTTATGGTAATTGATTACAGCGCTTTGGTTTCAAAAACTGACTTTAAATGGTTATAACTTCTTCATTTCTTATCCGTTTAAAGCAAATAGCCACTCATTGGAAAGATCTTTGAGACTATTTTCAAATGAAAAAGTTTCAGAACAAAACTCAAAGTATTTTGAAAGTTATGATCAAAAGGGTAACCGAATATCAGCTTTTCAAAACTCAAACTTTACTATTTTTCATAGTTTTTAACTACCACTATGACTAGCTTTTCAAAACATGTTTCTTGGGCATTTTAGCATATAAGAACTATGTGTAAAGATTTAAAAATATATTTGAGCTCTTTTTTTGTAAAACTTCTATCTTTACATAAGAGAAAGCCTAAAACCATAGAATACATGATTATGCATAATCCAATATAATCTATTAAGCACATCTATGTAGCATAAACATTATTCTTTTTGTCTTGTATCTATCAACATCAAAACTTAATATATTAAGCTATTGAGGCAAATTTATTTCCATAAGAACTAGTGTCGAGAATTAGAAAATCAACAAGATAATAAAATTTGTTAATTTGAATCAGAACATCATCTACCACACCCCGGGGTACTCTGATTGAACAGTCAGCCAATTGCAATACCACAATAGTTAGTTTGATTTCTCCTAACCCTAACTGCAAATAAATAGAATATGACATTAGAATCACGCTATCTCTTAAATCTAGCAAAGCTTGCCCAAACTCATGATTTCCGATACTGCATGCATTGGTTGGACAACTAGGATCTTTGTACTTGGGAGGAATCCACTGCTCAATTAAAGCACTAACTTATTCTGTCAAGAATGTTGTCTTCTTCACATAGTACTTCCTCTTAACTGTATACAAATCCTTGAGAACTTTTTCATAAGTAGGAACTTGTTTAATCACATGCAAAAAAGGAAGATTGATTTTTACCTACCTTAGATTCTCTAAGATTTCATTGTTAGGATCTAGAGTTCGCTTACTTGATTTTAAAGCTTAAGGGAATGGTATCTTAACAAGACTCTTTGTCACCTCAGGTTCCTTGGGCAACTCGGCATCATTACTATCTTAATTCTTTTCCATATTCTCTTATTTGTTCATTGTTGGGATGTGTAATAATGTACCACTTCATATCACAGTGACATTTACATCCTTCAAATTCTTTTGCGCCATGTGTTGACCATGGGGTGCAGAATAAGCTTGAGAAGGGAACTTACCTCACTCATTCACACTCAAGGAACTCATCAATTTGGATACTTACCTCTTTATCTCCTTGTTTTCTTCAACAACTTTGCGTAATCAAAGATTCAAACATTTGGTTAGTCGTACCTTGTGCCTTAATAAAAGCATGCAAAGTGTCTTCTAAAGGACTCTTAGAAGGTGAAGGTGCATGATATGATGCAGGATATGATCTAAGGGATTATGCAGGTGGCTAGTTTTCAAACTTCTAGCTAAAATTGGGGTGATTGTGTCACCATGAATTATAGGTATAAGAGAAATATGTAAAAAACTTTTTGTACATACCTAAAACATTACATTGTTCCTCATACACCCCTCTTATCTCAACAAATGTGAGATATTCTTGGGTGAGGTGATCTATCACACCACACACAAAACATGGTCCGAAAGATTCTACATGATTAGCCACATGTTTTGGGTTTAAGTCCTTAGTCTTTAACACCTCTAGCTCCCTAGTGAACATTTTAACCTTAGCCTTTAGGTTATCCTCTTCCATGAGATGGTAAATTCCACCACTATTTGGGTTTCCTGTTGGTCGTGACCTATTTGTGCTCTCAATAGCACTAGGTTCAATCCAACTGTGAGCTTTTTCAGCAAGCTTATTAAAGTATTTTATGACCTCATCAGGATCTTTTTGTAAGAACTCACCATTATACATCATCTCCACTATAACACCATAAAACTTAGCTATTTGACAGTAATGATAGAATTGTACTGTTTTGTGATTTTTGTATATTGTAAAATTATTTTGACTGTTCTGTGACTATATTTGATCGTTTTGTGTGATTTTCTCCGAGTCAGGAAAATAATAATTTTCGAGTCGAAAAAAATCTTTATGTATTTATTCGGAGCTGAGGGATCTTACTAAACCCAATTCCGAGAGATACGTGACATAATCTTTTAATTTTTAGAAATTATCTATGAAATAAAAATATATTGTATTTTTATTTTATAGCGGACAAATATTTATTGACTTGTGAGCAGTAATGTTCTATTCATTGAGTAATAATTTCTGTAGCTATTGTCTAGAAAATATCTACTATGCATCAATAGGAGGAAAACCTTAAGGCTAAGCAAGGTTTAGTCTAACATAGTGGCTATGACTCCATTATGCATTAATAGGAAATGGTCAACAAAGATGGTTAGACTAATTAACTATGTAATTAAATGGAATTAGAAAACTTAAACTGAGTTAGCATAATGCCTATGTAGTAACAAAATGGAACAAACCTAGTTTGCATCTCATTAGGCTTCACGGTTTTGAAAGGATGTAGGAGCTTCTAGAAGTTTTATGAATTACACTTAAAGTAACTAGATAGTTAGCAAAGAAACTAGAAAATCTAACTAAGTTAGCTTAATTAAGTTAGGAAGTAATGGAATTAGAAACTTGGTTAGTTTATATTGAACTCTATAGTTAGGAAATTTCAACCATCATCTAGAAACTATTTGACTACTTTATCTAAGCCTATAGAAAATAAGCTTGGAGGCAAATACTTTAAAGATTAACCATTGATTCAATCTATGGCTATTGAAGCCTCAAAAGTGGCTAGATGAATTTAGACACTCCCTTGGTGTCCAAGGGGGGGCTCACGGTTTTAGGCCTTATGAAAGCTATAGGAAGACTCTTGCTTCATTTGACTACATCTTCATCATTTCCTAAAGCCAAGCTTCACAAAATTCTCTTCATTCTCTCTAAGAACACCCCACGGCCAAAGCTCCCCAAACCACCTTCCATCACTCTACAATTCTAAACTACCATATATCTAGCATCTTTACACCAAATCAAGACACCTTGTAGTTGAGAGCTAAGACTAGATCATCCATCTTCACCTTGTTCTTCATAGATCAAAGTTTGAAGCTTTTGAGGTGAAGTTCACAAAAAACTTCACTATTGGTTTCATCTTCTTACTATAAGACCATATATTGATCCATGATCTTTCTTGTTCAAGCTTTAGATGCTAATAGTAAACATGTGTTTGTTTTTTTATGTTCAAGAAGCTCTTGGTGGTGAAAGACTAGTACAAGAAGCAAAGCAAGGAGCTTTGGAGACTTCACCATAAGATAAGAGGGAGATCTATCTTACCAACCAAGTATGGTGGTGAGAGATGAATTTGTATGTGATGGGTGGTGAATCCATGTGAGGATTCATATCTATGGTTGTGTAAATTATTTATGTGTGCTTATGTGCTTTTAATTTATTTATTTATGCTTTATATGATTTTATTGCTTTAAAGATATGCTTGATATATAGTATGATGATTATATGCCATGTATGCCATGATAAATGTTGAAAAAGAAAAATAAATTTGATTCCAAAGATCATGAGGCTCACGGCCTCAACACCTCAAAATAGGTGTTTCCAAGTTAATATTTTAATAAATGGTAAAATTAGACGTTTAGATGAGCAAACGAAAATGAATAAATATTTTGGTTCCAATGACCATGTACCTCACGGACATGAAGGCTAAAATGGATTTGTTTGTGTAAAAATATGATTTATAAATGGTAACTTAGTTGATTAGATGCAAGGAAATTAATACAAGGATTTAAGAAATAAAAATAGAAACAAAACAATTATTATTTGAAAAATGGAGATCTAGTTTTATGAAAAGAAAAGTGAGGTTGAAAGTGTTTGAACCTTAAAATATTTATACAGTAAATAAATCTTTTTGAATTAATATAGTTATGATGAGAATTAAAATGGTGACTTAAAGTTTACTGACGTATATCTCACCCTCTGAGTTTTTGGAGCGCGTTAGGAAATTTTAAGCTAGAACCATTGATTTAAATCAATGAAAAGGTGATTTTGTGGAATATATTGTGAAAATGATTTCTTAAGTAAGAAAATGTGGAGAAATGAAGTTAGAAGTCATATTAATTTTTAGAAAGGCCAAAATGATGTTTAGAATTTTGAGAAATATTTTACGCAATTGAAAAATGATGAAAAATGTGTTACGCTACTTAAAAATGTGATTTTTAAGCTACGCAATTTCAAAAACGTTAAAAAATTGCTACGCGATTTAGAAAACGTTTAAATATTTTTACGCGATTGAGAAAACGTTAAAAAATCAATACATGATTTGAAAACGCGATAAAAATGTTGCGCGATTGTGAAGATGCAGTAAAATGATTACGCGATTGAAAATACAGTAAAATTACTGTTGGGCCAATGTGTGGACCCTTGTATGTGAAATTGTGACTTTGACCTGTAATTGGTCTTTGTGTATTAAATATGCATTGTGGAAGTCCGATGGACTATGTTAAGGCCAATGGCCTAGGAGAGAATTACACCTTTGTGTGGTGTAATATGCGTAATGTAGGTAACTTGTTGACCTTGGGGGCGTCGGGGTGCGGGTTTTCCACAATGGGCAATTGATAGCTCTACTATACCGTGGATCGGACCGATGCAACGCACCGACAATCTGAACTGAGACACTATTCTTATTCAAGATTTGGCGCAGACTGTCGTGTATAATGCTAGATGTGCAAAACTGATAAAAGTTGCAGCACTTGGTCTGAGGCAATTGTGGTACTGACAGATCTTCTAGATCAATCTCGCTGACTTGTGTTTTAGCTCCATAAAGTAGAAAATTGAGTCTGTGCGCATATGCATAGTCTGTACATCTATATCTGTGTGATATTTTATTTGTCAAATATTGATTAATGTTTGATGTCATGATTATAATTATTATTTGTTATATCTGTATTATTGTTTGTTATATCTGTATGACATTATTGTCATTCCTATCTCTTTACTACCATGTTGGTACTGGTGTTAGTAATATCACCTCTTTGTATGCTATTCTTATACTGTATTTATATTCGGTAAAGATGGTGAGCAAGACCTCGAGCAAGAAGGTGAGGAGCAGATTCCCGTTGAGAAAGCTGATCTCTGAATCGATGGCGATGCCAAGTTTTCTTGGGTACCTGAGGCTACAATTCCGAGGAGATTCGGAGGCTTGACGTGTTCACCTAGATAGAGAGTGTATTATCTATATAAGAGATCTGACTGTTTCCCTAAGTAAAGTTTATCATGAGAACCCTTACTTTACTGTCAATATCTACGTACATTTGGAGTTTCCGTTGTTCATTAGACAATACTGGGGTGATTGTTACTATACCTCTAGTGAGATTAACATTGTGTCGTCTGCTCGGATACCTGTCCGTAGGACTATGCGTCATGCAGGATTCCTGTCCGTAGGACTATCCGTCGGAGGGTCAGAACTTTTAGTTATGCACTTGGGTTAGTTTGTAGTTTATTTTGAGTCAAACAATTTATAATTCTGTCTAAGAGTGTGTACTTACATGTATCTTTAGAAACAAAATTGTATGTATAATTATGGTGTGTTACATTCAGTAATTGTATTTCATGTTATGTCTTATTTATTTAATTATGTTATCCGCAAAAAGAAAAAATTTGTAACTCATACTATTATATTAAATATTATTTTATAACTTGGGAAATTTGGTAATGAATAACATTAAAATGTGATACCCTACGATAGGTGTTATATCCACAAATTGGCACTCTTTAGGTGTGGGTCCCTTATAAAAATAGCTCATTAAGCGTCAATTCTCATATCCATATTAAGGACACATACTCAACAACTCCTTAAATCTTTCCCAAGACAAATACAAAGTCTCACTATCCTTTTGTGCAAAGGTGGAGATCTACCTTTTTAAAACGTTAGTCTTATGTTGGGGAAAGTGTTTATTAAAGAAGACCTGAGCCATCTCATTTCATGACCCAATAAATCATCTTCTCAATGCGTATAGTCAACTCTTAGTGTAACATCCCGAAAATTTATAATTTTAGGATAAATGATCATTTTACAATAATTGGGATTTTTAGGAATGTTTCTGGATTTTTCTGATAATGCAGAATATTTTAATATTATTTCTCGTTTTACGCGCACATTGGATAGAATTGGCAGAACGACTGTAACGCTTCCAAAGTTGAAAAATTTTATTACGAATAGTCATTTTCTAATATTCGTGATTTATGTGAATTCTTTCAGAATTTTTCGGAAACAATGAATATTTTAATATATTCTTCATTTTGCGTGCACACTGAGTCGAACTGGGAAAATGAAATATTTTTCCTGAGAACCTTGAACTATGGAAACGTCGACGGGGGATCTTACTAAACCCGAGGCCGGACACAGTTTACAAGGTTTCACGTCTTTCGAGAAATTTTAACAGATAAAATAAATCAATACAGCGAAATAAAATTCATCTGTCAAATTAATTAAATACTGACTTCTATTAACTGTAACTATTATCCATTGGATAATAGTGTGTAATAAAAATCCTATCACATTATCCAAATGAAATCCACTTTATATCTAATCAATATACTTTAATTCAAATTTAATGATAAATTAATCAAAGCTTCTTTAAGAAGCTTTGACCAAACATTTACTCATATACCCTTGGCTTCTCTTGGAAGCCAATTCTCACCCTCCCTCTTCTCTCTCTTCACGGCTGAGTGCAGCCAATGCTAGGAAATATTAGCATTTCCTTTAGTTAATTTCACTCCATCTTATTCATTATTTACGAAAGCACCTCCTCTCTTCTTTCTTTCTTCTTCTTCTTCTTATTCTTCTTCATTTTTGTTTTCTTTTCTTCACCCTACATGCTCCACGACCAGCCTTCATCACCCCACTCAATCTCCACCAAATCTTCATCCAACTACATTTTCTTGATCCTCTCCTTCTTCTAAACACTTTTCCCTCTTGGAGCATTTAGAGATTCCACCATTTTCACCACCTTCTCCAAGCTCCAAGCTTTGAGCTTTTTGGGTAAGTTTCAAGATTTCTCTCCCTTCACCTCCATTTTCGTGGTCATGGTCTCTATGTTGGCCATCCATGTTTCATTTTCCAAGCCATTATGCTATTCTAACAAAGTCACCATTTTTAGGGATTTTGGAGGTCAAATCCGAAAATTGCAAGAAGCTTTCTTGGAGTTCTTTTGATTTCTTCTCTTAGGTAAGAGGGAGATGATCCTCTTCAACTAATCTTGGTAGTAAGGAAATGTCTTGTGTATTGTGTTGAAGAGGGAATCCATGTTGGATTTCCCTCTTTGTAATGTTGTGTCATTTCCATGATGTTGTAGTTGTTTGATTGGTATAAATGTATGGATGTATATTGTGTGCTTTGATGATCATGAACATATATATTGTTATTTTGTATTTAGAGGACATGAATCATGCTTTGGGTTGTGGAAAATAAATGAGAAACTATGATAAAGGATGGTTGTGGCTCTGCAGAAACGACCCCAGTAACCCTTGTTAATGCACTAGCGCCCAGGCGCTGTGCTTAGAGCGCCTAGGCGCTCCTTGCCCAGAAAGTTTTCCCTGTGACGCGGCCTGGTGAGCGCTTAGGCGCTTCGTGGTCAGCGTCCAGGCGCTTAACCAGCGCTCAGGTGCTCCAGATATGGCGCCTAGGCGCCCATAGCAGAATCACCCAGATGATGGTGAAATGATGCTAAGACTTCCATGTGAAGGTATTACAACATAAAATGAAGTAAGGAATTGAATTTGTTAAGGAAATTCCTCTAGAAAGAGAGAGACTCTATGAGAGTATATTATGTTAAGATACCTATGTCATAAAATGGATAACTCATGAATCGGAAGAATTTAATATAATCAAGATTTCATAAATCTTAAAGGACTAAGAACGAGATTATCATAAAACCTAGGGTAATTCCAAGTGAGTGAAGAACAAGAGAGTGC
Source organism: Ormosia emarginata (assembly GCA_029884605.1). NCBI lineage: Eukaryota > Viridiplantae > Streptophyta > Magnoliopsida > Fabales > Fabaceae > Ormosia > Ormosia emarginata. The sequence continues at coordinate 62,963,613 of JAQQTP010000081.1, forward strand.
AAGGCCTAAGAGCTTGAACGATTTACAAAGGTGGAAGAAATTTAATTGCCTTGGAAGATTTTGCAAGTTGTGAGAATAGGATTGGACGTGAACTTTGACAAGGATGACAAATCTTAATTAAGAATGCATAATGGACCATGAAAATGTGTTACATTGATTTATTTCAATAATATGATATTGTGAGTACATGCGAATTATCATTTGTATATTGATGCTTATATTGGCCTAATGTGGCATATTATAGAATTGTATGAGATTGTGAATCATACATGTTCATGCATAGTGTCTTATGCATTGTGATTGTCCTTATGGACTGTTGTAAGGCCAAGTTGCCTACGAGATTGAACACACCTTAGTGCGGGTGCGAATAGACAAGTGTAGGTCATTGGTTGACCTTGGGGGCGTCGGGGTGCGGGTTCCTCGCAATGGGAGGTTGGTAGCTCTCCTACCCGTGGGGTAGACCGATGCAAACGCACCGACGATCCGGACCGAGACACTGTCCTATATCGTGATCTAGTGTAGAATGTCTGTACAATGCCATGATTGCGCACGAGAAAATTTATTGATAGCACTGGCCTCGGCAGCAGAGTTACATACATGTCTCATGATCTTTCTCTCTGACTGTTTGAGTCTAGCTCCATGGAGTAGGAATTGGGAAAGCATGCATTGTGCATCGTTCATTACTGGTTTTATAAACTGTTGAGCATGAATATCTGTAAATGATTATCTGATTGTTGTGCTAATTTCTGGAAATACTATTGTGATCTGCCTGCTATTGCTTACTGTTGTTCTACCTTTACTATAAACATCACTGTTATTATTGACTCTGATTATTGCTTAGAATTGAATTGCTTTTATTATAAATTCCGTTGTTGCTATTGATGCATATATGAACTGTATTGCTCGGTGGGCGCTTTGCACCGTGCTATTTTCTTACTGCCAGTAGTGGTAATGAATGACGGGTGTCTCACCTCTTTCCTATATTTCTGTTTTGCTGTTTTATATTCATATTTGATAAAAGACCTGGAAGAAGATGATGAGGAATCACGCCTTGCCGAAGGGATTGGGAACCTAGACAAGATTTCTTCGATTTCGTAGGAGTGCAGCTGCGAGGAGGCATTGATGCCTGTTGTGTCAACTGGGACGCTGAGTGTCATACGCATATGGGGTTGCGGCCTTGTCTGTTGGTAGTACCCATCCCTGGGTCACTACTTCTCCCCTTTTATGTTTTTATTCCCGCTGTATTTTACTTGAATCTGTAATTATTATATTCTATGTTATCGGTGATTCGTGTAAGTTGGCTATAATATATATATATATATATATATATATATATATATATATATATATAAAGAATGTGATTTCATTTCAATGGTTGTATTAAGGGTTGAATACATCTATAATTCATTCATGGCTCGTATTTTCTACTTATGCATAAATGCGAAGAAATAAACTCGTTAATTTTTGAAACTACTATTATCATGATTGTGACACGCCTGGATTTAGTAACCGTGGTGTAATGACGACATTGTTGCATAGCTTGGAATATTCAGTGGGCGTTACATTAGGTGGTATCAGAGCGTTCATCCTATTGAGTAGGGGTATGGACTTGCTATGTTTAGGCATATTAGAATTTGGTCTGTTGTGCACTTCCTTGTCTCTTGATTGAGATGATGGGAAAGGAATGCATGGCGTGCCGTAGGTTGAATGTTGATGGCTACTGTTATACAGTTACATGATATTGAGGACTGACCTACTCAATATGTAATGTTCTGTGTGTACAGGAAACTATGGCTTCACCTAGGCGTACTGTGTTAGGAAAATAAGAATTCTTTTGTGAGGAGATCAAAGGGTTTTGGAAAACCGATCTTCTGGAGAAAGAAATAGTTAGTGTGAACTAGGTTCGGGAAGCAGTTTGGAAGTTGACGGCTTATGAGGGATTACGCTGTGGAAGCATAACGAAGAAGTTCGAGCTAGAGATCGTTAGGATTCGTGGATTGACTTGTCTTGTTTGAATTGTGTGATTTTGTGGGTTTAGTTTCCGAGAGGAGACAATGTTGATTGAAATAATTATGTTTGTTTCGTTGTGTCGTGCTTTGTCCGTCTTCGAAGAAAGTCAATGGCTCGTGACGGACGTACGCATGTGAGCGCAGGACAAGACAATAGGAGTATGGCTGCGACTGCAGAAGAAAGGCAAATGATAGCTGAGATGATAACTTACCAGGATCAGAGGATCACGCAACAACGAGAATTGGAACTTGAGGTTCAGAATCTGTTGGAGGAAAGCCGACTTTGGGGCAACCTTGGACTGCCTAGATTCCAAAAGAGGAGTAATAGGAAAGTTAACCAGTTTATGCGGAAACCATACGCATGGGTATCAGGGAAACAATAACTAACTCCTGGACAAAGTACTAATGGTGGTGTATCCAGTCAGACCCCGACATCTTTGCCAAGATGTATGAAATACGGAAAGAACCACTTCACGAGGGAGTGTGAGATCAAAGGGATAATCTGTTTTAGATGTGGGAAGCCTGGACACGTCTCCCGCAACTGCGATCAAGCAAAGACAAATTCTTCAATCAATGCTGCAAGGGCTGTGAAACCACAAGCAGAAGCCAAAATTTATACCTTGGGTGGTGTTGAGACCTCGACATTTGGAGATCTAAACAAGGGAAGTTACGCCTCAAGTGATGACCCTGTAATCGTACTGTATAATTCTGGGGGTAACCCCTCTTTTTACCATTTGTAACGTATGGATCATTTGGATTCATCTATATCTTTCTTATCTTCAACTTAAGTTACTTCTATTTCTGTTACTAAGACTTGTCGTTGACACCTAAGTTGTGTAATCTATCCTACTTCTACTAAAGATCGAGTCTTTTGTTAACCTATCTTGCTTACCTTAAATCATATCTGTTCGAGTTCATGATTTTAGAAAGTGATCGGTCGTTTTCTGATTATTATCTGCTAGGTCGTTCCGATAAAAACCTTAGTGATTTTTGAAACTAAGACTTTTGAATTCGTGACAACCAACAAAGTCTAAGCTTCATAAGGGAAAGGAGCTTGAGGGTATATGTTAATGTTCTCCATAGAGGACCAAGAGTAAAGGGAATATAGATGCCGCTCTTGTAGTCGAAGGGAGTCACATGTGATGCTGTTAGTTAAGGAGAAGAATGAAATTTCTCGGTGAGACGAGAACCGTCACAAAATAAACAAGGCTTCGAATCAAGGATGAGTGTCCTTGGAGAAAGATGAGCGATTCAATGGGCTGGTGAGGAAAGAGTCGTTGTTCCTTCCAAGATAGATGTATGTCCTGGTCATCGAGGGATTCGTGGAAATAGAGAATGTTCCCAAAATGATTTTACGAGCGTGCTTTCGACATTATGGGTATTCCGTGATGTCAATCGGAGTGACAAACGCTCCTATTGTATTCATGGACAACATGAATTGTATTTTCTATCCTTACCTAGAATAGGATTGTCGTTGTCATTAATGATGACATTCTGGTCTATTTCGAAGATACGGGGAGATACGTTGCACATCTCAGTATAGTTTTCCTAACTTTAAAGAAGAGAAAGTAAATGCCAAAGTATCAGAGTGTGAATTCTCGTTTAAAAAGGTTTCGTTTTGGATCATGGGATTCCAAATGGAGGAATTATGTGGATTCACAAAAAGGTTGAAGCAGTTCTTCAAAAGGAAGGATCGGAACCCGTGAGGGAGGTTCATAGCTGGTGGAATTGGTTGGTTTTGTCGAAGAAGTATCGACAGATTCTTGAAGATAGTAGGACAACTTGCTCCGGTTACAACAGGAGAATAAAAACTTTTACGGACCATCACAGGCGGAGAAAGTTTTTCAAAGATTGAGGAAAGATTCCGATTTCGATACTGCCCGATCCCAGTGAAACATTCGAAGTGTTTTTTTTTGGGATGCTTCACATCAAGGTTTAGGATATGTGCTCATGCAAGGCTGGGAAGTTGTGGCTTACGCCTCAAGATAGTTGAGGGTGCGTGAGAAGAATTACCTGACCCGTAACTTGTAATTAACTGCTGTTATATTTGCTCTGAGAATATAGAGACACTTTCTACATGGAGCAATGTTCAACACCCTTAGCTGTCACAAGAACCTGAAGTACTTAATCGACGAGAAGGAACCAAACATAAGGCAGAGAAGGTGACTAAAGATTTTGAAGGAACATGATCTCTAACTTTAGAGTCATCTTGGAAAAGAAAACGCCATGGCGGACGCTTTGGAATCAGAAACTGCCTAATGCCTTCATTATGAGGGTTGATAAGAAGGAATTAGTAGAGTAATTCGAGGACAGGTGGCTGTCATTGGAAATGACACCGGATGAGGTATGTCTAGATATAATCGTTATTTCGAATGATCTGTTAGGAAGAATTCGAGAGAAGTGGAAACAGTGACCAATTTCTACAAGACAAGAAAGAGCTATTAAGGCAAGGCATGGTGTCAAAATATGAGGGAGGAACTCACCGGAATCTTAATGTTCACGAGCGATGGTTACATACCAAATGATTCAGAACTTAAGGAGTTTATTCCCAATGAAACTCACGAGAGTAAACCGAGTTTATACACACCGGAGCGATCAAGGTATATCAAAATCTAAAACAGAAGTAATGGTAACAAAGGATGAAAAAAAAAGGCATTGCTAAAGGTGTGTCATTGACGAGCGCCGAACTCAGTCAAAATTATAACCGAAGTTATTAACTAAGTTTGCAGTATAGTGAACAACACCGGATCGCCTCCTCAAGAATCGTAAATGCAATTTTATCAAATTAAGTTAAGTTAGAAAGGGGGGTTTTGATTGTTCAAGGATTACAATGACAAGATCTGAAGAAAAATAACAATTAAAAGAACAGTCAATTCAGAAATCTATCCGAGATTAGGTGGATTCAATCATAGACCTTTCAACAAACATTTGAAGCACATTTGAATGGTTAACTTGGATCTAACCGAGATCTCAGCATCAGATCCAGAATTCATACTAGACAATCGTCCAGAATTCAATTGACAAGTAATAAACATAAATCTGCAATCGCACCATTCATGTAGATATATGTCAATTTAAGTACCGAATTCAATTAACCTAGGCACCAATCAGTAACCTAACCTCTTCAATTACGTGATTAATTGAGATCAATTAGTTCTAAGTTTCATCACAAATCTTCAATCTTCATTTACGTGATTAATTCGGATCAATCAGTTCTAAGTTTAATCACAATGCTTAATCTTAAAATAAACATAAACAGAATCACCATTCATGCATTCAAGATCAAGAAAACAGAAGAAGAAGAAGAAGAAGAGAAGAAGAATCCAAATATAAATCAAATACATTACATAAACCAAGGTCTCAAGAATCTAAACCACAATCTCTTCAAGAGTCCCAAATTGACTAGAAGTGACTTAGCTCTCCATTACAATGAAGGAAAAATATACAAGAACTATGAAAAGCTATCTCTAACACCAAGTGTCTTCTTAAAGCTCTCCACATCCAGCCTTTTATAGAGGATTAGGAGTAGTAGGTGGATGAGTAGGTGAGATTAGTAGGTGGAATTAGTAGGTGGAATTAGTAGGTGGATGAGTAGGTGAGATTAGTAGGTGAGATTAGTAGGTGAGTTTCCTTGTCTCCGAAATTATTTATTGCTGAACTCATTGATTTCGTCATTTCCAAGCCAAGTGGTCTTCATGAAAGTTCTAGGAAATTGTCTAAGCTTTCCAATGGCTGTAGAAGCACCCAAAAAATCGTCCTACAGCCCAAGATATGACTCAATTACTACAGACTGTTTAGGACCAGTTTCAGCACCTCTGTTTTGACTTTCAGACCCAATATTACCATCAAGGAGCCCGAATCAAGTTTTGTGTTTGTCATGAAAGTTGTACATATGGGTCTTAACTTTCAGATTACAAATTTTCAGCCCATTTTATAAACCCAAACTCGAATTATGTTCTGGTTACTACACACTGTTCGGGTTCCAGTCACAAAACCCGTATTCTGATTTCCATGCCCAATTAGCTCCACTAGATGTCTGAAATTGTCTTTAAGCTCTTCATCAAAGTTGTAGAGCTCTCTCTTATCTTTCCTACAAGGTAAAATTCATAATTATCAGACATTTAGAACTCAAGATATGGCCAAAATACAGAAACAGTGTAAGACCCAAATAATGCTGAAAAAATCAATTAAGTCCGATTCGAGTTCAAACTTACAAAACATAATCAAATTCAATCAATTAAGTGCATGAAGAGTGTAAATGACTAAAAATGAGGGTTTATTAATGTATAAAATATATGATTATCAGATTACCCCATACTTAGCTTTTTGCACTCCTGGGCAAAACATATAAAACTAAAGTTAGAAGACAAAGACAAACGACACAAACTTAAAAGTTAAAAACTTTAAAGGACTCAATGAAGCAAGAAGAGCAACAAGAAATTCAAGGGATCAAAGCATAAATGAGGTAACATTTCTTTACATCTCAAACCAACAAGCAAGGAAACCTCCGTTGAAAAGAATGAATTAAGAATGATAGATCCTCACAAGATTCCCTCTTAATCTCTCAAGTGTTTAAAAGGTAGGTATTTCACTCAATTCAACCCATGAAAATTGCACTACCATAAGCTTGCTTATCTTCTACTTCTCCACTACTCAAAACACATGCACACACAAATCATGAGGACTTTATTTAAGGTTGTAGTGAGGTCAAGGAAACAGAAGAGGATAAAATGGATATGAGAGGATAAATACCAAAGAGAATAAAAGCAAATGAGAAATTTGAGTTCAAATAACAAGCATAAAAGTTCATCCCAACTCTAATGTATATCCCTTTACATATTCATTTCCCAATCCTTTTCTTCTTTTTTTTTCTATTTTTTTTTGGCACTCTTTCCTTTTTCAACAACCATTTTGTACACACACCCCCACACTTGTTCAAAAACTCATCCATTAACAAGCTAATGTTCTTTTATTCCCTAAGGTAAAGTAGGAGCACGATTTTTCATTTAAGGCACATAATGAGATAGAAACAAGGAATGGTCAAATAAGCTCAAAGGGGTTAAGCAAAGGAAAATATACAAGGTTGGCAGGAATCAGAGAATTTTCAAGAAGTCAAAAGAGTGCTTGATATTATATTGAAAACAAGGTTGGCTATTTGGTTAAACTAGCTAATTAAGAAAGAGGGCCTCAATCATGTTCATGCATGCAAGTGAAATGTAGCCTCAAAAAGAATCAAAGCAAGTTCTAGAGTGGTCATTAACATGAGCGAAAATCATACAAGAAAGAAGAGAATGACATAAATGTTGAATCCATCCATTAGGCTCAAAATCTCACAAGGTATGCATCCATCAAATTCAATTCATCAATTCAATCATCCATCACCAAGCATATCAGTTCAAGAAGGGAAAAAAGTTATTCAATCATGCAATGAACCCTTTTTTTTTTTTTACAAAAAGAACATGTTGAAATCTCTCCTCCACGCTTAATATAACATTGCCTTCAATGTGAAAGAGAGATATAGAAAAGAGCAACACAACATGATAAGAAGTGAATCAACGCCAAGCAGAAAAGAAACACACTTTGTCGATCTGCATCGACCCTGAAAAGAAATTAAACAATAAAACTTTAGTACTAATTAGTTACTACCTAAAAAAACTCCTTACTCTGCCACCAATTAAGATGCGTCTCAAGAGTAAAATTACTCCTTACTCTGCCATCACTAATTGATTTAATAAGTACATGACAATCATATCATACTTTTCAAACAAAACAACAAATTTATATTTTCTTTATTTTTTTGGGTCAACTATCCTTCCCCCCCAACTAGATCACAACATTGTCCTTAATGTTAAAATATAGATGAGTAAAGGATAGAAGATATTACCTGTTGGAGAAAGCTGACACAAATTTAAACAGAAACAAAGTACAATAAAATCAAACCCATTAAAGATGAAGTCGCAGATCCGACTTTTGTTTCTTGTTACTTCCTTCACGTTGCTTCTGTTGACCAATCTATCCGAGCTAATACCGGATCAGGTACATACTCAAAAGCTTCTAATTTATCAATGAGCTCATCAATGGTGGAGGCGAGAGATAAGAAGTTGTTTCTTTAGGAAGGAGTGATAAATTGCTCCATGACTTTGTCAAGAAAAGATAATAAAAGATCAAAGAAATTATTAACATTCAACAAACTAATGGGTCTATGGTGGATGTTTAGTTCGGCCCAAGAGACAATTTGAAAAATTTCTTCCAAAGTACCAAAACCACCTGGTAAGACAATAAATGCATCAGAATTGTCAACCATTGTTTTCATTCGTCCATGCATAGATGTTACCTGAATTTCTTCTCCAACTGTCTTTCCAGTGATGTTATTTTCAGCTAAAGGTTTAGGAATAACACCTAAAACCTGACTGCCTCCTAAAAAGGCAGCAAGTGATACAGCCCCCATTAACCCACGACAACCTCCCTCATATACAAGAAGAATATTCCTCGCAGCAAGTGATCGACCAAGAGTGCTAGCTGCGTTTACAAACTCTAATCCCTTCCCATAACTCAACCCACAAAAAACACAGACATTTTTGAGGTTACGAATAGAAGGCCCCATTCACGGTTTGTGTTACCAAAGCCAACCCTAAGACGTATATATAATTTTTTTGTTTTTTTTTTGTTTTTTTTTGAAAGATGACATGAAGAAGAAGAAGAGGATGATATGTACAGATTGTTTGTGGATGTGGCTCACATCTGCCTCTGGTTTAACGTCTAGTGACAGCTTAAACGTCTTCTATGAGTCGAGGATAAGCTTCCCATCCAATTTTCTTAAAAATTGGCAAACAGGGTCTTTTAGAGTCAGATTTCCAAGACTGTAGCGTTTTTCTTCATCCTTGAAGAGATTCCACAATTTAAGAATTTCACGATGCACCAATCCACAAGAATGTGTCTCAAGAGTCAATAAGATATTATCTAATGACTCCTTACTCAGTCCATTCTTAATGAAGAAAATTTTATCTTCTCTATTTGCGGAAACCATCCCCAAAGTACGACATCGCTTGTTACAGTTCTATCGTCCACATTTGTGACAGACTTGTAACCTTTTTGCTCTTCTCCTTTTAGAATATGAACTTCTTCCAAGACCTAGGGCATATATGAGTCAAATGAAATTGAGGACTCACCGCTAATCGGACCTTTGCTTCAATTATCCACAGTACATCTTTCGGCATACCCTTGTGCATTAACGGACTCAATCTCTCACATCGAACTTTGTAGATTTTTCTCGAGCATTTTGAGGAAGAGAAGGAAAATGTTTTCTCGGTTTGAAAGAATGACATCCATTTTGAAGGAGAAGAAGGGTTCGGTTATTTTGGGAAAGCGAAAAATAAACCGACTCGAGAGTCACGGAGTACCGTATCCGCCACTTAACCAAGCAACACAAAGAACTCAAGAACTTGGTTTTCCAGAATGGTTGAGTCTTTGTCCATTAACTTAAGCGCAGTACCATTCCTAGGATCCTCAATATCTACGTCCCGGAGGATACACTTGTCCGACAACAAAAGAACCGCGCCACCTAGATCTCAATTTTTCAAGGAGTAGGTGCAGATGATAATCTCAAAGCGTAACTTTTTGACCAAGTTCCGCAGCCTTTTGCAAAAGGTGTAATGACCTTTAATAAAGTAGGCCAATAAAATCCATACTTGTAAGATTTTCGCAGCTTGTTGTCATTTGAAGAAAAAATGACCTCCACATGCTTCTGAGTGGCACTACCTACCTCATTGTCGGGCACACAACTGTTTTTTTTTCTTTTTTTTTTATTCATAATGCGGATGGAGAAGGTTCATCACCTCCACTTCTGCATTCTCTGGAAGTTCATGATACTGTTTGAGGCGGTGTCCATTTACGATGAAAGCTTTGACAGTGACCTCACTTTTAATCTGAACAGCACCAGAAGGAAAAACATTAGTAACAATAAATGGTCCATCCCATCTAGACCTTAATTTGCCAGGCATGAGTCGGAGGCGGGAGTTATAGAGGAGAACTTTTTGACCAATCTCAAATGTTTTCCTCAGAATCAACTTATCATGGAAGGCTTTGGTCTTCTCCTTATAAAGTTTGGAACTTTCATAAGCCTCCAAGCGGATCTCCTCCAATTCCGCATTGCAGCTTCTTCCTCTCCATACCTGCTTGATTTAGGTCCAAGTTGCACCTTTTCACCGCCCAGAATGCTCGATACTCAATTTCCACCGGCAGGTGGCATGCTTTTCCAAAAACAATCCGATACAGAGACATCCCGATTGGTGTCTTATAAGCAGTCCGGTAAGCCTATAAAGCATCCTCAAGCCTCTTGCTCCAGTCCTTTCTCGTTAGGTTGAAGCTGTCTTCTGGAGTATCTCGCTTAATTTCTCTATTGGAGATCTCGGCTTGCCCATTGGTTTGGGGGTGGTAGGGTGTAGAAACCTTGTGTTGGACTCCATACTTCTTCATCAAAGCCTCCATGCTTCGATTGCAAAAATGTGAACCTTGATCACTAATGATGGCTCTTGGGACTCCAAACCTACAGAAAATCTGTGATCTAATAAAATCCACAACAACTTTAGAATCATCAGTCCGAGTGGCCTTAGCCTCCACCCATTTAGATACATAATCCACAGCAAGCAGAATGTAAACAAAACCAAATGATACAGGGAAAGGACCCATAAAGTCAATACCCCAAACATCAAAAATCTCACAGAATAATAATGGTTTCTGGGGCATTTCATTCCTACGAGAAGTATTCCCTGTTCTTTGGCATTGATCATAAGATTTGCAAAACATATATGCATCATGAAATAGAGTGGGCCAATATAATCCAGAGTCTAAAACTTTCCTAGCAGTCCTTTGAGGACCGAAGTGGCCGCCACATGCAAGTTTATGACAAAAGCTAAGAATGGAATAGAATTCATCATCAGGCACACATCTCCTAATTACTTGATCATTACAAAATCTCCATAAGTAAGGATCATCTCACACATAATACTTTGACTCACTTTTCAATTTATCAATCTTAGCCTTAGTGAAATGTGCAGGTATTGCGTTAGCAACCAAGAAATTAATCAAATCAGCAAACCAAGGAATGTTGCCTTGTAGCTTGAAAAGCTGGTCATCAGGGAAAACATCATGGATGGGAAAAACATCTGCCTCCCTTTCAATTCGACTCAAGTGATCGGCCACCAAATTCTCCGCTCCACTCTTGTCACGGATCTCAATATCAAACTCCTGGAGGAGCAACATCCACCTAATCAACCGGGACTTGGCATTGGGCTTCTTCAGGAGAAACTTTAATCTTTGCATGATCTGAAAACACAACCACTCTAGAACCAAGCAAATATGATCGAAATTTATCTAAAGCAAAAATAATTGCTAAAAGTTCCTTTTCAGTTGTGGTGTAGTTGATTTGTACAGGATCTAAAGTTCTCGAAGCATAGGAAATGACATGAGATACTTTACCGACCCTTTGTGCAAGAACAACTCCCAATGCATAATTAGAGGCATCACACATCAGCTCAAATGGAAGTGTCCAATCCGGTGGTTGGATGATAGGTGTCTGGTCAATGCCTACTTCAATTGATTAAAGGCATCCTGGCACTTCTTGTCAAAGTGGAACTCCACATCTTTTTGCAGTAAGTTGGATAGCGGAAGTGCAATTTTGCTGAAATCCTTTATGAACTGCCGATAGAAACCTGCATGACCAAGGAAAGAACGAATCTCCTGCACGCATGTGGGGTAAGATAGGCATGAAATAACATCTATTTTTGCAGGATCTACCTCAATACCCTCACGAGATATCACATGCCCTAAGACTATACCTTGTTCTACCATGAAATGACATTTCTCAAAATTTAGAACGAGGTTAGTCTCAATGCATCTATGCAAGACCTGAGGCAGACTATCTAAACATGCATCAAAGGAAGATCCATAGACAGTAAAATCATCCATAAATACGTCTATGCAATTTTCTAAAAAATCAGAAAAGATACTTACCATACATCTCTGAAAGGTGCCTGGAGCATTGCACAGACCAAAGGGCATCCTCCTGTATGCAAATGTGCCAAATGGACAAGTAAAAGTAGTCTTCTCTTGGTCTTCTGGGGCTATATGAATCTGAAAATAGCCCGAATATCCATCCAGGAAACAATAATGTGACTTGCCAGCTAACTGCTCTTACATCTGATCAATGAAGGGCAGCGGGAAATGATCCTTTCTGGTAGCCTGGTTAAGCCGCCTATAATCAATGCAAACTCACCAACTGTTTTGAACTCGTGTGGGCACAAGCTCATTGTTCTGATTCGCAACCACTGTGACCCCAGATTTCTTGGGAACCACTTGCACGGGGCTCACCCATTGACTGTCAGATATGGGATAAATAATGCCAGCTTGAAGCAGCTTTGTAACTTCTTTTTTCACCACATCTAGAATCAGGGGATTTTGTCTCCTTTGGGGCTGTCTAATTGGTTTGATCCCTTCTTCCAATAAAATCTTATGCATTCATGTGGAGGGACTAATACCAGGAATATCTGCAAGAGTCCATCCGATGGCTTGCCTATCTCGCCTCAAAATCTGCAGTAATTTTTTTTTCTTGATCGGGTTGTAGGTTTTTAGCAATGATCACCGGAAGTGTCTCACCATCTCCCAAATATGCATATTTAAGATGGTCTGGTAAAGTCTTCAACTCCAAAGATGGAGGTTGCACAATGGAAGGTAACAAGTGATCTGAAACAACTATCTCAGCAACATTAATTTCAGCATGGTATTAACTCTCATTCTCAATTGTTGTATCATCAGCAACTGTATCATTACTCATAACTGAACAAATCTCAGCACATGCAGCGCATGGTTCAACATCATAAGTAGCACATGTATCACAAGAAACAGAACCAAGATAGTCAACAATATCAGGGAATTCAGCATATAAATCAGTATAGACATCATCAACCAGCATCTCAATCACATCAACATGGAAAACAGAATGCTCCTCTAGGGGGTGTTTCATGGAATAAAAAATGTTAAATTGTACCAAATCGTCGCCAAACTCCATAGAAAGGGTGCCAACATGCACATCTATCTTGGTCTTGGCGGTCTTGAGAATGGTCTGCCTAGAATCAATGGAGCATGGTTTGTTGAAGACTCATCTTCCATGTCCGAATGTAGAAATCTCTTTGGAAAAATCAATTCATTCACCCGAACTAACACATCTTCCAAAGCCACACTGCGGGATGAGCAATGGCTCTATTTGCCAACCGAATCACGATACCCGATTGGGTTGCAAAGTACCAATGTTTAAACACTTATAAACTGACATAGGCATGACATTGATCGAAGCACCCAAATCTAGCATTGCATGCTCAAATCTAGAGTTGCTAATTGTGCAAGAAATTGTGAAAGTTCCAGGATCTTTGCATTTCTATGGCATGCTTGGCAGAATCATTGCAGAAACATTTCTACCCATGCTGATCTTCTCATTCCCTTTCAACCTTCTCTTATGAGTGCACAACTCCTTGAGAAATTTAGCATATTTTGGAATTTGCTTGATTGCATCTAGGAGGGGAATATTGATTTCCATTTTCCTGAATGTCTCCATGACTTCTTTTTCCATTTCTGCTTGCATTATTCTCTTGGATTGTGTGATCCTATTTGGAAAAGGTAATGGAATGGTAACATCTGAATTCTCTGCAATTTTCTTCAGTGGCACAGGTTTCTGGATTGAATTATCCATTTCCTGCCGTTTTTGATCAATTTCTGATTGCTGTAAGGTTGGAACATCAACTTCTTTGCCACTTTTCAAGGTAATTGCACTTACGTTGCCTCTTGGATTGTTGACTGTTTGTGAAGGCAATTGCCTAGAACCTTGATTCTTTAGCTCGCTCACAGTGGTTGCTAGCTGCCCGATTTGAGTTTGTAAATTCTGAATGTTGGCACTGACGTTCTGCTGGAACTGAATATTATTTGTGGCCATTTGTTTCATCAGGTCTTCCAATGACGGCTCAGCTGGAGTGGATTGAATGAGGCTATTTGAGCAATTCTTTGTTGTACGAACGCAGGTGGTATTTGTTGGTATTTGTTGCTTGGGACCGCAACCGGGTATCTAAATTGCATTCGCTTGGTGGGTGAAATTTGTTGTTTTCTTGGTGGGGCTGTTGTTGTTTATTCTTTGGTGGGGCCGTTGTTGTTCTTCTTGGGCCGTTGTTGTTGCTGGCTAGAATTCCCATATCTCAAATTGGGATGGTCTCGCCAACCAGGGTTATAAGTACTAGAAAATGGATCATATCTAGATTGTTGCTGTTGTTGCTGATATTAGGATCTACCAGGAAAAATACCAGCTGCAGCAACACATTGATCTGGAAAAGTGGAACCATCTTCCTGAAGTGTAGGGCATGAATCAGTAGGATGAGATGAATTAGAGCAAATTCCACACACTGATGCAGTCATCTGCATGGGTGGTTGTTGACCCACTGCTATTTGTCTTACCAAAGAAGTCAATTCATCTAGTCTGTGTTCCATTCTTTGTTGGTCCATATGAGATGCTTGAATTTCATTAACTCCTCTGCTTGCGGTGATGATCCGCGAGCCAAACTGTTGGGTATTGGCTGCCATGTTTGCTATCAGATCTCTTGCGGCGGTAGGAGTTTTGTCTACTAAGGCTCCTCTAGAGGCAGCATTGATAAACACATATTTTATTCATTAAGAAACCCTTATATTTAGTCATTTACACTCTCCATATTCTTAATTGATTGAGTTTGACATGATTTTGTGAGTTTGAGCTCAAATTGGTCCTAATTGAATATTTTCAGCATTATTGAGATTTTACATTGTTTCTGTATTTTGGTCATAACTTGAGTTCCTGATATCTGACAATCATGAATTTTATCTTGTAGGAAAGCTAAGAGGAAGCTCTACAACTTTGATGAAGAGCTTGAAGTATGATTCAGATGTCTAAGGGACCTAAGTTTACATGGAAGTCAGAATACGGGTTCTGTCAGTAGAATCCGAACAATGTGCAGTCAAAAAAATCATATCTCAAGATGTAATAATGGAGATGGGCTGAAATTTGTACAGTGGATAGTCAAGATCCAAATAAACAACTTTCATGAAGAACACATTTTGTGAAAAAGAAGTCTAGTAGGTCATTTTGAGCTTGCAAGTCGGAACAGAGGTGCTGAAGTTGAGTTTGAGCAACCTACGGTATTTGGGACATATCTTGGGCTTAAGGAAGCCAAATTGGACGAACCAACTATCCATTTTATAGCCAAGACAAGGATCTACAACTTTCATGAAGAACACTTTTCGTGGTTCTGAAGTATAGTGGGTCGTTTTTGGCTTCCAAGTCAGACACGAAATTTTCGTCCTTAACCATCCACTCATCCTTCCACTAATCCACTCATCCATCCACTAATCCACTCATCCACTCACCCACTCATCCACTAACTCACCCACTCATCCACTCATACACTAATCCAACCACTTAACCACTCCACCCACTCATCCACTAATCCATCCACTCACCCATTCATGTCCATAATTTCCCACTCACCAAAAGTCCTTTGGCATTTTTCACTAATTCAACCACTCAACCATTCCACTCACTCATCCACTAAACCAATCCACTAAACCAACCCACTAATCCATCCACTAAAACACTCCACTCACTCATCCACTCATCCACCCACTTTCCTTTGTCATTTTGTTACCTTAGACTTCTATAAAAGGCACTATTTATCATGAACAACATGTAACTCTCCTTCATTTTCTCTCAGTTTTTCTTGTGATTTCTTTCTAGCTATGTGTAACTAAACGTCCCTTGGTTAAGGGGTGATGAAACCGCTAGTATTAATGTTGTAAACTTTGCATATTTGATTATTTCAACACAGTTATGTTTTTATTCATATATTTCTGAATCTATTGTTGGTATGAAGGTTTTTGTACTTGTTCCTACTTTCAAAGTAGTAGATCTAGGTTTATTATCTTGCGGTTGCGGTAGTAGATCTAGTGGGATGTATGATGTTCATGTGGGTATAATTATCTTTGTGCTATTTGCCAGTTATAAAAGTGGTAGATCTGGGTTTATTATGCGCGGTTGCGGTATTAGATCTAGAGAAATATATGTTCTAAGTAATTTAATCCCGGTGTGTGATTAGACCTTAGTGTAATTGGTTTTCTAAATCTTAATGCAATTGTTAGATAGTTGTAAGAGCGGTTGCTTTATGACTAATCAGTGATTAGGAGTTGATTTGAGCGGTTGCTACATTGGCCAACACGTAAGGAAAACAGAGATTTAATATCACAATTGCATAAAAACATAATTGAGCATGTTGGAATAAAAAGGATATGTGGATTTACATTATCATATAAATCTAGTGGTGGATTCAATCTCTTAACCAATTTTCTTATATTGTTGATTTCAGTTTGTTTATTGTTATCTTTGAAGCTGTTCATTGTTCATCAAAACTCCAAAACCCCCCTTTTACTGTTTATTGTTAATCAGAGTCTAAATTGGGAATTGTTTAATAGTGTTAATTGAATTGGTTCTCTGTGGATCGACCCTTACTAACTACAACTAGTTGTAAGATTTTTATTTTCTCGGTGGGCGACAACTGATTTTTATCTTAATTTTAATCACTACATCCGCACGCACTGAATTTTGGCGCCGCGTTCTTGGGAACCAATTTTTTCAATTACACTATTAATTTATTTCCTATTTTTATTCTGTTTTTATTTTATTTTATTTTTAATCTTTCTTTCTGAGTGTTTTGTAGGTGTTGATGTCCTTTGAAGGAGTAGACGAAGGATTGCTAAATTTGAGGAACTATATTGATCAACTCACTTCACATCCTCAATTTCCCTTCCATCAGGCTAACTTCCAACTCACACCTTGACATTGAAGCTGCATAGTTACATTGATCTATCAAGTTCGAGAGACATTTGAGCCATCCGAAATATCTCGAAGAAGTGACAATGGCGAAGAAAACACTTTAAGGGCATTGGGTGCTCCAGATCTAGATCAACAACCTCTTTGCATAGACATGCTTGAAAATGAAGAGGCATTTGAATTGAAATCCGGTTTAATCCATCTCTTGCCATCTTTCAATGGATTACCCGGAGAGGACCCCAACAAGCACTTGAAGGAAATCCATGTGGTATGTTCTAGCATGAAACCTGCAGGAATTCATGAAGAGCAAGTCAAGTTGAGAGCTTTTCCATTCTCATTGAAAGACTCAGCTAAGGAGTGGCTTTACTACTTGCCACCCGGATCCATCCAATCATGGCAGGACATGGCCCGAACTTTCCTAGACAGATGCTTCCCTGCCTCAAAAGCTGCAACAATCGAGAAAAGAAATCGTGGTATTCAACAAAGGCATGGGAATCACTCCATGACTACCGGGAGAGATTTAAGAAGCTATGTTTCAGCTGCCCTCATCATCAAATAAGTGAGCTTGACTTTTAATTCAAGTATTTCTATGAAGGCTTACAAGTGATGGATCGCAACATGATTGATCTTTGCTAGCGGAGGAGCATTGATTGATAAAACTCCTCAAGAAGCTAGAAACTTGATCTCAAGAATGGCGCCAATACTCAACAATTCTACTCTAGAAATGACACTGGAGTAAGAGTGAAGGAAAGAAGTAGAGACAACCAGTATACAGCAGCAAATGACTCAATTGACTGCTATGGTTCAGCGGTTAATGGATTCAGGTAAAGCACCAGTTCATGCTTGTGGGATCTGTTGTTCATCTGGACATCCCACTGATATGTGTCCCACTCTCCAAGAAGACACAAATGAGGAGGTAAGAGCAGTAGGGGGATATGCTGGACTTTCAAAAATTACAACCCCTACTCAAACACATATAATCCGGGTTGGAGGGATCATCCAAATTTCAGCTATGCAAAGCAACCTCAAAATCAACCTCAGCTTATGGACCTCCAGGATTCCAACAAAGGCAAGTACCTTTCCCTCAGAGACAGCAGCAAGTTCAAGCTCCTAAGCAATCTGAGCCTTCATTAGAGGAGCTAGTAAAACAAATGGCCACTAATAATTTGCAGTTCCAACAAGAAACAAATGCAACTATACAAAGTTTCAAACAAGAAACAAGGACTGCAATCAATAACTTGCAGAATCAGATAGGACAGTTGTCCACAGAATTCAACAAGTTTCAAAGCCAAGCTTCAGGGAAACTACCCTCACAACCAGAATTTTGGCGCCGTTGCCGGGGAAAATGATAAGGGAAAATGTAACACCCCAATTTTTGACTAATTACAATTTTGCCCTTATTGCGCTATTTTTCTGTTTTCTGTGTGTTATGCAATGAATTTGACTGTTCTGTGACTGTATTTGATTGTTTTGTGTGATTTGCTCCAGGCCAAGAAAATAATAATTTTGGTAGGAAAACCTTGTTTGAATTATTTGGAGCTGGGCGATCTTACTAAACCCAATCCGAATAATGCGTATATCAATCTTTTATTTTTGCGGATTTTTCGGTGTAATAAAATATTTACCATACCGGAAAATCTGTGGGACCCACGTTTGTCTTGTGGGACCCACGTTTGTTTTGTGGAACCCACTTTTAGGAAAAGTTTACCAACGTAAAAATACTTGTAAATTTCTAAATTATCTAATCAATTAATTATTATTTTTACTTAATGGATTTCCTATAGCAATTTTGTCCTAATGCATTAATCATTATTTTACTTAATGGATTTCCTATAGCAATTTTGTTCTAATGCATTAATTATTATTTTTACTTAATGGATTTCCTATAGCAATTTTGTCCTAATGCATTAATTATTATTTTACTTAATGGATTTCCTATAGCAATTTTTGTCCTAATGTATTATGCATCCACTAAACTTAGCACTAGGTTATTATTAATATTATTATGCATCCACTAAATTTAGCACTAGGTTATTATTATTATTATTATGCATCCATTAATTAAGCACTAAACTATTATATATTTTATTATGCATCCACTAAATTAGCACTAAGAGAAATGTCAAAAGGAGGGCTTCTTTTCATTAGTATTCTATGGCCATAATGCATGCTTATGCAAGCCACTAAGCAATCAATAGATGTTTTATTACTTAACTAATGTATCATGCAAATTACCAAACCCATAATGGAACAAAAACATAAAAAATGGGGGCTGCACTTGGAAGGAGAGCTATTTAAGTCTTAAGGCCATCATTCACTCCTAAATCAATGATTCTATCACTCTAAACTTTCATTCTTCTCTCTTCCTAACAAGAAACCAAAGAAAATTTCCTAAGTCCACAAAAAATCACCCATTCGGCCAAGCACCACAAATCCTACTTCCACCCATCAAAAATTTATCCAACCTACTTTTCTAAACCTAAACCATATTCTAAGAACATCTCTAGTTGTGAGTTTTTGCAAAATCATCCATTTGGAGCTTGGAAAATCACTTTGAAGTTTCTTTCCTATAAGGTGAAAATTCTTCTTTCTTGTTTCTAATTTGATTTTTGATGTTCTAAACCATGATTGATCCATGGTTTATCTTTTTCATCCATAGTTCATAACTTTAAAATTTGTTTAAGCTTATTAGGATTTTTGTTGAAGCTACACAAGAATTTCTAAGGAGGAGTTCAAGGAGATTTTGTCATCTAAATCGGTAAGAGGAGATATAATCTCATCAACCATGTGTGGTGGTGGGAGAATGGAATTTGTTTATGGTGAAGAATCCATAAGGATTCATCCATTTGATTGCTTGATGTCTTTTTATTTGTGATTGATTTTGTGTGTATGTTTATTCTCTTGTTTATTGCAAGTATATCTATTGCTTTATTATATGGTATGTGTTCATAAATATATGTATGTGTTTATGAGTTTATGATAATTGGTTGGATATGAATATTATGTTGAGATTTGTAAAAGTGTTCCAAAGAACACAAGATGATGAGTTTATGGTTTTATTATGAAAAAGAGAACCAATGTGTTCTCAATCTTTTTTTTTTAAGGATGACCTAATTTATCTAATTAAGTTAAAGGATTTTACAATGATTTTATAGATGAAAAATAATTTGAATAATGATTTTTAAGGAAAGGTGATTTTCGGCCATCATAGAATTTTTGGAGTTTAATTGATTCAAAAATTGTTTTCTAAGTGTAAATGACTTTGTTAACCTAAAAAGAATTCAATTTTTAATAAATTTTCAAGAATCAAGTACGTAACGTAAATGAATTTTTGTAGAAGTCTAGTCTATAAAAGAAATGAATTTTTGACTCTTGAAAAATATTTACTTTTGAGTTATAAAGTATGTTCCTAATTTTTGAAGGGTATTTTATGGATATAACCAAACAAATGAATTTTATCTTTGTGAAAAACAAGAGAAATAACTTACACGTATTTAAAACAGTAATTTTTGAAATACGCAATTGAGAAAACGTTTGAAAATATTTACGCGATTGAAAAACGTTTGTAAAAGGCAACATATTTATGAAAAGGCGATAAATTATTAATGTGATTTATGAAAACAATGAGTTTTCTTGTCGGGCCAAAGTGGTGGACCCGGATGTATTGAGAAATGGTCTTGTCAAGTGAAAACGTCATTGTATTTGGAAATTATCAATACCAAGGGTATTTTTGTAATTATGAGTTATGGTGGATATGAACGTATTTTGGAGATTTTGGTTCATTACGTATTTTTGAACATGCCAACTTGGTTGTAAAAGGCATTTGAGTGATGAGATGAATGACACTGTGTTATGGTGTGATAAGCGGAGTTGTTCGTGTGTTTGAACTTGGAGGCGTTAGTGTGCGGTATATTCCACATGTGACGGATGGTAGCTCCTGCGGGCCGTGGTAATCGATCACACACCGACGATCTCGACAAATACTCGTCTTAATCGAATCCATGGGGACCATGCAGTGCGCATTGCACTGGGTCGTACACGACGTATTTGTTGTGTACCATCTACACGACGTATTTTGATCGTGTGTCTTTGTTTACACGACGTATTTGACGTGTGTAACAGTTGGTTGAGGCACCATTGTTTTTGATGTGTAGACATGTCTATCGGGATTATTCTCTCGGATGTTGATATCAATGTTGATGTTATGGTTATGTTTAGCTCCATGGAGTAGGTATGTGTCTGTGTGTATTTGCATATGTAGTACGCATTATAACATGATTGAGTTTATTTATGTTTGATATTATGTATGATCGATAATATGAATTGTTATATTAATTGTTAAATTTGTTTGTGTTTCTTATCTGTTTGTATTGTCGTTTTCTTTTCTTGCCATCTTTGGTAATGATGTAGATTGTCTCACATCTTTTGTGTATATTTTACGTGTTATTATTTATGTTACGTAAAATAGTTGAGAAAGTAAAGAGGAACAACCGCTGGATTTTCGAAGACGAAGGAGAGCAACAACCGAACGAGCGGTTTGAGGAGGGTGAGCCTCGAGATCACCCATATTATATGGATTGATTTCGACGTGGGATAACATTGACCGAGGTTTTACGTATTATAATGATTTTTCCGAGGAAGATCCTTTGGAGAATCAAAACTTTTAGTGTTATGCTTGGGCTAGTTTATGGTTTGCTTTAAACCGAGACGGGTTTACTATTTTATTAAATATTTTATATTATGTGAATTATTTGTACCTATTAAAAACATAATCATAAGTATAATTATGGTGTGTATGTAATAGTTATTTTATTTTATGTTCCGTGTATTTTATAATATAATGTTTTGAGACAAAAAAAAAATAATATTTATTACAATATGATTTATAACTTGGGTAAGGATTTATATTTTAATTATTGTTTTCGAGAAATGTGACATCCTCAGGAGGTGTTACATTAGTTAGTATCGAGCCCAAGTTAGAGTCTTTTGGGGTTGTGGTTGGGTCTGTTTTTGCTTGTGTTGTGTGATTCTGTGATTGGTGTCCGAAAGGATACATCTGACTTTGTTTTATCTTGTTTGATTAAAGAAGAATATGTCTGGATCTAGAGGCAGAAAAACACGTGCGAACGCAGAACCTAATGTTGACCCGATGACTGCTATTGCTAAGGCTATGCAGCATATGGCAGAGATGATTGCACAGCAAAATCAACGAGCAGCTCAATAGCAAGATACAACTGCTGAAGCTCTGAATTTGTCTGAGTTTAGGCGTAATAACCCGCCGCAGTTCAGAGGTGAGTTTAATCCAGAGAAGGCGAGTCTTTGGATTCAAGATTTGGAGAAGATATTTGAAGGAATGAGGTGTGTGCGATGATCGGAAGGTGACTTATGCTACTTTCATGCGAGAGGAGATGGTGAGAACTGGTGGAGAGGAACTCGACGATTGCTACAAGTTGAGGGGATTGAGATTACATGGGAGGTATTCTGTGGAGTATTTATGGAGAAATACTTTCCTGATAGTGCTCGACATGCCAAGGAGATGGAATTTCTTGGTTTGCGTCAAGGTAATATGACTGTTGGTGAGTATGCTTCTAAGTTTGAAAGCTTGTCACAGTACTCAAACTATGTTCAAAGTCAACGAGATGATACGTGGAAATGTCGTAAGTTTGAGGAAGGACTGAGGGTAGAGTTGAGGAGAGGAGTGCTACCCTTGAGGATGAACCAGTTTCATGCTTTGGTGGATACATGTGTGCGACTTGAGGAGTTGGAGCCGTCACGTGATCCAAGAAACTATAACTTTGGACCGACTAGATTCCAAAGAGGAGGCAACAATAATAACAACCGGTTTCGGCAAGCAAACCGTATTCAAGACCACCGGGTAATCAATCTCAACGTCCATCAGTTGGGGAAGTTCTAGCGGTAATAAAGTTAGTACGAATGTGGCGTTTATGCCAAAATGTTTTAAATGTGGGAAGAGTGGCCACATATCTAGAGATTGTTCAATCAAAGGACCGGTTTGTTTCAAGTGTGGAAGACATGGACATGTTTCTAGGGAGTGCAATCAGCATGAAAGGAAGCCAGTTGTGAATAATGTTCGTGCTACTCACCGCGATCTGGAGGGCGAGTGTACACGATGAGCGGAGCTGAGGCTTCTCAGTCTGAAAATCTTATTCAGGGAGAAGGTGTCGTTGCAGGTAATCTTTTGATTGTACTATATGATTCAGGTGCAACGCATTCATTTGTTGCATATGACTGTGTGGATCGATTGAAATTACCTATATCTTCTTTGAGTTTTCAATTAATTGTCTCTACATCCACTGCTAAGCCTGTTGTTACATCTAAAGTATGTCTAAACTGTCCTATTACCATAAATGATCGAGTCTTTTCAGTCAATTTGATTTGTTTACCTCTTGTTGAAATAGATATAATATTAGGAATGGATTGGTTATCTTCTAACCGTATCCTATTAGATTGTGCCAATAAAACCCTAGTTTTTCCTAAGGATGAGGATTCTGGATTTTTAACCGCCGTCAAAGTCAAATCTTTGTTGAGGAATGGAGCTCAAGGATACATGCTACTATCTTATTTGGAAGTCAAGAGTGAAAAAGATGTGAATGCTATTCCAATTGTGAATGAGTTTCTGGAAGTTTTTCCTGATGATGTATCTGGCTTACCACCAGAAAGGGAAATCGAGTTTGCTATCGATCTTGTACCAGGAGCGAGGTCTTATTTCAATTGCACCATATAGGATGTCACCATCGGAATTGGTGGAGTTGAAGAAGCAATTGGAGGAATTGTTGGAAAAATAATTTGTGCGACCGAGTGTTTCCCCATGGGGAGCACCGCTGCTGCTAGTCAAGAAGAAGGATGGAACTTCTCGTCTTTACGTGGACTATCGCCAGTTGAATAAGGTCACGATAAAGAACGAGTATCCAGTTCCAAGGATCGATGATTTGATGGATCAGTTGAAAGGAGCAATTATTTTCTCTAAAATAGATCTGCGATCTGGTTATCATCAAATTCGTGTTAAGGTAGAGGATATACCTAAAACGGCTTTTAGAACTCGTTATGGACATTACGAGTATCAAGTGATGCCGTTCGGAGTAACGAATGCTCCTGCAATATTCATGGATTATATGAATAGGATTTTTCGTCCATACCTAGATGATTTGTCGTTGTTTTTATTGACGACATTTCGATCTATTCTCAAAATAAGGATGAGCATGCTGAACATCTCAGAATAGTTCTCCAAATTTTGAAAGAGAGGAAGCTGTATGCAAAATTGTCAAAGTGTGAGTTTTGGTTGGAAGAAGTTCAATTTTTGGGACACGTAATT
This sequence comes from Ormosia emarginata, assembly GCA_029884605.1. Taxonomy (NCBI): domain Eukaryota; kingdom Viridiplantae; phylum Streptophyta; class Magnoliopsida; order Fabales; family Fabaceae; genus Ormosia; species Ormosia emarginata. The sequence goes on from JAQQTP010000081.1 coordinate 62,987,848, forward strand.
TCCAAGGAAGGAATTGCGGTGGACCCATCAAAAATAGAAACCATTTTGCAATGGGAGAGGCCAAAGACGCATGTAACCGAAATCCGAAGTTTTGTTGGATTGGCCGGATATTATCGAAGGTTCATTGAAGGATTTTCTAAGATAGTTGGACCTCTTACACAACTCACAAGGAAGAGTCAAGCTTTCGATTGGACGAAAGAATGTGAGGCAAGTTTTCAGGAGTTGAAGAAAAGATTAACGATCGCACCGGTGCTAATTTTGCGGATCCTAATGAAGCTTTTGAGGTGTATTGTGACGCTTCTTACCAAGGGTTAGGATGCGTGTTGATGCGAAGAAATGTGGTGGCATATGCTTGAGACAGTTGAAGGTTCATGAGAGGAACTATCCAACGCATGATTTGGAGCTTCTTGCATGAGTGGTTTTTGCATTAAAAGTATGGAGACATTTTACGTATGGAGTGTTTGTGTTCAATGTCTTCGGTGATCACAAGAGTTTAAAGTACTTGTTTAATCAAAAGGAATTGAACATAAGGCAGAGGCGATGGTTGGAATTCTTGAAGGACTACGATTTTCAACTCCAATACCATCCGGGAAAAGCGAATGTGGTAGCGGATGCCTTAAGTAGAAAGGAGATCAGTGTTTCTACTATGATGATAAAGGAGGAAGAATTGATCAACCAGTTTAGAGATTTGAGGTTGTCAGTGGAATTGACACCAGGAAGGATTCGCCTAAGTAAAATTACTATTTTGAATGACTTGCTAGAGGAAATTAAGGAAAAGCAAAATGAGGATCCATATTTGTTGAATGAGAGAGAATTTTTAAAGCAAGGTCATAAGGCAACGGTTGAGGAAGGATCTGATGGAGTCTTAAGGTTTAAAGGAAGGATTTGTGTACCTGATGATTCCGACCTAAAGCAAGAAATTTTGGATGAAGCTCATACTAGTAGGTTGAGTATGCATCCGGGTATGACAAAGATGTACCAAGACTTAAAGCGGATGTTTTGGTGGCCAAGGATGAAGAGAGATGTGAGGGTAGTTTGAAACTTGGCTAAGTGTGGGGGTGATCTACCCTATTTCTGACAGCAAGTGGGTAAGCCCAGTCCAGGTAGTACCAAAGAAATCTGGAATTACTGTGGTAAGAAATGCTGAAAATGAGCTTATTTCCACTAGGTTACAGACAGGGTGGCGTGTTTGTATTGATTACAGGAAGTTGAATGCCGCCACGAGAAAAGACCACTTTCCTTTACCTTTCATTGATCAAATGTTAGAAAGATTAGTGGTCATTCTTATTATTGTTTTTCGGATGGTTTTTCGTGTTACAATCAGATTGCCATAGCTCCGAAGACCAAGACAAGACTACATTCACTTGTCCATTTGGTACCTTTGCATATAGGCGAATGCCTTTTGGACTCGCAATGCACCAGGAACTTTCCAAAGATGCATGATGAGTATATTTTCGATTACATTGAAAACATCATTGAGGTTTTTATGGATGACTTTAGTGTCTTTGGAAATGATTTTGAAAATTGTTTGGAACATTTAACTTTGGTGCTTAAAAGATGCATTGACACTAACCTGGTACCGAATTGGGAAAAATGTCATTTCATGGTGAATGAAGGTATTGTGTTAGGTCATGTAATTTCGCTAGGGGAATTGAAGTAGATAAAGCTAAGGTAGAACTCATGCATTCTTTGCCACCACCCCTTAGTGTGCGGGAGATTCGTTCTTTTATTGGTCATGCAGGTTTCTACCTGGGAGATTCATTAAAGACTTTTCTAAAGTCTCATTGCCCCTTTGCAGACTTCTTCAAAAAGATGTTAATTTTAACTTTGATGAGAAATGTATGGAAGCTTTCAATAAACTCAAGAAGTTGTTAAGCTGTTGCACCTATCATCAAGCCACCAACCTGGGAGTTACCTTTTGAACTAATGTGTGATGCCGGTGACTTTGCAGTAGGAGCTGTCTTGGGACAACGAGTTGATAGAGTTCCTTATGCCATTTACTATGCATCAAGGACTCTAAATGATGCTCAACTTAATTATTCAACCACAGAAAAGGAACTTCTAGCTGTTGTATTTGCTTTAGAAAAATTTAGATCATATCTAATTGGTTCTAAAGTGATTGTGTTTTCAGATCATGCAGCCTTGAAGTATCTTCTAACAAAGAAAGAAGCAAAGCCTAGATTGCTCCGATGGATTTTATTGCTCCAGGAATTTGACTTGGAGATTAAAGACAAGAAAGGAGCGAAAACTTGGTGGCCGATCACTTGAGTAGATTGGTAACTGAAGAGGAAGAAATGCCTATCATGGAGACTTTTCCGGATGAATATTTGATGGTTGTCAACACCATAATCCCTTGGTATGCTGACATTGTTAACTACCTGGTTACTAAGGACTTTCCGGAGGGTTTGAACAAGGCCCAAAGAGATAAATTAAGGAGTGACTGTAAATACTATATCTGGGATGACCCGTACTTATGGAAGCATTGTGCAGATCAAGTCATTAGGAGGTGCATTCCTGATTCTGAGACACACTCCATCCTCTCCTTTTGCCACACCTATGCATGTGGAGGACACTTTGGCAGTAAAAGGACAGCCAATAAAGTGCTTGACAGTGGTTTCTATTGGCCTTCAATTTTCAAAGACGCTTACAACACGTAAGTCTTGTGGCCTTGTCGAGAGAACAGTAATATTGGTCCTCGTAATCAAATGCCTCAGACTCCGATCATTTTTGTGGAACTCTTTGATGTGTGGGGTATTGATTTCATGGGACCATTCCCTCCTTCATTTGGTTTCACATACATTCTTTTATCTGTTGATTATGTGTCTAAATGGGTGGAAGCAAAAGCCACTCGATCGATGATTCTAAAGCGTTGCAGATTTTGTTAAGTCACATATTTTCTCCAGGTTCGGGACCCCAAGGGCTATCATCAGTGACCAAGGGACCCATTTCTGCAACAAAACCTTTGATGCTCTATTGAAGAGATATGGAGTAATGCACAGAATTTCCACTCCTTACCATCCACAGACAAATGGGCAACCGAAGTGTCCAACCTAGGGAGATTAAGTCAATCCTTGAAAAGACGGTGAATCCCTCAAGAAAGGATTGGAGCACTCGACTTGAAGATGCTTTATGGGCTTATAGGACTGCCTATAAGACTCCCATCGGCATGTCACCATTTCGGTTGGTGTATGGAAAGCCTGTCATTTGCCCGTTGAGTTGCAACATCGATCTTCTTGGGCCATTAAACAAGTTAATATGGAATTGGAAGGTGCTGGAAAGCAAAGGAAGTTCCAGTTACAGGAATGGGAAGAACTAAGAAATGAGGCCTTTGAGAATGCCCTGATTTATAAGACTAAAGCTAAGGCATTCCACGACCAATTGATTTCTAGAAAGAAATTTCACAGAGGACAAAAAGTCCTGCTATTCCAATCAAGACTCAAATTATTTCCAAGTAAACTGCATTTTAAGTGGATTGGGCCGTTTGTGGTAACTAATGTTTTTCCTTTTGGTGCAGTTGAGATCAGGAGTGAAATTTCTGGCAAAGCATTTAAGGTCAATGGTCATCGTCTCAAACCATATCATGAACTTCCGACAGTGCGAGAGATGGAAGTGATGACCCTCATCCTTCCACAATATGAGGAGCATTGAAAGTATCATCATGTCGGGTGAGGACAATAAACTAAGCGCTCATTGGGAGGCAACCCAACCAGATTTGCTCTCTTTATCCCTTTTTATTTTGTGTTTTCATTAGTTTCTTAGATTATGTTTTTATCTGTTTGTTGGTTGTAAGCATTTGAATCTAAAAAAAAAAAAAACCAAAAAAAAAAAAAAAATTTGTGTGCCGACAATAAGGTAGGTAATGCCATTAAATTTTGTCACTCGGAAGCATGTGAAGGTCACTTTTCTTCGGCGACAACAAGCTGCGAAAATCTTGCGGTATGGATTTTATTGGCCTACTTTATTCAAGGTCTGTTACACCTTTTGCAAAAGTTGCGGAAATTGGTCAAAAAGGTTACGCTTTGAGATTATCATCTGCACCTACTCCTTGAAAAATTGAGATCTAGGTGGCGCGGTTCTTTTCTTTGTCAAACACGTGTATCCCTCCGGAAATTTGTAGATATTGAGGATCCTAGGAATGGTAATGCGCTTAAAGTTAATGGACAAAGACTCAACCATTCTGGAAAACCAAGTTCTTAAGTTTTTTTTTTTTTTGTGTTGCTTAGGTTAAGTGGCGGATACGGTACTCAGTGACTCTCAAGTCGGTTTATTTTTCGGTTTCCCAAAATAACCGAATCCTTCTTCTCCTTCAAAATGGATGTCATTCTTTCAAACACGAGAAAACATTTTCCTTCTCTTCCTCAAAATGCTCGAGAAAAATCTACAAAGTTCGATGTGAAAGATTGAGACCGTTAATGCACAAAGGTATGCCGAGAAGATGTACTATTTGGATAATTGAAGCAAAGGTTCGATTAGCGGTGAGTCCTCAATTTCATTTCACTCATATATGCCGGTCTTGGAAGAAGTTCATATTCTAAAAGGAGAAGAGCAAAAAGGTTACAAGTCTGTCACAAATGTGGACGATGGAACCGTAACAAGCGATGTCATACTTTGGGGATGGTTTCGCAAATAGAGAAGATAAAATTTTCTTCATTAAGAATGGGTGAGTAAGGAGTCATTAGATGATATCTTATTGACTCTTGAGACGCATTCTTGTGGATTGGTGCATCGTGAAATTCTTAAATTGTGGAATCTCTTCAAGGATGAAGAAAACGCTACAATCTTGGGAATCGACTCTAAAAGACCACTGTTTGCCAATTTTTAAGAAAATTGGATGGGAAGCTTATCCTCGACTCATAGAAGACGTTTAAGCCGTTACTGGACGTTAAACCAGAGGCGGATGTGAGCCACATCCACAAACAATCTGTACATATCATCTTCTTCTTCTTCTTCATGTCATCTCTCAAAAAAAAAAAAAGAGGACGTGATGTCTACTGCACTCATGACGTGCAGTATAAAGATACGCCATGGACACTGTACATACAGGTATGTCATCATTTTCTATTTCTTTTATCTTTGTATCATTTTGTTGTATTTTGATTTTTGTACAGACGATCCTTTGAGCAGGGTCCTTCAGGGGTTTCTAGACTTCTTTACCTTGATGGTTTTCTTGAAGTCAAACAAAATAAAAATAAAAATAAAAATAAAAATAAAAAAATAAAAAAATAAAAAAGTAAAAAAAAAGGAGAAAAGATTTTGTGTTTCTTAATTTCAACCTTTTTCGACAAATGACCAACCTACCCTCATAGGTGCAATTATTCCCTTTCCATTCTTTTTCCTACTTAAACACTCCATTTTCTCCATTTTCCTTCAACTCGAAACACTCAAAGGGAGGAAGAGTATAGAATGGGGCCTTCTATTCGTAACCTCAAAAATGTCTGTGTTTTTGTGGGTCGAGTTATGGGAAGGGATTAGAGTTTATAAACGCAGCTAGCACTCTTGGTCGATCACTTGCTGCGAGGAATATTCATCTTGTATATGGGGAGGTTGTCGTGGGTTAATGGGAAATTTGTATCACTTGCTTTGCTTCTATAGGAGGCGGTCGGGTTTTAGGTGTTATTCCTAAACCTTTGGCTGAAAATAACATCACTTTGGAAAGGCAGTTGGAGAAGAAATTCAGGTAACATCTATGCATGGACGAATGAAAACAATGGTTGACAATTCTGATGCATTTATTGTCTTACCAGGTGATTTTGGTACTTTAGAAGAAATTTTTCAAATTGTCTCTTGGTCGAACTAAACATCCACCATAGACCCATTGGTTTGTTGAATGTTAATAATTTCTTTGATCTTTTGTTATCTTTTCTTGACAAAGTTGTGGAACAGAAATTTATCACTCCTTCAGCAAGACAACTTCTTATCTCTGCCTCCACTATTGATGAGCTCATTGATAAATTAGAAGCTTTTGAGTATGTACCTGATCCGGTATTAGCTCAGATAGATTGGTCAACGAGGAAGCAGCGAAGGAAGTAACAAGAAACAAAAGCCGGATCTGCGACTTCATCTTTAATGGGTTTGATTTTATTGTACCTTGTTTACGTTTAAATTTGTGTCGACTTTCTCCAACGGGTAATATCTTCGTCCTTTACTCATCTATATTTTAACATTGAGGACAATGTTGTGATTTAGTTGGGGGGAAGGATAGTTGACCCAATATATATATATATATATATATATATATATATATATATATATATATATATATATATATATATATATATATATATATATAAAATAAAAAATAATAAAAAATAAAAAAATTTGTTGTGTTGTTTGGAAAGTATGATATGATTGTCATGTACTTATTAAATCAATTAGTGATGGCAGAGTAAGGAGTAATTTTACTCTTGAGACGTATCTTAATTGGTGGCAGAGTAAGGAGTTTTTTAGGTAGTAACTAATTAGTACTAAAGTTTTATTGTTTGATTTCTTTTCAGGGTCTGATGCGGTACTGACAGTGTGTTTCTTTTCTGCTTGGCGTTGATTCACTTCTTATCAGGTTGTGTTGCTCTTTTCTATATCTCTCTTTCACATTGAAGGCAATGTTATATTAAGCGTGGGGGAGAGATTTCAGCATGTTCTTTTTGTAAAAAAAAAATTCAAAAAAAAAGGGGGTTCATTGCATGATTGAATAACTTTTCTCCCTTCTTGAACTGATATGCTTGGTGATGGATGATTAAATTGATGAATTGAGTTTGATGGATGCATACCTTGTGAGATTTTGAGCCTAATGGATGGATTCAACATTTATGCCATTCTCTTCTTTCTTGTGTGATTTTCACTCATGTTAATGACCACTCTAGAACTTGCTTTGATTCTTTTTGAGGCTACATTTCACTTGCATGCATGAACATGATTGAGGCCCTCTTTCTTAATTAGCTAGTTTAACCAAATAGCCAACCTTGTTTTCAATTTGATATCAAGCACTCTTTTGACTTCTTGGAAATTTCTCGATTCCCGCCAACCTTGTATATTTTCCTTTGCTTAACCCCTTTGAGCTTATTTGACCATTCCTCGTTTCTAGCTCATTATGTACCTTAAATGAAAAATCGTGTTCTTATTTTACCTTAGGGAATAAAAGAACATTAGCTTTGTTAATGGATGAGTTTTTGAACAAGTGTGGGGGTGTGTATACAAAATGGTTGTTGAAAAAGGAAAGAGTGCTTAAAAAAAAGAAAAAAAAAAAAAAAAAAAAAAGAAAAGGATTGGGAAATGAATATGTAAAGGGATATACATTAGAGTTGGGATGAACTTTTATGCTTGTTATTTGAACTCATTTCTCATTTGCTTTTATTCTCTTTGGTATTTATCCTCTCATATCCATTTTATCCTCTTCTGTTACCTTAACCTCACTACAACCTTGAATAAAGTCCTCATAATTTGTGTATGCATGTGTTTTGAGTAGTGGAGAAGTAGAAGATAAGAGCAAGCTTATGGTAGTGTAATTTTCATGGGTTGAATTGAGTGAAATACCTACCTTTTAAACACTTGAGAGATTGAGAGGAATCTTGTGAAGATCTATCATTCTCGATTCATGTTGAAGATACCTTACTTGTTGGTTTGAGATGTGGAGAATTGTTAACTCATGAATGTTTTGATCCCTTGAACCTTTGGTTGTTCTTCTTGATTGTAAAATTTTGGACTCTTGAATGTCGTTGGAATTTAAAATTTTGTTAATCTCTTATGTCCTTGTTTTGGTCTTGAGTTTTGCCCAGGAGTGCAAAAAGCTAAGTGTGGGAGAATTTGATAAACACATATTTTATTCATTAAGAAACCCTTATATTTAGTCATTTACACTCTCCATATTCTTAATTGATTGAGTTTGACATGATTTTGTGAGTTTGAGCTCAAATTGGTCCTAATTGAATATTTTTAGCATTATTGAGATTTTACACTGTTTCTGTATTTTGGTCATAACTTGAGTTCCTGATATCTGACAATCATGAATTTTATCTTGTAGGAAAGCTAAGAGGAAGCTCTACAACTTTGATGAAGAGCTCGAAGTCGCATTCAGATGTCTAAGGGACCTAAGTTTACATGGAAGTCAGAATACGGGTTCTGTCAGTAGAATCCGAACAGTGTGCACTCAAAAAATCATATCTCAAGATGTAATAATGGAGATGGGCTGAAATTTGGACAGTGGATATTAAAGATCCAAATAAACAACTTTCATGAAGAACACATTTTGAGAAAAATAAGTCTAGTAGGTCATTTTGAGCTTGCAAGTCGGAACAGAGGTGCTGAAGTTGGGTTTGAGCAACCTACGGTATTTTGGACATATCTTGGGCTTAAGGAAGCCAAATTGGACGAACCAGCTATCCATTTTATAGCCAAGACAAGGATCTAAAACTTTCATGAAGAACACTTTTCGTGGTTCTGAAGTATAGTGGGTCGTTTTTGGCTTCCAAGTCAGACACGAAATTTTTGTCCTCAACCATCCACTCATCCATCCACTAATCCACTCATCCATCCACTAATCCACTCATCCACTCACCCACTCATCCACTAACTCACCCACTCATCCACTCATACACTAATCCAACCACGTAACCACTCCACCCACTCATCCACTAATCCATCCACTAATCCATCCACTCACCCATTCATGTCCATAATTTCCCACTCACCAAAAGTCCTTTGGCATTTTTCACTAATTCAACCACTCAACCATTCCACTCACTCATCCACTAAACCAATCCACTAAACCAACCCACTAATCCATCCACTAAAACACTCCACTCACTCATCCACTCATCCACCCACTTCCCTTTGTCATTTTGTTACCTTAGACTTCTATAAAAGGCACTATTTATCATGAACAACATGTAACTCTCCTTCATTTTCTCTCAGTTTTTCTTGTGATTTCTTTCTAGCTATATGTAACTAAACGTCCCTTGGTTAAGGGGGTGATGAAACCGCTAGTATTAATGTTGTAAACTTTACATATTTGATTATTTCAACACAGTTATGTTTTTATTCATATATTTCTGAATCTATTGTTGGTATGAAGGTTTTTGTACTTGTTCCTACTTTCAAAGTAGTAGATCTAGGTTTATTATGCGCGGTTGCGGTAGTAGATCTAGTGGGATGTATGATGTTCATGTGGGTATAATTATCTTTGTGCTATTTGCCAGTTATAAAAGTGGTAGATCTGGGTTTATTATGCGCGGTTGCGGTATTAGATCTAGAGAAATATATGTTCTAAGTAATTTAATCCCGGTGTGTGATTAGACCTTAGTGTAATTAGTTTTCTAAATCTTAATGCAATTGTTGGATAGTTGTAAGAGCGGTTGCTTTATGACTAATCAGTGATTAGGAGTTGATTTGAGCGGTTGCTAAATTGGCCAACACGTAAGGAAAACAGAGATTTAATCTCACAATTGCATAAAAACATAATTGAGCATGTTAGAATAAAAAGGATATGTGGATTTACATTATCATATAAATCTAGTGGTGGATTCAATCTCTTAACCAATTTTCTTATATTGTTGATTTCAGTTTGTTTATTGTTATCTTTGAAGCTGTTCATTGTTCATCAAAACTCCAAAACCCCCTTTTACTGTTTATTGTTAATCAGAGTCTAAATTGGGAATTGTTTAATAGTGTTAATTGAATTGGTTCTCTGTGGATCGACCCTTACTAACTACAACTAGTTGTAAGGTTTTTATTTTCTGGTGGGCCTGACAACTAATTTTTATCTTAATTTTAATCACTACATCCGCACGCACCAAGCATCGATCATGCTTCTATCATTTGGCAGCAAGCCCTCATAAAAGTATTGAATCAAGAGCTGTTCACTAATTTGGTGATGAGGGCAGCTCGAACACAACTTCTTGAATCTCTCCCAGTATTCATGCAAAGTTTCACCAGACATCTGTCTGATGCCACATATATCCTTCCTAATTGCAGCAGCTCTAGAGGCAGGGAAGAATCTCTCCAGGAACAACCTCTTCATGTCATTCCAACTTCTGACTGAACCTGGTGAAAGATAAAACAACCAATCTTTGGCTGCATCGACAAGTGAGAAGGGAAATGCCCTTAACTTGATGTGTTCCTCAGGGATGCCTTGTGGCTTCATGGTTGAACACACAACATGGAACTCTTTCAGGTGCTTATGAGGATCTTCACCCACAAGACCATGAAACTTTGGTAACAAGTGTATCAAACCAGATTTCAATTCAAAATCTGCATCAAGATTAGGATATTGAATGCACAAAAGATTGGTAAGATACATCAGGAGCAGCAAGTTCCTTAAGGGTTCTATTAGCCATGATTTCAGGATTACTTAAGTTATCAGGTTCACTCCCAAAATCAAAGTTAGGTTCAGAATTAACTCTTGAATTTATCACACGAGCTCTAATTAATCTATGCAAGGTCCTATCAATCTCAGGATCAAGATCAAGCAAGATATCAGGATTGGACCTAGTCATGCATCAAATAAAGCACAAAAACACAAAAACTATAACTAAGCAAAATACACTAAACAACACTCAAAATATGCAAAAATAAATCTAGTTAATATGTCTAAACATTTTTAAAAATTATGGAATCAACACAGAACAAAATCTACATAAAAATGAAACTAGAAAATGCAATAAAAAATAATAAAAAATTGAAAAAGTGGTCTAAATGATAGAATTTTGAAAAACCAGGGGTGACCTCACGAGTTTACTATGAGTCTTGTTTATCACTTGTTTTCCTTCAACCGACCATGTTTTAGCTCATTTCGAGCATGTTTGATTCGAAAATTGCAATAGTTACCGTAATCACCTGTTTTCCGTCTTTCCTAAATCAGAAAAATTCAAAAGCTAAGATAAAAACGTTAGTATGGTATGAACAATGTTAGTAAATGAAAAATAACTGTTAGAATAGGTGAGAAAGAACAAAAATTAGTAAGGTTACTCAAAATGAAAAGATTACACCTTCGAGATCCCCAGCAATGGCGCCAAAATTTTGATGAGCGCCGAACTCAGTCAAAATTATAACCGAAGTTATTAACTAAGTTTGCAGTATAGTGAACAACACCAGATCGTCTCCTCAAGGATCGTAAATGCAATTTTATCAAATTAAGTTAAGTTAGAAAGGGGGGTTTTGATTGTTCAAGGATTACAATGACAAGATCTGAAGAAAAATAATAATTAAAAGAACAATCAATTCAGAAATCTATCCGAGATTGAGTAGATTCAATCATAGACCTTTCAACAAACATTTGAAGCACATTTGAATGGTTAACTTGGATCTAACCGAGATCTCAGCATCAGATCCAGAATTCATACTAGACAATCGTCCAGAATTCAATTGACAAGTAATAAACATAAATCTGCAATCGCACCATTCATGTAGATATATGTCAATTTAAGCACTGAATTCAATTAACCTAGGCACCAATCAGTAACCTAACCTCTTCAATTACGTGATTAATTTAGATCAATCAGTTCTAAGTTTCATCACAAATCTTCAATCTTTATTTACGTGATTAATTCGGATCAATCAGTTCTAAGTTTAATCACAATACTTAATCTTAAAATAAACATAAACAGAATCACCATTCATGCATTCAAGATCAAGAAAACAGAAGAAGAAGAAGAGAAGAAGAATTTAAATATAAATCAAATACATTACATAAACCAAGGTCTCAATAATCCAAACTACAATCTCTTCAAGAGTCCCAAATTGACTAGAAGTGACTTAGCTCTCCATTACAATGAAGGAAAAATATACAAGAACTATGAAAAGCTATCTCTAACACCAAGTATCTTCTTAGAGCTCTCCACATCCAGCCTTTTATAGAGGATTATAAGTAGTAGGTGGATGACTAAGTGAGATTAGTAGGTGGAATTAGTAGGTGGAATTAGTAGGTGGATGAGTAGGTGAGATTAGTAGGTGAGATTAGTAGGTGAGTTTCCTTGTCTCCGAAATTATTTATTGCTGAACTCATTGATTTCGTCATTTCCAAGCCAAGTGGTCTTCATGAAAGTTCTAGGAAATTGTCTAAGCTTTCCAATGGCTGTGGAAGCACCCAAAAAATCGTCCTACAGCCCAAGATATGACTCAATTACTACAAACTGTTCAGGATCAGTTTCAGCACCTCTATTTTGACTTTCAGACCCAATATCACTATCAAGGAGCCCAAATCAAGTTTTGTGTTTGTCATGAAAGTTGTACATATGGGTCTTAACTTTCAGATTACAAATTTTCAGCCCATTTTATAAACCCAAACTCGAATTATGTTCTGGTTACTACACACTGTTCGGGTTCCAGTCACAAAACCCGTATTCTGATTTCCATGCCCAATTAGCTCCACTAGATGTCTGAAATTGTCTTTGAGCTCTTCATCAAAGTTGTAGAGCTCTCTCTTATCTTTTCTACAAGGTAAAATTCATAATTATCAGACATTTAGAACTCAAGATATGGCCAAAATATTAGAGGTGGCAAAGTGGGCTAACCCGCCCCGCCCTGCCCCGCCCCGCATTCAACCCGCAAAAATGCGGGGCGGGGCGGGTTAGCCCATTTTGAAAAATGGGTTAGAAGAGCTAACCCACCCCGCTTTAGTGCGGGTTGGCGGGTTGGCGGGTTGGCCGCATAATAAAAAAAAAAAAATGAAAAAAAAAATAAGTGAGTTGATCTTAAAAAACAAAACAAAATGTATAAAAAAAAAAAAAAATTATAAAAATTAAAAAATAAAAAATTATAATTTATAGAGGTTAAAAAAATAAAATAAATAAAATAAATTTAGTATCATACTCATAAAAATATCATAAACACAAATAATAAGACTAATTTGTAACATTTTTTTTAAAAAACTCAACCCGCCGAGCTTGACCAACTTTTGCAAGACTCGCCCGCTTAACCCGCGGGTTATGTGGGGCGGGTTATGCGAGTTGAAAATAAAAAATGGGTTAAAATCTTGAACCCAACCCGCAAAAAAATTGCGGGTTGGCGGGCCAACCCAACAGGTTGAACCTGTTTTGCCACCTCTACAAAATACAGAAACAGTGTAAGACCCAAATAATGCTTAAAAAATCAATTAAGTCCGATTCGAGTTCAAACTTACAAAACATAATTAAATTCAATCAATTAAGTACATGAAGAGTGTAAATGACTAAAAATGAGGGTTTATTAATGTATAAAATATATGATTATCAGTCATCTTGTCTAAGTTGCCAGCAAACTCACTCTTGAATTCTACGGGCTATATCAAATTCTTTTTCGGATTGGTCCAGTGGCCATAACTAATCTTTGCTATCCTTTCTTTTTAAATCTTCATGATATCTTCCGTATGCCATGATCACGAAAGTATATCCTTGGACCCAGCCATGTTATCGAACAGGACACAGTACGATTGAAAGAGAGTTTAACCAATGGAATGCTTCCTGTGAGATCGAGAATAGAATAGCAAAGCGACATGGAGGTCAGAAGATAAGGTGAAGAAACAACGTCGATATTTATCCTAAGGGATGAAAATTTCGAGGACGAAATTTCTATTTGAAGGGGAGTGTTGTAACATCCCAAAAATTTATAATTTTAGGATAAATGATCATTTTACAATAATTGAGATTTTTAGGAATTTTTCTGGATTTTTCTGAGAACACGGAATATTTTAATATTATTCCTCGTTCTGTGCACACATTGGACAGAATTGGCAGAACGACTGAAACGCTTCCAAAGTTGGAAAATTTTATTACGAATAGTCATTTTCTAATATTCGTGATTTATGTGAATTCTTTTAGAATTTTTCAGAAATGATAAATATTTTAATATATTTCTCGTTTTACGTACACACTGAGTCGAATCGGGAAAATGAAATATTTTTCCCGAGAACCTTAAACTATGGAAACGTCGACGGGAGATCTTACTATACCCGAGGCCGGACACAGTTTACAAGGTTTCACGTCTTTCGAGAAATCTTAACAGATAAAATAAATCAATACAGTGAAATAAAATTCATCTGTCAAATTAATTAAATACTGACTTCTGTTAACTGTAACTATTATCCATTGGATAATAGTGTGTAATAAAAATCCTATCACATTATCCAAATGAAATCCACTTTATGTCTAATCAATCTACTTTAATTCAAATTTAATGATAAATTAATCAAAACTTCTTTGAGAAGCTTTGACCAAACATTTACTCATATACCCTTGGCTTCTCTTGGAAGCCAATTCTCACCCTCCCTCTTCTTTCTCTTCACGGCTGGAGTGCAGCCAATGCTAGGAAATATTAGCATTTCCTTTAGTTAATTTCACTCCATCTTATTCATTATTTACCAAAGCACCTCCTCTCTTCTTTCTTTCTTTCTTCTTCTTCTTCTTCATTTTTGTTTTCTTTTCTTCACCCTACATGCTCCACGACCAGCCTTCATCACCCCACTCAATCTCCACCAAATCTTCATCCAACTACATTTTCTTGATCCTCTCCTTCTTCTAAACACTTTTCCCTCTTGGAGCATTTAGAGATTCCACCATTTTCACCACCTTCTCCAAGCTCCAAGCTTTGAGCTTTTTGGGTAAGTTTCAAGACTTCTCTCCCTTCTCCTCCATTTTCGTGGTCATGGTCTCCATGTTGGCCATCCATGTTTCATTTTCCAAGCCATTATGCTATTCTAACAAAGTCACCATTTTTAGGGATTTTGGAGGTCAAATCCGAAAATTGCAAGAAGCTTTCTTGGAGTTCTTTTGATTTCTTCTCTTAGGTAAGAGGGAGATGATCCTCTTCAACCAATCTTGGTAGTAAGGGAATGTCTTGTATATTGTGTTGAAGAGGGAATCCATGTTGGATTTCCCTCTTTGTAATGTTGTGTCATTTCCATGATGTTGTAGTTGTTTGATTGGTATAAATGTATGGATGTATATTGTGTGCTTTGATGATCATGAACATATATATTGTTATTTTGGAATTAGAGGACATGAATCATGCTTTGGGTTATGGAAAATAAATGAGAAACTATGATAAAGGATGGGCCAGGGCTCTGCAGAAACGAATTCTGCAGAACCCCTGTTAATGCACTAGCGCCCAGGCGCTGTGCTTAGAGTGCCTAGGCGCTCCATGCCCAGAAAGTTTCCCTGTGACGTGGCCTGATGAGCGCTCAGGGGCTTCGTGGTCAGCGTCCAGGCGCTTAACCAGTGCTCAGGCGCTCCAGATATGGCGCCTAGGCGCCCATAGCAGAATCACCCAGATGATGGTTAAATGATGCTAAGACTTCCATGTGAAGGTATTACAACATAAAATGAAGTAAGGAACTGAATTTGTTAAGGAAATTCCTCTAGAAAGAGAGAGACTCTATGAGAGTAGATTATGTTAAGATACCTATGTCATAAAATGGATAACTCATGAATCGGAAGAATTTAATATAATCAAGATTTCATAAATCTTAAAGGACTAAGAACGAGATTATCATAAAACCTAGGATAATTCCAAGTGAGTGAAGAACAATAGAGTGCAAGGCCTAAGAGCTTGAACGATTTACAAAGGTGGAAGAAATTTAATTGCCTTGGAAGATTTTGCAAGTTGTGAGAATAGGATTGGACGTGAACTTTGACAAGGATGACAAATCTTAATTAAGAATGCATAATGGACCATGAAAATGTGTTACCTCGATTTATTTCAATAATATGATATTGTGAGTACATGCGAATTACCATTTGTATATTGATGCTTATATTGGCCTAATGTGGCATATTATAGAATTGTATGAGATTGTGAATCATACATGTTCATGCATAGTGTCTTATGCATTGTGATTGTCCTTATGGATTGTTGTAAGGCCAAGTTGCCTAGGAGATTGAACACACCTTAGTGCGGGTGCGAATTGACAAGTGTAGGTCATTGGTTGACCTTGGGGGCGTCGGGGTGCGGGTTTCTCACAATGGGAGGTTGGTAGCTCTCCTGCCCGTGGGGTAGACCGATGCAAACGCACCGACGA
This sequence comes from Ormosia emarginata, assembly GCA_029884605.1. Classification (NCBI taxonomy): domain Eukaryota; kingdom Viridiplantae; phylum Streptophyta; class Magnoliopsida; order Fabales; family Fabaceae; genus Ormosia; species Ormosia emarginata. The sequence goes on from JAQQTP010000081.1 coordinate 63,003,830, forward strand.
TCCGGACCGAGACACTGTCCTATATCGTGATCTAGTGTAGAATATCTGTACAATGCCATGATTGCGCACGAGAAAATTTATTGATAGCACTGGCCTCAGCAGCCGAGTTACAGACATATCTCCTGATCTTTCTCTCCGACTGTTTGAGTCTAGCTCCATGGAGTAGGAATTGGGAAAGCATGCATTGTGCATCGTTCATTCTTGGTCTTATAAGCGTTGAGCATGAATATCGTAAATGATTATCGATTATTGTGCTTGATTTACGGAAATACTATTGTGATCTGCACTGCTATTGCTTCTACTTTGTTGTTCTACCTTTACCATAAACATCACATTGTTATTATTGACTCGATTATTGCTTAGAATTGAATTGCTTTTATTATAAATTCTGTTGTTGCTATTGATGCATATATGAATTTGTATTGCTCGGTGGGCGCTTTGCTTGCGGGTGCTATTTTCTTCTTGCAAGTAGTGGTAATGAATGACGGGTGTCTCACCTCTTTCCTATATTTCTATTTTTTGTTTTATATTCATATTTGATAAAAGACACTGGAAGAAGATGATGAGGAATCACGCCTTGCCGAAGGGATTGGGAACCTGGACAAGATTTCTTCGATTTCGTAGGAGTGCGGTGAGGAGGCATTGATGCTGTTGTGTCAACCGGGACGCCGAGTGTCATACGCATCGGGGTTGCGGCCTTGTCTGCTGGTAGTACCCATCCCCACAGGTCACTACTTCTCCCCTTTTATGTTTTTATTCCATTGTATTTTACTTGACTACGTAATTATTATATTCTATGTTATCGGTGATTCGTGTAAGTTGGCTATAAAATATATATATATATATATAAAGAATGTGATTTCATTTCAATGGTTGTATTAAGGGTTGAATACATCTATAATTCATTCATGGCTCGTATTTTCTATTTATGCATAAATGCGAAGAAATAAACTCGTTAATTTTTGAAACTACTGTTATCATGACTGTGACACGCCTGGATTTAGTAACTGTGGTGTAATGACGATTGCGCTGCAGTTGGTATATTCAGGGGCGTTACACTTAGCTCCATCCTTTAAAGAGAAAGGAAAAAACTTAAGTCTCATAACATCATCAGTTGCATTTTGACTATAAAAAGTTATAACTATTTCCTCAAACTTCTTAATATGCAAATATGGATTTTCATTTTTCAAGCCGTGAAAAGTAAGGAGTAACATTATCATTCCTGTTTTAAAATCTAGTTAGGGAGTATTAGCTGGAAACATGATGCATGATGGTGTGGCTGTATGTGTAGGGTGTATGTAATCCTAAAGGGTCTTAGTGGGTTGATCTTCGTGTTCCCTAATTTCCTCATAATTATAAGAAGTATCAAACAAATGAATAGTAAATTCAGACTCCGACTCTGACTCTGACACAAGTCTACAAGCAAACCGACCCAAGGCTTCTCTATACTTGTTCATGAAAGGTAGAGAAAAAATGCAACACTATGAAAAAAATCTTCAAAAAGAAAAAAATAAAATAAAATAAAGATGGAGTAAGATAAAAGAGGGAACATAGTTATCACCTTTACAAACTGCTGAAAAGAAAAATTGTCTAGCAATTCTTTTACCGTCTCCCCAATAACGATGCCAAAGTTTGATTACACCAAAGAATAACGCAGTAATTGTAATACAACTTTATGATATCGATTATACAGAGAGATAAATTAAAAGAATAACTAAAGAAACAAAGAAATTAAAGAAAAAATATTAAATGATTAATAGTAAAAAAAAATTAATTTAAATGCAAAATTAAGTAAAGCAAATTTAGTTTCACTAGATGTAAGATGATTAAGGTTCAGAATTCATTAAGATTAATTTTACATTAACTATGTCAAATTATTATATCCAAATAATTTAACTCATAAATATCTAGTAATAAACATGTAATTACGGAAGATCTATTAATAAAACACTAAAAATAATAATCAAGTATATAATAAAATTTTTTAATTAATAATAAATTATCAAATCATCAAATATATCTCTAATAAAAATCATAATTGAAATCTAATAATTATCACCAATACTCAAATAACACAAATAAATTATAAAGTATAAAAAAACATAACTTAACTTATCTAAAAATTCATTAATATAATTTAATAAAAAAATAATAAACATTAAATTTTTAAATTAAATAAAAATAATTTAACATAATAATACTAAAATAATCAAAATTTCATCTTCTTTTTATTACAAAAAATTTAATAAAACATAATAAAATTAAAATATAATAAAATTATTTCAATAATATTCTCCCTTTCACACAACCTACCAAATTCTTCTCTGCATTGCGTTGCGCTACGACACGTCCTATGTCTTCTTTTGTTTTACTGTGCGGCCCTGTGTCCTCAGTCTCCACGTTTTCCTCTATCTCAACGTTTTTGTCTTATGCGGCATGGTACTCCAATTCTCCTCCGTAGCGTTGCTTTTAAAGGGCAAATATTGCTTACTACCCACATTGAAAGGGCAATCAATGAATAAGGAATTTTAATTCCTTTCAAATCTCTGCCACAATCACGTCAATTCATGTGCTTACTATCCGCACAACATACATTTAAAGTGGGTTGGGCTTTGTAATTTGAACTTTATCATCTAAAATTTGTTTTCTCATCATTTTTTTATTCAATTTAATCTTCAAAATAAAATTATTAAATAATCAGATTAAATTAATTAAAATAAACTCAAGAATAAAAAGACTATCAAGTTCAAATATATAAAAAAAAATATGTTACTTAAGAATATTTCAAAATAAATAAAAATTTAATTTTAATAATTTTTATTTATATTTTAATATTTTAATCTAATAATAAAATATTTAGAGAATATTTTTATACACTCATCATAATACTAACATGATTTTTTGGTATAATATTTGATTATAACATGATATTTTACTGTACAATAGGGTCATTTAGGTTGGCACACAATAATAAAGACACACACTAGAACATATCACATATGATATATTTCTTGGTTGACGGATCAATGATCACTTATGAAATAAAACATATCACATATAATATTTGGGCCATAGATGTACTAACGAAACCCTCTTGCCAACTACTGACACACATTATGGAAAATATATATACCATATATGATATTTCAACAGCCTTAACAATACTGCCAAATGGCCAAAAAGGTGGGGCCTTTTAGGCCACTTTTGGTCCTCATGGCCTTGCCGATTTAGCAACCCTAGTTCCTTAAAATATTAATAACTATATCATTTTTTTTTTTACGGTAACTTTCTCATTTTTCATCCGAACTGATTGAAACCAAATTCATTTAAAAGCTAGCCAAGTGAACTCCGCTATCAAATGGAATAAATTTTAGGCAAAAAAAAAATCAAATTAGTCTAGAACCATATCCAACTTACATTTTGACAGTTTGACCAGATTTCAAACCAATTGGGCTAGCATGTACTGGGAAATTCATAACCAATTGAGTTCAAATCCAAAACATTTTTTTATCTGAAAAATCCAAAACTTATATATTTAAAACAGATATATATTCCCTGCACCTAATTGCTTGTTCAGGATTTTTGGCAGAGATATTAGCAGAGGTAACTAAAGACAAAAGCAGAAGAGCAAGGTTGTTAAGCATGGTGAAGAAGAATATGCTTAAGCTGAAGTAGAGTTTACTCAGCAACAGGACAAATCTGCTCAACTTGTCGATAAGCTTGCTCACGAAGAAAAACAACATGGTCCCATCTCTCCAGAAACATCAAAACACTTCTTTGATTCTACTGAAATCCTTCCTAACCTTACTCATAAAGAAGTAGTATAAACTAGAGAAAGTGTTGGTGATTTAAAGGAGACTACAAATGAAGCTACTCAACCAACGAACCTAGTAATTACTATAATTATGACTCAACTTTCGAAAGATCATAACATCTCCACCTCAACCCCATTGTACTCTCCAAAAGCAAATTAGGAGAAAGGGGAACATGAGAGGAAGACGAAGGAGGAAAAGGATAAGCAAGAAACTGAGAAGGAAGAAGATCGTGGGAAAAAGCTGAAGAAAAGAATGAAAAAGAAAATGAAAATAAAGAAGCTGGAAGAAGAAGGTGAAACTAAAGAGCTAAAGATGGAAGAAATCCAAGAAGAAGAAAAAGAAGAGGAAAGTGATAGAAAAGACGAAGTCTCTACTCAAGAGAAAGAAGAGGCAAACATGATTAAGGTTGAAAAGGGTCATAAGGCTCTTGGCTTAGATGAGCTTGATGCGGAGTTTGGGGGTACATCCATGAATGGTTACTCCATTGATTCATTCTTGAATGGATTGGATCAAGAAATACTAGAAGAGGCTAGTGAAGAAAAGAAAGCATAAGAGAAGGCATAAACGAATGATAAGAAAAATAAGATAAAATGTAAAATTGATGAGCAGAGTGTGACTGATCCTACTCAGCTTGTAGCCGAACCTGCTCAACCTAGAAATGAATCTGCTCATGCAAAAGGGGAACGTGCTCACATCTCATCAGAAGTTTATGAATCATTCTTTGACTTTAATAAAGCATTCCCTGATGCTACCCATGAAGAATATGTTCAAATTGAGCATGTCTTCATACATGTGGAGAAACCATAGGTTGACTCTCCTCAAAATGTGTCTAACGTGGAAGCTGACTTGGAAATTGCTAAAATAATCAAAATGGTCAAGGGAGCATAATCTGAATACGAATAAGTCTCAATACTCCTCAGGACAACAAGAACAAGAAGCAGAAGGAGAAGGAAAAGAGAAAAAAAAAAAAGAAAAACTAGATAATTAAGAAGAATACCAGTGATTGTTCTCAACTAGTTACTGAATCTTCTCATGAATCTGATCAGAGTTGCGTAGTGGAAATGTGGTGGACTCATAACCTATAGGTTCTTAAGATGATGTCTTAAGACCAAGATGAACCTGTTGTGCACATCCCTAATCCTATTGTAGAGAAATATGTCTCTGGTGAAGAATTTTTTTTTATTCTCCTGCTACTGATCATATTGGTGATGTAGTTTAGAAGCCTGCTGTTGATCCCTCAACCTATTCTTAAAAATTGATACTGATTTGGCTATTATTGTCGTCGTCGCTTAGCTATCTAAAGAGCATGATATGATCAAGGAAAGCCCTCTGACTTCTCCAAACCAGCAAAAAGAAAAAGTTGAAAAAGAACAAGAAGAAGAAGAAAAAAAGAAGAAGAATAAGAAGAAACTGAGTTTGTGCCTGAATCTTCTCAACACATGCCTCAAATTGAGAAAACTACTAAGAAGGAGAAGAAATCTTCTAAATTAGATTCTGAGAGAACTATTTCTGATCCAAGAGATGTGAAAACTCTATGGGGTGCTAAATTACCCTTCTTAAGAATATAGCATCACTCTCCCCACATTGGAACACGTTACTTACTGCTACTGCCCTTATTGGTTTTAAGAAAGAGCAGTCCGAAGATAATGTTCACTCTAAGATCATAGAAGATGTGAATGAAGATGATACCATAACACCTGAGAAATCTCTCTCTTATATCCTTTCCAATTAGCTAGAGGAAGAACAAGAAAAGTTGGATAGGGAATTAGCTCAAGCTAATAATGTTGAAGAAATTGAGACCCATCATGGGTCTACACAAGCTGCTTCTACTCCATCCAAGTCTAGAATGAAGACCTATAGTTCTAACATGGCTAAATTAAAGTGCGAAAGTTGTACAGAATTCAAAAGAGCTGAGAAAGGAGCTACATGAAGGCTTGAAGAATGGTGGCAAAGGAAATATGAGAATGAGTTGAATCTTAACACAACTAGGAGATCTCATTATCCTAAACACGTTCGACGGAATATTCCTAACCCTTCACCACCTTTCTCATCTCCTTAAGCTTCAAACTCAAGTGAAGATAAATGCATAGTAAGCTTTCTATGATGGTAATTTTTTCTCTACCCTGTTATTTGTTCGATTTCATTTCCTTTGATAATGCCAAAAGGGGGAGAAAATATATAGAAAATTTTATATGGTGGAGATAGATGAATATTGAGAATCTTTAGTTGCAATAGCAAAAGGGAAGACAATCTTTTAATGGATGCATATATTTAAGGGGAACATATCTTATTCTATCATAACTTGCAATCTGCTCATGACTTGCAAAAGGGGAAATAATCCTTTGAATAAGTTTGTGCATCTCTCTTGTTTTTAAATGAATACATATATTTAGGGGGAGCATATATTTTTCTATTCATGACTTGTAAATTTTTCTTTAAATGTTTGTTACTATTTTTGCTAATGATCGACAATGATGGGAGTCACATTGCCAAAGGGTTTCAAACCCCCATTATAGAGGGGCGTATGATGGGTCAACGGACTTCGGAGAATACTTGGACGCATTTATGTCGTCCATGCTGCTCGTGGGGGCATCTGACCCCATCATGTGTTGTGCTTTCCCATCGACCCTGAAGAAAGCTACCTTTAAGTGGTTCTCCTCCTTGCCCCCCAAGTCTATTAATGACTTTGATAAGCTATCCACAAGCTTCATGAAAAGTTTCACCACCAGTAAGGTACAACCCAAAAATGTATCTAGTCTCCTCAGCCTCAAGCAAGGAAAGGATTAACCACTAAGGGACTTCATGACACAGTTCAACAAGGCCTAGCTCAAGGTCCAAGATCTGAACCAGCATGTAGCCATGCATGCGATCATCCAAGGTCTATGACCTGGAGACTTCACAAAATCGCTAGCTAAGAAGATGCCTCAAAACCTGGATGAACTAAAAAGTTGTTCTGAGAAATACATAAACATAGAGGAGGTTCTAAAAGCAAATAAGAAGCTCATAGAAAGGCAGAACCATATTAGAGGAAGGATAAAGAGCTCGAGTCAAGGGGGCCTAAGAATAACCTAAGAGGACCGCCTTAGGGGAAATTCGATGATTACACCCCCTCAAGGTTTCTTGTAGTAAAATCCTTAAGGAAGTATATCATATGGAACTCTTTGAGGTCCCCAAACCAAGAACCCTTAGACCATGAGGATGGGTGGACAAGTCCAAGCATTGTAATTACCACCATGGGTACGAGCACAACATGGAAGAATGTATTGCCCTCTGAGATACGATAGAAACACTGATACAATTGGGCAAGTTACAGAACTATGTTTAAAGATTCAGAGACAACAACTCCCCTTGAGGTATCAAAGAAGAGAAGGAAAGAAAAGAACTTATGGTCTACGACGTCAAACCCCCTTACCAGAGGACCTCTCACCACCACGAGAGTATGCCCGACTACAAAGAGAATATTCCCCCAAAAGGAACCCAAGTGAGATGGAGAGATCACAAGAACAATAAACATTATCTTTGGAGGGTTCGTTGGACAAGGATAGTTGAAGTCCGCAAAAAAAAAATACTTCAGGTAGGTCCTAAGTGTCTTATCTCGACCAGCCTTCTGGAAGGATAGTGGATCAAGGAGTACTCCAGCCATCAATTTCATAGATGAGGATGCAAAGGGTGTGATTCTTGGCCATGATGACCTGATGTTTATTACTGGGATTATGGCTAACATGCAGGTCAAGAAAATCTTCATAGATGAAGGAAGCTCAGCAAATATCCTCTTTATGGACTGCTTCCGCAACCTCGACCTCTCGCTCTTCGGCTTGAAACCATTTGACTCGGATCTGATTGGGTTTTCTAGGGGGGAAATGGAACTATACTTAACTCTCGGAACAGGCTCTGAAAGAAAAAAAAAAGAAAATCCTAGAAAAGAAAGTCAAGGTGAAATTTTTGGTAATCGACTACCCTTTTGCGTACAATATGGTCTTGGGAAGGCTATCCCTAAATGCCTTTGGAGCTATCGTTTCCATGTAGCACTTATCCATAAAGTTAATCTCAGACAAAAGTGAAGTGGTAACAATGAAGGCAAAGTATGCGGCAACAAGGAGTTGCTACAACACCAACTTGGAAATCTTAGTTGAGCCTTACGACAGATAGGGAAAAGCCACCTCATGAAAAAGAACCAGTTTTTTGTGATAACGACGAAGTTAGATATCTGTGCTTAAATATAGGAGAAAACGTCACAACCTGATAGCCAGTTGGTAGAGGTTCAACTCAAACATAGTCCCAAACAAGTCACTAAGAATGGGGACGACCTCTCCAAAGGAGAAAAATATGAATTGAATCTTTTCTTGCAAAAGAACAAAAATCTCTTCACCTAGACTACGACGGACAAGCTTAGCCTAGACCTCAACTTCGTCTATCATGGGTTATCAGTTTCCCTAAATGCCAAATTGGTATCGCAAAGGAAGAGGAAAGTGGGGCTAGAACAACAGAAGACAATTAAAGAATAATTAAAGAAGCTCTTAAGCACGGGTTTTATAAGGGAGGTGACCTACAATACTTGGCTCTCCAATATGGTTTTGGTCAAGAAGTCTTTGTTGAAATGGCGCATATGTGTAGACTACACATACTTCAATAAGGCCTGCCACAAAGAACTTTACCCTACTACCAAACATTGACAAGTGTTGTGAAATCAGCAAGTGCATCGAATCACAAAAGTAATAAAAAGTGAGTAAAAGTATCGTCCCACGAGGATTAAGTTATTAATTAATAAATTTACTGAAAATGACACTATCTAAGCTAATGAAAACGAGAGTTGATGCAAATATAATTAAAAAGAAATATATGTAAGTAAAACAATAAATCAAAGGGGTGAAAAATAATGATATTAAAGCGTTAAGGTTCAGACTTCACTTGAACTCTTTAAAACATTAAGAATAGAGATAAAACACGTAAATTATGAAATAGAAACATAAATTAAACCTATAAAAGAAGGTATATCATCAAAATATCAAGATCCATCATCCCCCTAACAAAAGAGGTTTAGTTACACATGGAAAAAGAAGAATACAAATGGAAGAATATAACAAACTCCATTTTAGAAAGGTGGGAAGGTTGAAGAAAATTTCTAATCTTCAAGCTTAATTACGCCCACACCACTTTAGGGTTTGTACCTTCGCTTTGCTCCTTGACGACTATGAAATTTTGTGCAAAAAGATAGCTCATTCGTTTTACTCGTTTTTCCCTTTTTTTTTATAGAAAAGTTGATAACTTTTCTTATCTGACTTGCATGATTTTTCTCACCTTCCAGATGGTCGAATTTACCCTCAATCTCAACAGAGAATTTGTCGTATTTTATGTTAGCTTTTCAATGCCACAAATGGTTCATCGATCTGATCTCTGTAACCCAAGATATGACTCAATTAATGAGGAATGATCATGATAGTGCAGGAATCCGAATTTTGCTCCAAATCAAATCTCTTTAAGAATCCTTATCCAATCTTTAATCTAATCCTTATTTAAGATTTTGCATCCAATTAGAAATCTAATTAGCATCTAAGAATATGATAAGAATCCTTGAAATATTTATCTTTAAGATTTTCTTATTTTTGCACAAAATCTAATTATTTATCCTAAAAGCTTATTTCTCTGATTTCTTGCTTCTTTAAGTGTCTAGTCTCTTTCTATGTGTATTTACCTATCAAAAATAAATAAAACAAGTAATAAGAACATAATTTAAAATAATAAAACATAATAAAACTTGAGAAGAAAACTCAATCAAAGAGATTAAAAGAAGATGAAAACCCAAGATTTTGAACCGCAAAAATATAATTTTTGTAAGTTCATCACTCCCCCAAACTTGAGCTTTTACTTTTCCTCAAGCAAAAAGAAAAAGAAAAACAAAACAAAAAGACTAGACAAAGAAAAATTCAAAACACAATGACTCAAACATGGCAACACCGATTATTGAAAATCATTCATATCCTCAGAAACTGCTTCACAATCTAACTTCAAAGTGTCATACATGTACAATTCATTAATCACATCGTCTTGCATATGCAACTCTTATGCAATAATAACTTCCCAAAAATATGAATGAAAGACTCAATCTCCTCATAAAGTACAAGCCCAGATAGGTTTATAAAACTGCAAATGCACATTAAATCCACATCCACAGGGTTGTTCTTCATCTCTCTCTCCACTAATATAAACAACACATGACCAAGGATCAAAAGAGACTTTACAAAGCTTGTAATGAAAGACCAAAGGTAAGGGATAAGAAAGAAAGGGGTAGGATAAATAAAACAAAAGTTGAAATATAAAATCATGCATATTTCACAATCCAAGCCTTATAAATATTAAATAAGTGCAAAACGGAGCATAAGAAACAACACATCATTCTTTTTTTAAAAAACAACCTCCACCCCTAAACTTATTCCTTTGCAATACTTTGGGTGGATTTCCTCTTTTTGCTTTTTTTTTTTGAAATTTTTTTCAGCTCCAAAAATACTTCATGCAAAAAGAATGATTAAGGCTTTAATAATAAAATAATACAAGATATGCATTCAACAAAGGGTGTGTAAGAGGGAATTTTTTTTTATGGGTATGGGAAAAGAAAATGTGGATAACGAAAATAAATAGAGGCCAAACATATACAAGGCTGCAAAGGGGACCTAAGGATATTCTGTGTTTACAAGTTAGCTTAAAAGACTCAAACTGTCCAAAGAAGACCCTTATCATTTCCTTGACCATGCATTGTCTAGGATTTTGCCTCAAGAGAGAATCAAACAACTTCTAGATACAAATCATCCATACACATACATTCTCATAAACTTTCTCTAAGCCTGACATACATGTATAATCCAAGGTCCATTAAACATAAAGATGAGAAGAACATCCATACACAATTGAAACAATAGAGAAAAACATAACTCATGGATTCTCATGTGATATCCCAAGAAATTAGATTAATCCATAATTCAAACAATCATTGGATATTCAACTCAACACACCGACTTGCACAGTTTCAACACAATGACTCAAAACACAAAATGGGTGATGATGACAAAATAAAATAAAAAAGAACAAATAAAATATGAAAGAAAGGAAAATAAAAACTCTTTTTGCGGCCGACAACTATATACATCCCTTACAAAGGTTTCGAACACATGGAGGCACCTAAGCTAACTCAACACTAGCTAACTACAAAACAAAAATAGAAAAAATGTTAGTTAACAAGAAATAACAAAAAAAGTAGAAACAAATAATTAACTGAAGAAAAATAAACAAAAAACAAAATAAAGAGTGACGAAAAAGAAAGAAAATTTGGATTGCCTCCCAAAAAGCACTTATTTAATGTCATTAGCTCGACGTTGCCTTTTATTATTATGGTGGCTTGAAACAGAAGAAAAAAGATGACGTCTTTCCTCTTGCAAATTTTTGCCTCCATACTCAGTCACTACTTTTAGAATCTTCTCCAAAAGTATTATGAACTGGAGTTGTATTTATTTCTCCAGAAGACATCTTAGCATGAGAAATTCCACTAGTCCATGGTGGTTTCAATTGAACAACAAATGAGGGATCAACTTTCAATGGACCTATATGCAATAAATCAATAGAAGTTGGATGATCTTTTTCTATCCCAGCAATCTCAAATTTAGAAGCACCTTTGTAACACCCACCGTAGGGTGTCACATTTAAGACTAATACTAATATAACTTACCCAAGTTGTAAAAGAATTAATCTTATAAAAACACTGATTTCAAAATTTCATTTGCGGATAACTGAAAATAAACAAAACCCCTAAGTACAATATGTAACTGAATAAAACTCACCATAATATATATAGATACTGAAACCTTGTTCACAAATAATTTATATAACTACATTGTACTCCAAAAGATAAATATGTACAACATATACATCAAAACATAAACTGCTTAACTAAAACTTATAAAGACTAAGGATTTGGGCCCTCGGAAGGATCCTCCTCCTCCTCAGTATCATCATCAAAGAATCCCGGTGGATACATTCATCACCGGGCTGGCGTCTAGCAGACGACACAATTGAATCCTCCTGTGGGGTATAGACACTACCACCCCAAAGCTCTCGAATAGGCATCGAGAACTCTAATCGAACAAATGCGTTCATTGACATGATTGGGACCCCATCACGTGTTCTACTAAGATTAATAGTCAAAACTCCGGTGTACACAAAACGTTCATTACCCATATCAAACCTCCAAGCATCAGTTCCCCCAGGGAATTATACTGTAACAAAACCAAGCACTTGACGCCTTGCCGCCATATAAGCAAACAAAAGGAAAACTATCACGTATGGAAAATAGAATTTCTTGCCTCTTCGTCTCCACGATCTTCATTAAAAATACACAATAAAACAAAATAATATAACAAAGAGGTGATATCTCCTACATCAATACCAGTATGGCAGTATAGAAAATGGCAGTAAATATACAAATACACTATTAATACATCAAATCATGTTATCACATTGCAGATAATATATCAGATAATATAATTGTCACATCAATATGCAAACCAACTTTGCATATGTACACAGACCAATTCCTACTCCATAGAGCTAATCACAATTTCGGAGAGAAAGATTGGGAGTACATGTCTGTATATTATCAGCCCCAAAACATGTGCCAAGATATCATATCAAAACGCGCAAAATGGCTTATACAAGACACTCTCAACAACCACAAAAAGAGTAACAACTCCGTCAAGATCGTCAGTGCGTTTGCATCGGATACCACGGCGCAGAGGTGCTACCATATGGCCACAAATGATATTCCGTGCCCTGACGCCTCCAAGATCAATAACTGATCATAACTGCACAATTCTCACCCATACAAAGGTGTAGATTCAACTCCTAGGTAACTTGCCTTTACCAATAAAGCTTAAACGCTTTATGATGCATGATGTATGATCCACAATACACATACAAACATCATTATCACTATTTTTCACAAACACATGTCATTACTTGGCGGTATCACTTTTCAACACAACCGGGCCCACCACAACAACCCGACAACAAACTGCTATTATTTCCAATCGCGTAAACATTTTATCGCATTTTCATAATTGCGTAACATTTTTCTTATGTTTTCAAATTGCGCAAGTATTTTTCAACGTTTTTGCAATCGCAAAAATATTTTCAAACGTTTTCTAAAATCGCGTAGAGATTTTTAAACATTTTTTCAATCGCGTAGCAATTTTAAATGATTTTCTTAATCACGTAGCTTCAAAATCACTATTTTGAAATCGCGTAAGATTTTTCTAATATTTTTAACTTGCGTAAAATATTTTTTAGCTTTCTAAACTCATTTTTAAAATTTTCAATATAATGTAGGCTTTCTGGCCTTATTTATAATATTTTCTAACTAAATATCCTTTTAGTAGTATTTTTTACTATTTCTCACAAAAATTGCACTTCTTTGGTTTAATTAGATATTATAGCTCAAAATTTTCTAATGCGCTTCAAAACCCAAAGGGTGAGCTATACGTTAGTAAATTTCTAGTTTTAATTTTATTTCTCATCATAACCTATTTATACTAAATTAATTCTAAAAATTGGTTTACTTACTTTTTACCATTAAATTGAGTTCTTGTTAATTAATTACTAAAGTCTACACTTAGGAAAATAATTTTGGATCTAGAATATCAAATCTTGGCATGTTGGCCAAAAATTCATTTGTGCTTCATAAATAGTATTTATTTATTTTCTATCTCATTGTTCTTTGTAAAAACCTTTAATCTAATTTCTTGTCATTAAATCACTTACTCCATATTAGTAAAATAATTTAGAACATTTTGCTCCAAAATTTGATGTTGAGGCCGTGAGCCCCTAGGGTTCTTTGGAACCTTCATACACTTCCTCATCATGTGAATCACATCCAACTTTATACAATAATCAACATGCTTTCATAATCACATATTCAAGCATATTATCAAAGCTATAGAGCATACCAATCAAAACCATCACAAATAATAAAAACTTTAAACAACCAAGTGAATAAATCCTTATAGAGTTCTCACCACAAACAATTTCATTTCCTCACCACCAAGACATGGTTAATGAGGTTAATCTCCCTCTTACCTCAAGGAAGACAAAAATCCTTCTTGGTTGGTCTCGTATGGATTTCGTGAATCACCCCAAGGAAACCCTAACAAACTTAAACTAAACCAAAGTCACAAACAAAGCTTGAAGATAAGAAACCATGGATCAATCATGGTTTAAAAACTCAAGAATCAAACTTAGGAACAAGGAACAAGAACTTTACCTTGTAGAGTAGAAAATCCTAGCTTGATTTCAAAGTAATAGATGGAAGAACTAGGCTTTGTTCACAACATGAAAAGTTCTTAGAATAGTGTTTCGGTTTAGGAAATGAGATTGAATGAAATTTTAGAAGCTCGGATGGTGTTCCTTGGTTGAGGTAGCCGTGAGCTTCACAAAAGGAAAAGAATGGAGTTTTTTGTTGAGTTAGGAAGATGGAGAAAATGACTTCTTGGTTACAAAGTGTGATAAAAAATGAAATGAAACATCCTATTTCTCTAGTGCTTGCCGTGGAATGCTTCACCAAAGGAGTAAGAAACTTATCCATCAAGTTTATGAGTAGCACATGGCTTAGGTCATTAGTTAGTCACACTTTGGTCACTCTAATTTCTATTAGTTTCATGCTTAAGGAGTCATAGCATGAATCACACATCCTAGAAGGTGCAAGAACCCTTCTTGGTCGTGGAACTCACTGGAGTAAGCTAACCAAGTTTTGATTCAATTTGTTTCCAAATATACTTAGTTTAGGTACTTAGTTCATCTAGTTTCATGACTAGTTTTCAAGCCATTTTTGTTGACCAATTTCCATTGGTTTACACTAAGATTCAAGCCTTCTAATTGGTTCACAAAACAAGTCATCAAGACTTTTTCTAAAGGCTATTGTCCAATAGACAATAATTACAGTACTATTACCCAATGGGCAGAAGATACTGCTCGCAAGTCAGTAAGTATTGTCTACTGGATAATAAAATATAAAATTTTTTTATTTGATAGATAAATTTTAAAAATTATAAAATTGAGAACTGTGCCTCTCGGATTCGGGTTTAATAAGCTTCCCCGACTTCGAATAAATGATCAAAGATTTTCCCTGGCCTGAAAATTTTTATTTTCTCAGCTCAGAGAAAATCACAGACAAAGATCAAAAACAGTTACAGAACAGTCAAAATAAATTTACAGTGCACGGAAACCACAAAATAGTAAAATCAAGCATTTACTGAGGAATAACAAATTTCGGGGTGTTACAACTTTCCCCCACAAAAAAAAAAATTGTCCTCGAAATTTATCGTTCCTTAAAACAATTGTGGATATTGCTCTTTCATTTTATCTTCCAATTCCCATGTAGTATCTCTCGTCGTTTCGTTCCAGATCACTTTTACCAGCAGAATCTTCTTCCCTCTGAGTTGTTTCACTCTCATGTCCTCAATCTTAACAGGAAGTGTCTTATAAGTTAAATTCTCTTTCAATTGTACCTCATCGGGTTGAATGACATGAGTTGGATTAGGAATATACTTTCTCAACTGGGATACATGGAAAACATTGTGAAGATTAGAGAGAAATGGTGGTGAAGCTATCTGGTAAGCTACTGGACCTATCCGACGAAGAATTTGATAGGGTCCAATGAATTTAGGAGTGAGTTTTCTGGATTTTATAACTCTTCCAACCCCTGTCGTGGGTGTGACTCGTAAGAACACATGCTCACCTTCTTCAAATTTAAGAGGTCTCTTTTTCTTATCTGCATAGCTTTTCTGCCGACTCTGAGTTGTTCGCATTTTCTTCTGAATCATCTTTACCTTCTCCGTTGTTTGTTGCACCATCTCAGGTCCTATTATCATACTTTCTCCATCTTGATACCAACACAAAGGTATTCGGCGTCGTCGTCCATATAGCGCTTCATAGGATGTCATTCCTATACTTGAATGAAAACTATTGTTGTAGGTGAATTCTATCAAAGGCAAGAATTCATCCCAACTCCCAGTTTGTTCTAACACACAAGCTCTTGGAAGATCTTCTAACGACTGGATAGTCCTCTCAACCTAACCACCGGTTTGCGGATGGTAAGCAGAACTCAAATGAAGCTTAGTCCCCATTGCTTCTTATAAACTTTGCCAAAACCTTGATGTAATCCTTGGATCTCTATCAGAAATGATACTAGAGGGTACACCGTGAAGTCTAACGATTTCACCAATGTACACATGGGTCAACCCTTCCATTGAATACTTGATATTGATTGGCAAGAAGTGTGCAGACTTCGTAAGCTAATCAATAATGACCCATATAGAATCATACCCTTTCCTAGTCTTTGGCAATCTTGTAACAAAATCTATGGCAATACTATCCCATTTCCATTCTGGAATAGTTAGGGGTTGTAGCATACTTGCTGGTCTTTGATGTTCAACCTTCGCCTTTTGACAAACAAGACAAGACGACACATGCTCAACAACATATCTCTTCATTCCAGGCCACCAAAATAATCTCTTCAAATCTTGATACATTTTGGTCATTTCGAGATGTATAGTCAACCTGCTGGTGTGAGCTTCAATGAGAATCGTCTTCCGAAGCTTGGGATCACTAGGTAAACAGATCCTACCTTTAAACTTTAGGACCCCATCAAGTCCTTCGTTGACCGTTGACGCACGACTTTGCTTCATTAGCTCTCTCTCATATTGCAAAAATTGGTCATCTTCCTGTTTTTCTCGAATCTTTTCTAACAAATCATTCAAAATAGTAACCATATTCAGACGAATTCTTCCTGGTGCTAATTCTACTGATAACCATCTATCTCTAAAATGCTCTATTAATTCTTTCTCTTTAATCATCATGGCAGAGACACTAAGCATTTTCCTACTCGAAGCATCTGCCATGACATTCGTCTTTCTAGGATGATATTGAAGTTGAAAATCATAATCCTTCAAAAATTCCAACCATCTCCTCTGTCGTATGTTCAACTACTTCTGATCAAACAAATACTTCAAACTCTTATGATCACTGAAGACATTGAATGTAGCCTCATATAGATAATGCTTCCAAATCTTCAATACAAAAACAACTGCAGCTAATTCCAAATCATGCGTTGGATAATTCTTTTCATGTACCTTCAGTTGTCTCGAAGCATATGCTACCACATTTCTATTCTGCATCAATACATATCCTAATCCTTGATAAGAAGCATCACAATATACTTCAAAAGACTCGTTTGGATTTGGTAAAATCAACACTGGTGCAGTAGTCAACCTTTTCTTTAACTCTTGGAAACTCCTTTCGCATGTATTTATCTAAGCAAAAGCTTGATTCTTCCTCGTGAGCTGTGTAAGAAGTCTGACTATCTTGGAAAAACCTTCAATAAATCTCCGATAATACCCTGCTAATCCAACAAAACTTCGGATCTCAGTCACCATCTTTGGCCTTTCCCACTGAAGAACTATCTCCACCTTTACTGGATCCACTGCAATTCCTTCCTTGGAAATCATGTGACCCAAAAATTGAACCTCTTCCAACCAGAATTCACATTTTGCTAACTTTGCATACAATTTCTTCTCCTTCCAAATCTGAAGAACTATATTGAGATGTTCAACATACTCTTCCTGACTTTGAGAATAGATCAGAACGTCATCAATAAAAACAACGACAATTCTTTCTAGGTATGGATGAAAGATCCTATTCATGTAATCCATGAATATTACAGGAGCATCCGTCACTCCGAACGACATCACAAGATACTCATAGTGCCTGTAGTGCGTTCGAAAAACAGTCTTAGGTATATCCTCCACCTTGACACAAATTTGATGATAACTAAATCTCATATCAATCTTGGAGAAAACAACTGCTCCTTTCAATTGATCCATCAAATCATCAATCCTTGGAAGTAAATACTTATTCTTAATCGTAACCTTATTTAACTGGCAGTAATCCACACACAAATGTGAAGTTCCATCATTCTTCTTGACTAATAACACTGGAGCTCCCCATGGTGAAACACTAGGTCTCACGAACTATTTTTCCAACAGTTCCTCCAATTTCTTCTTTAACTCTATTAATTCTGATGGCGACATTCGGTATGATGCAATCGAAATAGGACTAGCTCCTGGAACAAGATCGATAGAAAACTCTATCTTTCTTTCCTGTGGTAATCCGGGCACATCATCAGGAAAAACTTCAGGAAATTCATTAACAATAGAAATAGCGTTCACGTCCTTCTCACTCTTAACTTCTAAAGAAGACAACAACATGTATCCTTTGGCTCCATCCCTTAATAAAGTTTTGACTTGATTGGCAGTCAAAAATCCAAAAATCTCATTCTCAGGAAATACTAAGGTCTTTTTAGAACAATCTAACAGGATATGGTTAGAAGATAACCAATCTATTCCTAAGATTATATCTATTTCAGTAAGAGGTAAATAAATTAAATTAACAGAAAAGACTCGATTATCAATAGTAATAGGGCAATTTAGGCATATTTTAGAAATACTAACAGGCTTGGCAATTGGTGTAGAAATAATCATTTGAAAGCTCAAAGAAGACACAGGCAATCTCAAATGATACACACAGTCATATGCAATAAATGAATGAGTTGCACCCGAATCATATAGTATAGTTAAAAGATTACCTGATATGACACCTTCTCCTTTGATAAGATCTTCTGACTGGGAGGCTTCAGCTCTACTCATTGTATACACTCGTCCACCAACTTGTGGCTTAGCAGCACGAACATTACTTACTGAAGGCTCCACTTTCACTTGATCACAATCTCTCAAGATATGACCAGGCTTTCCATATTTAAAGCAGATTATCCCTCTGATTGTACAATATTTTGTCATATGACCCTTTCCACACTTTAAACACTTCATTGGAGGTGCCACATTCTGACCAAAACGCTTGTCACTAAAACCTCATCTCCATGGCTGCTGTTGTTGTGACGCCCCTTTTTGGAGAGGGACCGTCACACCAAACCACAAGACAAAAACAAAATATAAAATTAAAACTCGGTTCTTTCATATGTAGATAATTGTAACGCCCCAATTTTTAGAAAATATTTCGAATGTACTGTTTGTTGTTTTTCAAGTTATTGTGTAAATGACCGTTGTGTCCTTATTTTATTGTTTCTCGATTTTTGCATGAAATACAAATACGTTTATACAGCTCAAATTTTATTTGGTCTTTTTACGTAATTTGTTCCGAGAGAAGTAAAATAAAAGTTTTTCCGAACTCTTGTTTTAATTTTTTTCGGAAGATATACAGACAATTAATACTGTCTGTAATTTTATTTGAACTTTTTGAACAGTTAGCTACGTTGTGGAAAAAAATTAGAAAATGACCATTACGTCCCGAACGTGCTGTTTTTGCTGTTTTTAATTGTTTTCTACTTGATTTAATGCCCGATATTCTGTCTGTGATTTTATATGGACTTTTTGTGTGATTTGCTCGAGGCGGAAAATAATATTTTTCCGGCCGGGAAATCTTATTTTATTATTTAGAATTGGGGGATCTTACTAAACCCGATTCTAAATGAGACAAGATAAATAATCTTTTAATTTTTAGGATTTTATTGTCAAATAAAATAATTTTATAATATTATAATATTATTTTATTAGTCGTCAATATAATAAAATGACAAAGTGGACCAGGAAATATTTTACGGGACCCACGTTTAGCTAATACGGTTAACTTAGTAGCTTAATTAAACATCATTAGCAGTAGAACTTTCCGTAACAAGTCGACTCACTAGTCGACTAAGTCGATAATTTATGAGCAAAGTGTGACTAGGCTTGGGGAGTCATCACTAACCAACCAATAGGAGACAAGCTTGTTAAGCAAGCTTTGATCCTAACCTTTGATGCATCCAAGGGCTTGGATGAAGCCAAGCAAGGTGCCCACCTTGCATGCTCTTTGATGAGCTACGGCCAAGGGAGGAGAGAAGTCATTCTTCACTTTGCTTGCATGCAAAAATTCTCTCTTCTCTCTCATCAAAAACCCTAGCCACCATTCTTGTTCCTTTTCTTCACCATTTTCGGCCAAGCTTGCTTCTTGATCATCCAACCACCCAAAATTAAATCAAGCCAACTTTTCTAAACCTAAACACCATTCTAAGAACATCTCTAGTTGAGAGTTCTTGCAAATTCTTGCATTTGGAGCTTGGAAACCAACCTTGAAGATTTTACCTAGAAGGTGAAATCTCATGCTTTTCTTTTCTCTCTTCTTTTTCAAAGTTCTAAGCCATGATCTATCCATGGTTTAGGTTCTTTTTCATGGTTAGTAACTTGTAGAATTTCGTTTGAGTTGCTAGGTACTTGGTGGAGGAAAACCGAACCCTAGGAGGAGTGAAAACAAACCATTTGTCTTCATTTAAGGTAAGAGGAAGACAAATCTTATCACCTATGGATGGTGGTAAGAAGATGGAGTTTTGATTTTGTGATTGTAGAATCCATAAGGATTCATGTTTGTGTTTGTTAGTAGCTTATTTGATGTGGTTGTGTATTTGTTAATAGCTTTCCTATTTGTTGTTTGTAATAATTTGCATGTCTACAAGCTTTAAGATGCATGTCTACAAGCTTTGATAATATTGCATGTGTTAGAATTGTATGATAAAGTATAGAATTGCATGATAATGTATAGGATGTGAACAACATGTCAAGGAATGCATGTGTGTTCCAAAGAACACTCCATGATGGCTCATGACCATTAACAAAAGTGGAGAACCAAAATGTTCTCTTAATTTTCTTAAAAGGTGATTTAATTAACCTAGGAGAATTAAGAAGGTTTCAAGTTGTTTAAATCAAGAAAAATGAATTTGGAAATCAAATGGCATAACCTTACATTTTCGCCAACAAGTCTAACTTCAACATTTTGATTTCTAAAATTATTTTCTAAGGTAATGATTTGATCAATGTAGACAATACAAGAGACTTAACATGTATTTAGAAGATGAAAAACAATTTAGAAATCAAATGCAAAGTTTTTATCAAATTCGGCCAACATGCCAAATTAGGTATTCATGATTTCTAAAATTAATTCCAAACTATTTTCAATCAAGAAGAAGCAATACAAGTTAAAGTAAATTTTCTACAATGAGTTTTAAAGAAATAAAGCGGTTAGAACTAAGTTTAAGAGGTTAATATTAATGATTTTTACTGTAAGGAGAAATACAGTAACTTTCAAAAATTTCTAACATATAGCTCATGCTGTATTTTGAAGCATGTTAGTGGTTTTCAAAAGGATTAATTACATGGTTTAAAAATTTAATAAACAGAATTTTTATGGTAAAATTAGGAAACCATTAATATAATTTTCTAAACAAAATACTGTCAATTTTTAGTAAAAACGGACAAATAAGGTAGAAAAGATGTCCAAAAGACAAGATACGGTATGAAAAATATTATACGTAGTTTAAAAGTATTATTTATTATTTCTGTTTATTTAAATAGTGATTTTTAAGGAATTCGGTCAAGAAAATGATTTAAAAATCTTACGCGATTGAGAAAACGTATTAAAAATCCTACGCGATTTTGAAAACAGAAAAATATATTTACGCGATTTCAAAACGTTTGTAAAAACGACGAGATTGTGAAAACGCGATAAAATTTCTACGCGATTGACGAAGCATATCTATTTTCGTCGGGAAAATGTGAACCCGCATGAGCTTTTGAGGATTTATTCATTGTCGGAAAATGTGAACCCGTCATGTGCTTTCTATTTTTCTGCCATTGAGGGCATATTATTATCTTGAGGGCATTTTTGTAATTTCATATTTTTGGAATTATGTATTGTGTCTACGCCAACTTTTTGGTGTTTTGGTTGACGAGACGAATCACATCGTGTTGTCGATGCGATAAACGTAGTGTGGTTCATTGTTCTAATGAACTTGGAGACATTAGTGTACGGGATCCCATATGTGGACGAGTTGGTAGCTCATTGGGCCGTGGTAAACCGATAGCACACTAATGGACTCGACACGCACTATATTTAATCGAGATTTGTAAAATCTAGTAGTACATTTACCTATAGTGCCACAACGTGAGACCGTGAACTACACCACGCCTGGATGATGGATTCTGTGTCGTGGGGCTATAGACGCAACGTGTGACAACAAGCAATAGTTGGTTGGGCAGCCGTGGTACTAATAGATTTTGCGGGTCATTCTCTCGATATCTGTTGTGTTTTAGCTCCATGGAGTAGGTGTGTTTTATATTTATTTATTGGGATTTATCTATTTATTTTATCTTATCTATTTATTTCATCTTATCTATTTATTTTATCTTATCTATTTATTTTATGTTATCTATTTATTTTGTTTTATCTGTTTATTATATTGATTTATTTGTTTATTGTGTTTGTGTTATCTATTGTTGCATTGTAGCATTTGTTTCTTATTTTATCCGTAATGACGTATTGTTTTGGAATATTTATATCTTTTTGAATCTTTACGCTACTCTGTTACTTATTACTTGTTATAGCTTTTTCATATTGTATGAACTGTATATCCTGTTGTTTGTCGTCTTCTTATTTGCCATGTTTGTGGTGATTTTAGATTGTCTTACCTCTTTATTGTATGTGTTTCCTGTATATTTATTTTATGTGGTAAAGAGTTTGAGGAAGAAGAAGAGGAACAACCTCTTGAGGTCTTGTACCCCGAGGAAGAGGAAGATCAGCAAATCGACGACCAGTTTTACGATCAAGAACCATCTGATCATCCATATCCATTGGATTGATTAGTTTTGGTATGGCTGTGCCCGGATTTTTTGGGTTCGTGACGCTGGAGTTTCACGGTGGATCTCTATCGTGGAACATTAGAGGAGATAGAGACTCGGTGACATATCTTTGGACGGATGACCGTGACCTTACGTCATAGGTTTGATGGAGAGCCGATCATGACTACGACAGTATTTCTACACTTAGAGTTACCCTTATCCATTAGGCGTCATTTTGGTGGTATGACCACGGAGCCTAGTGAGATAAGTATCGTATCGACTGCGCGATCACGTTATCGCCGAGAGTCGAGGCATCCAGGATATTTGTCCCCTGATGATCATTTTCATGATGAGAGTGATCCTTTGAGAGGAGTGAATATGTTTGATGTTTTTTGGGCGCGTCTGCGTATGGATGTATATATTGACACTTTTATTGTTTTTATTTACTGTTCCTGTTTAAATATTTGTAATTGTAGTTGTAAATTATTTGTATAACTTATAACTTAAAACATATGTATATTATGAGCAATGTTGTTCTGTCTAATTTATGTTTTCCGCAATAATTTATTTTAAATAAACTGTCTATCAGGAATTACTTTAGAACCCATGTTATTATTTGACAAATGTTTTACAACTTGGGTAGATTTTATTTCTATTTCTTTTATTTTCTTTTATGTGTGACATCCTCCAAAGGGGTGTTACATTAGTTGGTATCAGAGCCCAAGTTAGAGTCTTTTGGGGTTGTGGTTGGGTCTGTTTTGTTTGTCTTTGTGTGCTTCTCTGTGATTTATATCCTTTCGGAAGTATCTAAAAGGATGTATCTAATTTTGTTTTGTTCTGTTTGAAGATGTCTGGACGAGGTAGAGGACGTGCTAATGTGAATCGGGATGTGGACCCTATGATTGCGGCTGCTGAGGCTATGCAGCGTATGGCTGAAGTGATTACTCACAAAATCGAGAAGCGACTCAACAAAGAAGATGCTACCGCCGATGCCCCGAATTTATCCGAATTTAGGCACCACAATCCGCCACGATTTAGAGGCGAGGTTGATCCGGAGAAAGCAAGTCGGTGGATGCAAGACTTGGAAAGGATTTTTGAAGGGATGAGATGCACGAGACGATAAGAAGGTGACTTATCTTGTCTTCATGCCGAGAAGTGATGCGAGAACATTGGTGGAGAGGAACCCGCCGAGTATTGCAAGTGAAAGGACCGAAATCACATGGGAAGTGTTTTCAAATGTTTTTCTCGGATAAGTATTTTCCTGCGAGTGCTAGGCATGCCAAAGAAATGGAATTTCTTGGTTTGCGACAGGGAATATGACGGTGAATGAGTATGCCACAAATTTGAGAATTTGTCTCAATTCTCGATTATGCTCGACACGGCAAGATGATGTGTGGAGATGTAGGAAGTTTGAATCAGGTTTAAGGGTGGAACTGAAACGAGGAGTGGTATCCTTAAGAATGACTCAGTTTCATGCTTTGGTGGATGCATGTGCTCGACTTGAGGAGTTGGAGCCATCTAGAGATCAGAGGAATCGGAACTTTGGGCCGACAAGGTTTCAGAGAGGTGGAGGTAGTAATACAAATCGGTTTCAGCGTAAGCCGTATTCCAGGCCAACAGGAAATCAATCTCAACGACCATCAGTTAGTGGAGGTGCAAGTGGTAGTGGAACTGGGCAAAAGGTGGTGTTTACGCCAACGTGTTTTAAGTGTGGCAAGAAGGGCCATATATCTCCAGATTGTACAATCAAGGGGACAATCTGTTTTAACTGTGGACACTGGGCATATGTCGAAAGATTGTACTCGATCAGAGAAGAAACCTGTTGTTCGGTATGTTAAAGCTAGTCAGCAAAAATCTGGAAGTACTCAACCAAGATCAGGAGGACGAGTATATACAATGATGGGATCTGAGATTTCTAAGTCTGATGATCTTATTCGGGAGAAGGAGACATTGGAGGTAATCTTTTGACTGTATGTATGATTCGGTGCTACACACTCCTTTATTGCATATGATTGTGTGGAGAGATTGAAGTTGCTGTGTCTTCTCTCGAATGTTAAATTGAGTGTATCTACGCTAACTTGCTAAACCGTTGTTACATCTAAGATCTGTTTGGATTGTCCTATTGTTGTGAAGGGCCGTTTGTTTATGGTCAACTTGATTTGTTTACCTCTTGTTGAGATAGATGTAATATTAGGGATGGGTGGTTATGTTCTAACCATATCCTTATAGACTGTGCAAGTAAAACTATAGTTTTTCCTAAGGAAGAGGAGTCTGGATTCTTAACTGCTGTTAAGGTCAAGTCTTTGTTAAGAGATGGAGCACAGGGATATATGGTATTGTCTTCTCTAGAAGTTAAGAATGAGAAGGATGTGAATACTATTCCTGTTGTCAACGAGTTTCCTGATGTTTTTCCTGACGACGTACCTGGTTTGCCACCTGAGAGGGAGATCGAGTTCTCAATTGATTTAGTACCAGGAGCAGGTCCTATCTCAATTGCACCGTATCGTATGTCGCCAGTGGAATTGGAGGAGCTGAAGAAGCAATTGGTGGAGCTGTTGGAGAAAGAGTTTGTGCGACCTAGTGTTTCGCCATGGGGTGCGCCAGTACTTTTGGTCAAGAAGAAGGACGGAACGTCTCGACTTTGTGTGGATTATCGTCAGCTGAACAAGGTGACTATCAAGAATAAATATCCGCTTCCAAGGATTGATGATTTGATGGATCAGTTGAAAGGAGCTGTGATATTTTCCAAGATAGATCTGAGATCTGGTTATCATCAGATTCGTGTAAAAGGGGAAGATGTGCCAAAAACTGCTTTTCGAACTTATTATGGACATTATGAGTATCAAGTAATGCCATTCGGGGTGACGAATGCTCCTGCCATATTTATGGATTATATGAACAGGATTTTTCGTCCTTATTTAGACAGATTTGTCGTTGTCTTTATCGATGACATTCGATCTATTCCCAATCGAAGGAAGAGCATCTTTGAACATCTGAATATTGTTCTTCGGATTTTGAGGGAGAAACAGTTGTATGCGAAATTGTCTAAGTGTGAGTTCTGGTTGGAAGAAGTTCAATTTCTTGGTCACGTAATTTCTAAAGAAGGTATTGCGGTGGACCCATCAAAAGTGGAGACTGTTTTACAGTGGGAAAGACCTAAGACGGTAACAGAAGTTCGAAGTTTTGTTGGACTTGCTGGTTATTATCGGAGGTTTATCGAGGGTTTTTCCAAGATTGCTGGACCACTTACGCAGCTTACGAGGAAAAATCAAGCTTTTGAATGGACGGAAGAACGTGAAGCCAGTTTTCAAGAGTTGAAGAAGAGATTAACAACCGCACCGGTGTTGATCCTACCAGATTCGACGAAATCTTTTGATGTGTATTGCGACGCTTCTTATCAAGGACTAGGATGCGTGTTGATGCAAGATCGAAACGTTGTGGCATATGCTTCTCGACAATTGAAGGTTCATGAGAGGAATTATCCAACGCATGATTTGGAATTGGCCGCTGTGGTTTTTGCTCTAAAGATATGGAGACATTTTCTCTATGGAGCAACGTTCAACATTTTCAGTGATCACAAGAGCTTGAAATACTTGTATGATCAGAAGGAGCTGAACATGAGGCAGCGGAGATGGTTAGAATTCCTGAAAGATTATGATTTTCAACTATTGTACCACCCTGGTAAGGCGAATGTTGTGGCTGATGCCTTAAGTAGAAAGATTATCAGTGCTTCTGCTCTGATGATCAAGGAAAAGGAGCTCATTGAACAGTTTAGAGATGTGTGGTCATGTGTTGAGTTAAAACCGGGAGATCGTGTTAACATGGTTACTATCTCGAGCGAGCGATGGAAGATATAAGGGAAAAACAATCTTCGATAAATTTTTGCAAGGAATAAGGGAACAAATAAAGCAAGACGAGACAATAGAGTTCAAAGAAGGAAGCGATGGAATTCGAGGTTTCGAGGTAGAGTCCGTGTTCCTCGTAACCGGGAGCGAGAAGATATATTGTGAAACATGCCCATACTAGTCTCTTAAGTATGCATCCGGGCATAACAAAGATGTACCAAGACTTGAAGAAGTTATTCGGTGGCATGGATTGAAGAGTGATGTGATTAGGTGCGTGTCAACTTGTCTAGTCTATCAAAAGGCGAAAGTGGAGCATCAAAGACCAGCTGGAATGTTACAACCGTTATCTATTCCAGAATGGAAATGGGATAGCATATCCATGGATTTCATTACTGGTTTGCCGAAGACAAGGAAAGGTCATGATTCAATATGGGTTATAGTCGATAGGCTTACGAAATCGGCTCATTTCTTACCAATTAATATCAAATATTCATTGGAAAGATTAACCCAGTTGTACATCAGTGAAATTGTCAGATTACATGGTGTACCGACTAGTATAGTTTCTGATCGAGATCCGAGGTTTACGTCAAGGTTTTGGCGAAGTCTGCAAGAAGCTATGGGAACTAAGTTACGACTGAGTTCAGCGTATCATCCGCAGACAGATGGTCAGACAGAAAGAACTATACAGTCTCTGGAAGATCTGTTGCGTGCTTGTGTTTTAGAACAACGAGGAAGTTGGGATGAATTTTTATCTTTGATAGAATTCACCTACAACAATAGTTTTCATTCAAGCATAGGAATGGCACCTTATGAGGCATTGTATGGAAGACGATGTCGAACTCCGTTATGTTGGTATCAAGATGGGGAAAGCATGACTGTTGGACCCGATCTTATACAACAAACTACGGAAAAAGTAAAGATGATACAAGAGAAGATGAGAACGACGCAAAGCAGACAGAAGAGTTATGCGGATAAACGAAGACGACCTCTTGAGTTTGAGGAGGGTGAGCATGTGTTTCTAAGAGTTACTCCTACGACTGGTGTCGGAAGAGTTATTAAGTCTAAGAAACTTACTCCTAAATTCATTGGACCGTATCAGATTATCCGACGTGTAGGTCCTGTAGCGTATCAGATCGCTATGCCGCCGTTTCTGTCAAATCTACATGACGTATTTCATGTGTCTCAGTTGCGAAAGTATATACCAGATCCGACGCATGTTATACAGCCAGATGACGTGCAGCTGAAGGAAAATTTGACTTATGA
Organism: Ormosia emarginata; assembly: GCA_029884605.1. Lineage (NCBI taxonomy): Eukaryota > Viridiplantae > Streptophyta > Magnoliopsida > Fabales > Fabaceae > Ormosia > Ormosia emarginata. The sequence continues at coordinate 63,031,511 of JAQQTP010000081.1, forward strand.
AACTTTACCTATCAAAATTGAGGACAGAAAGGTAAAGCAGCTTCGAGGGAAAATGATCGAACTAGTGAAAGTCATATGGAATGATGTGACGGGTGAAGCTACCGGGAGTTGGAAGATAAGATGAAGGATCAAGTATCCTCATTTGTTTTGAGGAACAACAAATTTCGAGGACGAAATTTTTATTTGTTGGGGAGAGTTGTAACGCCCAATTTTTAGAAAATATTTCGAATGTCTTGTTTTTTGTTTTTCAAGTTATTGTGTAAATGACCGTTGTGTCCTTATTTTCTTGTTTCTCGATTTACGCATGAAATACAAATACGTTTATACAGGCTCAAATTTTATTTGGTCTTTTTACGTAATTTGTTCGAGATGGTAAAATAAAAGTTTTTCCGAGCTCTTGTTTTAATTTTTCTGGAAGATATACAGACAATTAATACTGTCTGTAATTTTATTTGAACTTTTTGAACAGTTAGCTACGTTGTGGGAAAAAAATTAGAAAATGACCATTACGTCCCGAACGTGCTTTTTTTGCTGTTTTTAATTGTTTTCTACTTGATTTAATGCCCGATATTACCTTGTCTGTGATTTTATATGGACTTTTTGTGTGATTTGCTCGAGGCGGGAAAATAATATTTTTCGGCCGAGGAAATCTTATTTTATTATTTAGAATTGGGGATCTTACTAAACCCGATTCTAAATGAGACAAGATAAATAATCTTTTAATTTTTAGGATTTTTCTTGTCAAATAAAATAATTTTATAATATTATAATATTATTTTATTAGTCAAGTATAATAAAATGAAAGTGGACCAGGAAATGTTTTTACGGGACCCACGTTTAGCAAATACGATTAACTTAGTAGCTTAATTAAACATCATTAGCAAGTAGAACTTTCCGAACAAGTCGACTCTACTAGTGACTAAGTCGATAATTTATGAGCAGTGTGACTAGGCTTTGGGAGTCATCACTAACCAACCAATAGGAGACAAGCTTGTTAAGCAAGCTTTGATCCTAACCTTTGATGCATCCAAGGGCTTGGATGAAGCCAAGCAAGGTGCCCACCTTGCATGCTCTTTGATGAGCTACGGCCAAGGGAGAGAGAGGTCATTCTTCACTTTGCTTGCATGCAAAAATTCTCTCTTCTCTCTCATCAAAAACCCTAGCCACCATTCTTGTTCCTTTTCTTCACCATTTTCGGCCAAGCTTGCTTCTTGATCATCCAACCACCCAAAATTAAATCAAGCCAACTTTTCTAAACCTAAACACCATCCTAAGAACATCTCTAGTTGAGAGTTCTTGCAAATTCTTGCATTTGGAGCTTGGAAACCAACCTTGAAGATTTTACCTAGAAGGTGAAATCTCATGCTTTTCTTTTCTCTCTTCTTTTTCAAAGTTCTAAGCCATGATCTATCCATGGTTTAGGTTCTTTTTCATGGTTAGTAACTTGTAGAATTTCGTTTGAGTTGCTAGGTACTTGGTGGAGGAAAACCGAACCCTAGGAGGAGTGAAAACAAACCATTTGTCTTCATTTAAGGTAAGAGGAAGACAAATCTTATCACCTATGGATGGTGGTAAGAAGATGGAGTTTTGATTTTGTGATTGTAGAATCCATAAGGATTCATGTTTGTGTTTGTTAGTAGCTTATTTGATGTGGTTGTGTATTTGTTAATAGCTTTCCTATTTGTTGTTTGTAATAATTTGCATGTCTACAAGCTTTAAGATGCATGTCTACAAGCTTTGATAATATTGCATGTGTTAGAATTGTATGATAAAGTATAGAATTGCATGATAATGTATAGGATGTGAACAACATGTCAAGGAATGCATGTGTGTTCCAAAGAACACTCCATGATGGCTCACTGACCATTAACAAAAGTGGAGAACCAAAATGTTCTCTTAATTTTCTTAAAAGGTGATTTAATTAACCTAGGAGAATTAAGAAGGTTTCAAGTTGTTTAAATCAAGAAAAATGAATTTGGAAATCAAATGGCATAACCTTACATTTTCGGCCAACAAGTCTAACTTCAACATTTTGATTTCTAAAATTATTTTCTAAGGTAATGATTTGATCAATGTAGACAATACAAGAGACTTAACATGTATTTAGAAGATGAAAAACAATTTAGAAATCAAATGCAAAGTTTTTATCAAATTCGGCCAACATGCCAAATTAGGTATTCATGATTTCTAAAATTAATTCCAAACTATTTTCAATCAAGAAGAAGCAATACAAGTTAAAGTAAATTTTCTACAATGAGTTTTAAAGAAATAAAGTGGTTAGAACTAAGTTTAAGAGGTTAATATTAATGATTTTTACTGTAAGGAGAAATACAGTAACTTTCAAAAATTTCTAACATATAGCTCATGCTGTATTTTGAAGCATGTTAGTGGTTTTCAAAAGGATTAATTACATGGTTTAAAAATTTAATAAACAGAATTTTTATGGTAAAATTAGGAAACCATTAATATAATTTTCTAAACAAAATACTGTCAATTTTTAGTAAAAACGGACAAATAAGGTAGAAAAGATGTCCAAAAGACAGTTATACGGTATGAAAAATATTATACGTAGTTTAAAAGTATTATTTATTATTTCTGTTTATTTAAATAGTGATTTTTAAGGAATTCGGTCAAGAAAATGATTTAAAAATCTTACGCGATTGAGAAAACGTATTAAAAATCCTACGCGATTTTGAAAACAGAAAAATATATTTACGCGATTTCAAAACGTTTGTAAAAACGACGAGATTGTGAAAACGCGATAAAATTTCTACGCGATTGACGATTCTTGTATCTATTTTTTATTTGTCGGGAAAATGTGAACGTCTGCAGTTTTCTATACATATATATTTTTTGAGGATTTTTCATTTGTCGGGAAAATGTGAACCCGTCTGAGCTTTCTATTTTTCGCCATTGAGGGCATATTATTATCTTGAGGGCATTTTCGTAATTTCATATTTTGGAATTATGTATTGTGTCTATGCCAACTTTTTGGTGTTTTGGTTGACGAGACGAATCACATCGTGTTGTCGATGCGATAAACGTAGTGTGGTTCATTGTTCTAATGAACTTGGAGACATTAGTGTACGGGATCCCATATGTGGACGAGTTGGTAGCTCCATTTGGGCCGTGGTAAACCGATAGCACACTAATGGACTCGACACGCACTATATTTAATCGAGATTTGTAAAATCTAGTAGTACATTTGCCTGTAGTGCCACAACGTGAGACCGTGAACTACACCACGCTGGATGATGGATTCTGTGTCGTGGGGCTATAGACGCAACGTGTGACACAGCGTAATAGTTGGTTGGGCAGCCGTGGTACTAATAGATTTTGCGGGTCATTCTCTCGATATCTTTGTGTGTTTTTAGCTCCATGGAGTAGGGTGTGTTTTATATTTATTTATTGGGATTTATCTATTTATTTTATCTTATCTATTTATTTCATCTTATCTATTTATTTTATCTTATCTATTTATTTTATGTTATCTATTTATTTTGTTTTATGGTTTATTATATTGATTTATTTGTTTACTTGTGTTTGTGTTATCTATTGTTGCATTGTAGCATTTGTTTCTTATTTTATCCGTAATGACGTATGTTTTGGAATATTTATATCTTTTTGAATCTTTCGCTACTCTGTTACTTATTATTGTTATAGCTTTTTCATATTGTATGAACTGTATATCTGTTGTTTGTCGTCTTCTTATTTGCCATGTTTGTGGTGATTTTAGATTGTCTTACCTCTTTATTGTATGTGTTTCCTGTATATTTATTTTATGTGGTAAAGAGTTTGAGGAAGAAGAAGAGGAACAGCCTCTTGAGGTCCTGTACCCCGAGGAAGAGGAAGATCAGCAAATCGACGACCAGTTTTACGATCAAGAACCATCTGATCATCCATATCCATTGGATTGATTAGTTTTGGTATGGCTGTGCCCGGATTTTTGGGGTCCGTGACTCTGGAGTTTCACGGTGGATCTCTATCGTGGAACATTAGAGGAGATAGAGACTCGGTGACATATGCTGGACGGATGACCGTGACCTTACGTCATAGGTTTGATGGAGAGCCGATCATGACTACGACAGTATTTCTACACTTAGAGTTACCCTTATCCATTAGGCGTCATTTTGGTGGTATGACCACGGAGCCTAGTGAGATAAGTATCGTATCGACTGCGCGATCACGTTATCGCCGAGAGTCGAGGCATCCAGGATATTTGTCCCCTGATGATCATTTTCATGATGAGAGTGATCCTTCAGAGGAGTGAATATGTTTGATGTTTTTTTTGGGCGCGTCTGCGTATGGATGTATATATTGACACTTTTACTTGTTTTTTATTTTGTTTTGTTTAAATATTTGTAATTGTAGTTGTAAATTATTTGTATAACTTATAACTTAAAACATATGTATATTATGAGCAATGTTGTTCTGTCTAATTTATGTTTTCCGCAATATTTTATTTTAAATAAACTGTCTATCAGGAATTACTTTAGAACCCATGTTATTATTTGACAAATGTTTTACAACTTGGGTAGATTTTATTTCTATTTCTTTTATTTTCTTTTATGTGTGACATCCTCCAAAGGGGTGTTACAATAATAGCCTATTCATTTATAAGCATATAATAATTTGGTGATTTTTTTTTGTAAAAGGATAAAACATAATTACAGCATAAATTAACATGAGGACTAAACCATACATTTATACATCAGACACATAACATACATGTTTAAATACATCAACAGTTAAACAAAAGAAACAAAAGCTTTACATGCCCCCATAAAAGAATATACATATTATAGCCCAGAAAAAGACAAAAAAATCTTATGGCCCCCAAAGATGATGTAAGGACACCATCCAATTAAAAAGGCTACCAAAAAGAGTCATACCTCGCAACAACAACTAAGAAGGAGTATCAAGGATGGCTCCGATACACGATCTTTCTCGAAAGGAGGAAATCCTTATGGAGTAGGAATTCCACCTATATTATGCTTGAGTGCATTGAAGGACAAAAACGAATCGAATCCTCGTTAGAAGAGAGAGTATATGTAACACCCTTCCTAGGGTATCACATGTCTGACTTCCGACTCAAAATCTAAAAAGAAGTTCGCACAAAGTTTGAGTTATAAAAGATGGGTTTTAAAATTTCTTTCTTTCTGAAACATAAACTTACTGATATTTGTAAGTAATATTGAAAAATAGATTTAACTGATTTAAAATCATATAACAAACACCACTTAATATTTAACAATTTAAAGAGAAATATAAAACTAACAGACTCTTTTTTTTAAACAGTAGCAAACCCTATGACGGGTCCTACTTAATAGCACGGTACAACACTAACGAGAAAACTTAACATACTTATTTCTTTTTGTATTCCTCTTGATGCATCGGGCATACCGTTCCTTCAAACATCGCACGTCTATCGACTCTGGAATGGAAAGTCATTCTCGATGTTGTCTTCGAACTCGAATATCTACCTCCCCCGTTATGTCTAAGACAACTCATTCCTTCTTGTTTAATTTTAACAATACATGGACACAACAAGACAACATAACAAAGAGGTGAGATCACCTACACCAATACCAACATGGCAAAGACAGAGATAACACAAATAGTAATATCATACAAGGATATCATACCACAACTTTCAATAATATATTCAATATTAATCAACTATCATCATCCAATCACATATCAATCCAAGTATTCAAAACAGTTGTCATAGCTAATATTCCTCAATTAATATATCATATCCAAGATATAAATGTTCAGATTCATGCATGCGAACATAGACTCGCTTTTTCAAAAACAACTCCATGGAGGTTTTCAAATTTTGAGGAGAATGCATTTAACTCAATGTTTGTCTAAAACTTTAGCCCAAAGATCGAAAATCTTCCAGTTGTTGAAAAGATTAAGAGAATCGTGTTCTTGTTGGGTATCATCAATGCGTTGCAACGGACTGCATTGCCAAGTGGCATATGGTCCAGCCTTAGCCCACAGTATACGGACATATCATTGTGTTGTCGCGCCGTCTAACTTGACGGGAAGATCCATCATAGACCTCACTATCAATTCTCATTCCCTCTTCAACCACAAGGGCCAAAATACTTATTAGCTATACTTTATACAATGCACGAATATATGTTTCTCTGCAAGTCCAACCACAAGGGCCAAAATAACTTATTAGCTATACTTTATAATGCACGAAATATCAAATGTAAGTCCAACCACAAGGGCCAAATCTTTTCAATTTCATTTGTTCAATTTAATCATATGCGTCAATGCATATTTTTCCAATGCATGTATAATGCACCAATATCAATCACAGCATATCTTTCCAATGCATATAAAATGCACCAAATACCAATCACAGGCAAAACTCGTCATTTTCTCATACAGTGTATGGACACTGGTTCAACAGTAATCATCATGTTATTATGTTTTTATAGTCATAAAACATTTTTGTCGTGTTTTCACAACGCGTAACATTTTATTACGTTTTCACAATTCCAAAACATTTTAGTTATATTTTCACAATACCATAACACTTTTGTTATGTTTTCACAATATCACAACACTTCTGTTACATTTTCAAAATACCGTAACACTTTTGTTACATTTTAAAATTCCAAAACGTTTTTATTATGTTTTCACAATACCGTAACACTACTGTTACGTTTACAAAATTTTGTAACATTTCTGTTATGTTTTTAAAATATTGCAACTCTTCTGTTGCACTTTTAAACCACGTACTAATTTTTTAACATTTTTCTCAATCGCGTAAAAATATACGTTTCTCAAATTGCATAGTATTTTTCCACTGTTTCAAAATCGCATAACTTAAAAATCATTCTTTTAAGTCGCGTAAATTATTTTTCATTATTCTCAAAATATTTAAAACACTTTCTAAATCTCATAGCAGTTTTTCGCCATTTTCACAATCACGTAAAAATATTCCATTACTTTTCAATCACGTAGTGATTTTTTAGCAGTAGTTCAAATCACGTAAAATATTTAAACATAATTCAAATCGTGTAGAAATATTTTAACGTATTTCAAATCATTTTTAAGATATGTAAAATATTTTTCAATATTTTACAATCACGTAAAATATTCCTCAATATTCCCAACACTATTTTGGACTTAAATAAATCAATATCATTTTCAACACATTTTTCAAATTGCGTAGCTTAAAAATCACGTTTTTAAGATACATAAAACATTTTTCATCACCATTTCATTACAGAAAATATTTCTTAACCTTCAAAAATTCCTTTTCAACCTTTCTCAAAATAATATGACTTTGTATTTCATTTTTCAAATTTTCTTACTCAAGAAAATCTTTTTCCACATTTCTTTACTCAAGAAATCCTTTTCCAAAATATAATCCACAAAAATCACTTTTCCATTGATATAAATCAACGTTTCAAAACTTAACATTTTCTAACGTATTTCAAAACTCGAAAATAAGTTATACATTAGTAAATTTTCAAAACACCATTGTATTCTTTATTTTTCCCAAATCATTTCCAAAATCAGTCTTCTTCAAAATAAATTGAAATTCAAACGTTTTCAGCCTCTCTTTGTTTCCCGTTACGAAAATTTCTATTCTCTCAAGTGATAAAACGCTCTAATTCCCTTTCCAAATCCTTGTATGAAAATCATTTTCATAAAATCAAGGCATCCACAAAAACCGTGGACATGGTCATTGAAAACTATCAAATCTTTCGATTGACAAAACACTTTGTTTTGTAAAATTGAGGCAGAACAAGCTTTTCAAAAACCGTAAGGTATTTGGCCATTGGAGTCATCAAATATTTTTCCTTCTAAATTGATATGATTTTACACAAACAAAACCATTAAAATCTTTGTTTTCAAAATCGAAATACCGATGGTCATAAAAACCAAACCCATTTGTTCAAATTCATTTTTACTTTCTTTACAAATTCTGTAATTGGCTAGTTATCATGGATAATGGTTTTGATGATAACAAACATAATGAAGATGATGGCAAGACCAAGTCCAAGACTTTCATGAATAGCTTTAGGACTTAGAATCTTATGTACGGAGCCTTTCTGGATATCTCATTGTTTTTGCATGAAAAGATGAAAATGGTTTTAAATAAAATATCCCAAAATTCAAATCATGGTTTTTGAAAGCATTTAAAAGTGTTAAAAGCTATTTTTCAACAGAAGTATTTGAATACCATTTAGAGGTATTCGAATAACATCCTTCTAAACCATTTTTACAAAGCTTTTAAAACAGAGGTATTCGAATACCTCTAATGGTATTCGAATACGGTATTCGAATACCCCCTGATGGTATTCAAATACCACGGGAATCCTGATTTAGAAACTAACGGACATATTTCAAATCTAATATACATTCAATTATCCAAACGGCTCTTTTTGTCAAATGCTCTATAAATAGAGACCTTGGGTCTCTTCTAAATGTTGCCCAACCACTTGAATTATTTTTGCCTGTGCCAAAAATGTGATTCACTATTTTTATCATATTTTCTGTGCTCTTTTCGTCAAAACTTTGAGATATCCTTAGAGAGCTCCATAGTGCTTCAACTTGTGATATTTACTCTTTGTGAGAGTTTATTTTTCATCTATTCTCTGCTGTATTTCTGAGAGGGTGAGGTATCCCTCGAAGGCTTTTATAAAAGGGTGAGGTATCCCTTAGTGAAATTGTGAGGGTGAGGTATCCCTCAGTAAAAGGGTGAGGTGTCCCTTGTTGTAAAGAATGTGAGGTATCCTTCTAGTAAATAGGGTGGGGTATCCCTGTTGTGTAAAAGTTGCGAGCACCTGTTTTAAGCTTGTATTGAGTAGTGAAAAATCTCGAACTGTGTTTCAGGGACTGGACGTAGGCCACAAGTGGTTGATGGTCGAACCAGGATAAATATCGTGTCTGCTCTTCTCTCCTTTATCTCTTTATTTTCAACAATTTATTTATTATTGCTTACTTGTTTATTTACTATTCTTAAGGCATTTCATCATCTTTATATATTCATTATATTGCTTTAAGAAATTTGTATTAAAAAGGGGTTTGCAAAAAAACTTTTTTTAATTACTCAATTCACCCCCCTCTTGAGTACTGAAGCCACTTGGGTAACAAATCCTTTTTCACTTTCTTTGCAAATCCTTTTTCACTTTCTTTGCAAATCCTTTTTCACTTTCTTTGCAAATCTTTAAAAATCAACGTTTGCCCGTTTCGTTTTTCGAAATCAAGTTTAATAAACACTTAGAAACTTTTTACACAAAATAAATCAATAAAAATAACTTCAAAACTGTGTTCTTGTTCTCTTGAAAAACAAACCCTTTGTTTATTTTCCATATTCTTCAAATCATCCATTTTCATCCTTCATGAAAATATTAATTTGTGAACACCTATTTAGAGGTGTCTTGGCCGAAATTTACCATGTTCTAGGGACCCAAAAATCAATTCCCTTATTCTTGAAAAATTTCAACATAAACTCTAATCATGAGTGTCAAAACCGTGACCACTCTTCCTTTGGCCATTGGAGCCAAAAATTAATTTCCTTTCCATCATCACATCATGGCATACACATACATATTTCATCATATATACCATAAGCTACCATAAGCATGCCATAATCAAAAGCAATAAATCATGCAAATCATACAAAGCATGAACAAATAAATCAAACACATAAACACCCATAAATAATGACATAACCATGGATATGAATCCTCATATGGATTCACCATCCATCAAATATAAGACCATCTCTCGCCACCATACTTGGTTGGTGAGGTGGATCTCCCTCTTACCTCTTGAAGATCCTCAAAAGCTCTTTGTTTTGCTTCTTTTTCCAAGTCCTTCACCACCAAGGGCTTCTCAAATACAAAACAAAATACATAAAAATTAGTATACTAAGCTTGATTAAGAGGAAGCATGGATCAAACATGGTTTAGATCATGAAAAAGAGAGAAGAAATGAAGTTTCCTTACACTTCACCATAAATACTCCATAACATGGATCTTGAAGAAAGTCCATGAAGATGAATGATTTAGAGAAAGTTTCAAACATGAAAGTTGTTTAGAATAAGGTAAGGATTCAAGAAATATGGTTGGTTGAAATTAAAGAGTGATGGAAGGCAATTCTATGGTGCTTGGCCGAATGGTGTTTCTTGGAGAAGAAAATGGAGTTTTTGTGTTTTGTTTTTGAGAAGATGATGGATAGAAAGACAATTATGATACAAATGATAGAAAACAACACTTTTGGCCTTCTTTGAAGTGTATGGTCGTAGCTTCACTTGGAGAGAAAGAAGAGAATATTTTTGCTTCTTGAAATTGAATCAGTAATGACCAATAATGACCAAGACAACATATAATTGGTGTCTTGAAACTTGGCTAATTTCCTACACCATCATAAAACCGTCCCCCCCTCTTTATGCACTCCAAAATGTGACCAATTTCACTTGTCACTATCTTAAGCATTTCTAACCATTGATTAGATCAATGGTTAGGATTAATGTAGGCTTTAGATCTAGCTTTAGGTAGAAGACTTAATATAGGCCATTGGATCTTTCCTCTTTTAAATCCTAGCCCTTAAATGTGTCTCCAAAAATGAAGGGTCAAGATTACTCCTTCTTACTTTTAATCCAAGGGTCATAATTAGTCTTTGCTACTTTTTAAGACCAAATCTCCACCATTAATTAAATTTACATCCAATGGTCATAAATGGTCATTGTTACTTTACAAGGCCAAATCTCCACCCTTGATTAATTCTTCATCCAATGGTCATAATTGATCCATCTCCACCATTGATTAAATCAAGATCAAGTCTTTATCGTCGATTAAATCAACGGTTGAGATCAAAGTCTTCAATATTAAACTTGTTTAGATTAAATCTCCACCATTGATTAAATTAATGGTGGATATCTAAACCACCAATGTTGACTTAAGCAGTATAATATTTATTTTTATATGCTAAAACCTCACAAAATTATATTTACTGTATTTTTTATCGTCCGATAAATTAAATACAGTACAAAACACAATACAAGAAAATTTCAAAAATTATTTCTGGATTCAAGTTTAGTAAGATCCCCTGTCTCCGTCTAAATAGTACAAATTTTTTTCTGCGTAAAAAAATTTTCACTTTGCGGGACCCACCTAAGCTCACGTATGGCCACCTGGGCCCACATACACCCCCTGGGCCCATAAATAGTAAAAAAATTTCATAATCATCCACAAAATCATAAAAATTAAAAAATTCACAAATATCAAATCAAATTACGTAAAATAATTAAGACTTTTCAGTAATAATTAAATTACGAAAAATTTTTCCGGCCTGAAAATTATTATTTTCCTGACATGGAGTAAATCACTCAAAACGATCAAATACGCTGACGAAATAATCAAAATAATTTTACAGTATCCAGAAATTACTAAACAGTAAAATTCTGTTAACTGTCAAAATTACTGTTTAATAGATAGGAAATTTTGGGGTGTTACAGTATACACACGTTCACCCCACACCTCTTGCATAGGCTTGTAGAACTCCAACCAGACATGAAGATCGAAAGAGAAAACAGGGGGGTCATAATGACCCCATGCTAGAGACACAATCACGTCTCCTACATAAACAAAACACTCAGTATCGAAATCCACGTGCCAACTATCACCACCTCCATGGAACCTCAATTTGGCATACCCAAAAGGCCTCGTCGGGATGCCATCACAAAACAGAGGACTAATTTGATCAAAATTCAGGAAACGCAGGCTTGTCCACGCCTTGGTCTTTACAGAAACACAGATACATCTAGAATGACAAAACAAAGAGGTGAGATATCTAACATCATTACCAGTTATGGCAGTGAAGGAACATAAAAAATTCGTAACGCCAAACAACATAGTAAGAATAATAATCAGCATCAAGATTCAGATAACAACAATTGAATAATCCAGGCAATCATAGTATCAATAAAATAAGCAATTTCATAATCATATAAATATAAGCCAGGTAAATATGATGAATGACCATGTACATACGCAAAGTACCAAAACCCTACTCCATGGAGCTAAATACAATATCGGAGTGAATGATCGAGGAGACATGTCTGTATATCATCGACCCCAAATAAAGTGCTTCAATCTCAATAAAATTGCACAATATGGCTCATACAAGATATTCTTTACAAGATCGCGATATAGGACAGTGTCTCGGTCCGGATCATCGGTGCGTTTACATCGGTCTATCCCACGGTACAGAGGAGCTACCAACTGCCCATTGCGAGATACTTGCACCCCAATGCCCCCAAGGTCAACGAGTGACCTACACTAGTCTATTCGCATCCGCACTAAGATATGATCCAATCTCCTAGGCATAAAGCCTTACAACAAAGTCCATCGGACTTTACACGATGTATGATGACTCAATGTATATTCATGTATGTTCAATAAATTATACTTTTCCATAATCATGCCACAAGTGGCCAATTTCATTATCAACAGATTCTTGGTCCCACTTATGGACTCACAACAACACATTATCAAGTTCTCAAATGTGTGGACATACCTTTAGGGTTTATTATGAAATTTCATTCTAATTCAACGTTTCCTACAAAGTCTTTCTCTAGGGGAATTCTCTTGCATTTTACTTAATCTTTATTACTCAAATTAAACAAGTTCTTTACACAATTTTAAACCTAATTCACTTAGAGTAATATAGTTTAAGTTACTCAACACCTCAATTACACTCATGTTCTTTCCTTAGCCAAAATTTCTCTAAGTTATAGAATAAATCCTAGTCTTTATTCTTTCCATTTTATAAATTCCTAATTAATCTCTAATTGATTAATTAACTAAGTTTTCACTTTAACACATGATTTTGTCAATGTTCTTCCTAAGTGTAACACCCTTCCTAGGGTATCACATGTCTGACTCCCGACTCATAATCTGAAAAGAAGTTCGCACAAAGTTTGAGTTATAAAATATGAGTTTTAAAATTTTTTTCTTTATGAAACGTAAATTTACTGAAAATATTAGGTAATATTGAAAATCATATTTCAACTATTCATTATGCAATATTGATACTAATTAATATTTAACAACTTGAAGAGAAATATAAAACTTACAGATTCTTTTTTTTTTCTAACAAAGAGTAACCCTATGTGAGTTCTACTTAATAGCATGGTATAACACTAACGTTAAAACTTAACATACTTATTTCTTCTTGTATCCATTTGGATGCATCAGACATCTGTTCTATGTCAACACTGCACACCTTCGAGTCCTGAATGTCCACTCCTTATTGTTGTCACCAACCTCAGAGTATCCATCGCCCGTTATGTCTAAGACAACTCGATCCTTCTATTATTTGATTTTAATAGTATAGACACAGCAAAACAACATAACAAAGAGGTGAGATCACCTACACTAATACCAACATGGCAGCATAGAGATAACACAAACAACATATCATACAGATATATCATACCAGAATTCCAATAAATGCACTCAACATTAATCAACTATCATCATCATACCATTAACATTATTATCATCACACAATAATCACAATAATGTCATCAACATGATTATCATCATCATCATCATTCAAGTATTCAAAACAATTGTCATAGCTAATATTCCTCAATTAATATATCACACAGATATAAATATTCAGATTATGCATGTACACAAGACTCGATTTCCTACTCCATGGAGCTAAAACTTAAGTCGGGAAGAAGCGCGACCAACCAACCGTGTAGGCAACCCGCACCCCGATGCCCCCAAGGTCAACAAGTGACTTACACTACGCATATCGCACCCGCTCAAGAGGTGTGTTTCTCCTAGGCAATCAGCCATATCCAGTCCTCATCGGACCATTCCAATGCATGTAGAATGCACCAAATACCAATCACAGGTATAATACCCATCACAGGTATATCTCATAATTTCTCAGATATAGTTTATACAATGCACGAATATATCAGTGCAAGTCCAACCACAAGGGCCATTCTTTTCAAATTCATTTGTTCAATTAAATCATATACCTCAACGCATATATATATATATATATATATATATTTCCAATGCATCTAAAATGCACCACGTGCTAATAACAGGCAAAACTCGTTGTCTTCACAAACAGTGTATGGACACTGGTTCAACAGTAATCATACTGTATTTTTCAATAACAAAATTATGTTATCATGTTTTCATAGTTATAAAACACTTTTACCGTATTTTCACAATCGCGTAACTTTTCTGTTACGTTTTCACATTCCAAAAACATTTCTGTTATATTTTCACAATACCATAACACTTCTTTTATATTTTCACAATACCGTAACACTTTTGTTACGTTTTTAAAATTCTAAAACGTTTTTATTACGTTTTCACAATACCGTCACACTACTGTTACGTTTACAAAATTTCGTAACATTTCTGTTACGTTTTCAAAATACCGCAACTCTTATGTTGCACTTTTAAACCACGTACAAATTTTTTAACATTTTTTTCAATCGCGTAAAATCATACATTTCTCAAATCGCATAGTATTTTTTTCACTGTTTCAAAATCGCGTAACTTAAAATTCACTCTTTTAAGTCGCGTAAATCATTTTCCATCATTCTCATAATATTTAAAACACTTTCCAAATCACATAACAATTTTCCGTCATTTTCACAATCACGTAAAAATATTCTATCGCTATTTAATCACGTAGTGATTTATCCACAGTAGTTCAAATCACGTAAAATATTTAAACGTAATTCAAATCGCGAATAAATATTTCAACGTATTTAAAATCACATAGAAATATTTTTTCATATCACGTAACTTAAAAATCACATTTTTAAGATCGTAAATAATTTTTCACCATAATTTCATTACAAAAATATTTCTTGACCTTTAAAAATTCATTTTTAACTTTTCTCAAAATAATATAACTTTATACTTCATTTAATATATTTTCTTACTCACGAAAATCTTTTTCCACAATTCTTTACTCAAGAAATTCTTTGAAATATAATTAACAAAATCACTTTTCCATTGATGTAAATTAATGTTTCAAAATCTTAAATTTTCCTAACGTACTCCAAAACTTGAAAATAAGTTATCGTTAGTAAGTTCTCAAATCACCATTATATTCTCCATTTTTCTCAAATCAATTTTAAAATCAATTCTCTTCAAAATAAATTGAAGTTAAAACATTTTCAACCTCTCTTTGTCTTTCGTTTACAAAATTTTCTCAAGTGATAAAACACGTTGATTCCCTTTCCAAAATCATTGTATTAAATCGATTCACGTTTCCACTTTGAAATTCACATTGTTCATAAAAATCAAGGCATTACAAGCCTTAAAAAAGCGTGGACATGACTATTGAAACCATCAAATATTTTTCCTTTTAAATTGATATGGTTTTACACAAACAAAACCATTAAAAATCCTTTACAAAAACGTAAGACTCATAGTCTTTGAAAATCAAATCATTTGTTCATTTTCAATTTTTCACTTTCTTTGCAAATCCATTTTCACTTTCTTTACAAATCTTTTTTCACTTTCTTTGCAAATCCTTAAAATCATCATTGCTATTTTCATTTAAATCTCATGTTTAATAAAACACTTAGAAACTTTTTACACAAAATAAATTAATAAAAATCCTTGTAAAAACCGTGTTCCTGTTCTCTTGAAAAACAAACCCTTTGTTTATTTTCCAAATTCTTCAAATCATTCGTTTTCATCATTCATGAAAATATTAATTTGTGAACACCTATTTTGAGGTGTCTTAACCGAAATTCACCATGTTTCTAGGGATCAAAATTAATTCCCTTATTCTTGAAAATTTTCAACATGAACCCTAATTAAGGGCATCAAAACCGTAGCTCTTCCTTGGCCATTGGGACCAAAAATAATTTTCTTTCCATCATCAAATCATGGCATACACATACATACACATCATATACATATATATATATATATATCAAAAGCATGCCATATTATCATCATGCATAGTATAAGCATACCATCAAAATCATAAACTCATGCAAAGCATATTAAGCATAGGCAATTAATCAAAGCTCATAAACACCCACAAATTAATTACATGACCATGGATATGAATCCTCACATGGATTCAACATCCATCAAATATAAGACCATTTCTCAGCACCATGCTTGGTTGGTGAGATGGATCTCCCTCTTACCTCTTGAAGATCCTCAAAAGCTCTTTGTTTTGCTTCTTTTTCCAAGTCCTTCATCACCAAGAGCTTCTCAAATACAAAACAAAATACATAAAAATTACTATACTAAGCTTGATTAAGAAAACCATGGATCAAACATGGTTTAGATTATGAAAAAGAGAGAAAAAATGAAGTTTCCTTATACTTCACCTCAAAAACCCAATAACATGGATCTTGAAGAAACTCCTTGAAGATGAATGATTTAGAGAAAGTCTCCAACATGAAAGTTACTTAGAATATCATGTAGATTCAAGATCTATGGTTGGATGAAATTAAAAGAGATTGGAGAGTGGTTTTAGGGGTCTTGACCGAATGGTTTCTCTTGAAGCACAAAGATGGAATTTTTGATTTTTGATAGAAACTTGAAGCTTGGATTTGAAGCCCAAGATGAATGATTTTGGAAAAACTCATAACTAGAGATGTTCTTAGAATGGTGTTTAGGTTTAGGAAATCAAGTTGGATTAAATTAAAAAGTGATGGAAGGTGTTCTTGAAGTGCTTGGCCGAAACATGAAGAAGGAGAGAAATGGAGAGAAAACTTTTGTGTTTTGGTTCTTGATAATTTTGGAGACAAGAATGAATGATCAATAATGACCAAAGGTGATCAATTGTAGTCTTCAAAGCTCCTAAATTCAGACCAAAACCGTAGCCCCCCCTTCTTGCATTCTTCTTGAGTGCTATTTGATCAATAATGATCAATTATGATGAAACATTGACTAAGACCAATAATAATGACATAAAACTTTTTCTTTGGCCTAAAAAGGCTACTCAAAAATTGTCTCCTCCTTCCTATGCATTCTCCAAAACCGTCCCCCCTCTTCCTAATGCATTCATGAAGTTGTCATCATTATTAGTCACCATCTTTTTCAAGCCATTATTTGAAGCCTTTCTAGCCATTGATTAATTCAATGGTTAGGATTTAGGTAGACTTTTGATTAGAAGACTTAATCTAGGCCATTGGATCTTTCTCTTTTAAATTCTAGCCATTAGATGTGTCTCCAAAAATTAAGGGTTAAGATTACTCCTTCTTACTTTTAATCCAAGGGTCATAATTAGTCTTTGTCACTTTTTAAGACTAAATCTCCACCATAGATTAAATCTTTATCCAATGGTCATAAATGGTCCTTGTTACTTTACAAGACCAAATCTCCACCCTTGATCACTTCTAAATTCAATGGTTACAAATGGTTATAGTCACTTTATATGACTAAATCTCTACCCTTGATTTAATCTCCATCTAACGGTTATAAATGATCTTATTCACTTTTAAGATCAAATCTCTACCGTTGATTAAATCAAGATCAAGTCTCCATCGTTAATTAAATCAATGGTGGATATCCAAACCACCAATGTTGACTTAAGCAATATAATTTCTATTTTTATCTGCTAAAACCCCACGAAAGATTATATTTACTATATGTTTTTTATCACCCGATAAATTAAATACAGTACAAAACACAGTATAAGAAAATTTTTTAAAACTGTTTTCGCATTCAGGTTTAGTAAGATCCCCTATCTCCGTCTAAACAGTACAAATTTTTCTATGCGTAGAAAAATTTTTACTTTGCGGGACCCACATGGGCCCACGTATAGCCACTTGGGCCCACATACACCCCTTGGGCCCACAAACAGTAAAAAAAATTCATAATCATCCACAAAAATCACAAATATTAGAAAATGCACAAATATCAAATCAGATTACGTAAAATAATTACCTAACGGTAAAAATTAAATTACGTAAAGTTTTCTCCGGCCCAAAAATTTTTATTTTCCTGACACGGAGTAAATCACTCAAAATGATCAAATACGCTGACTGAATAATCAAAATAATTTTACAGCACACATAAATTACTAAATAGTAAAATTCTGTTAACTGTCAAAATTGTTGTTTAAGAGATAGGAAATTTGGGGTGTTCTGATACAATACTCCTCTTTCTGAGAAATTTCGTCTCGAAATTTCATGACCATGATTTCACACCCTCGGAATAAATAATGACATTATTCCTTTATCTTTTCTTCAGTTCCCATGTAGTTTCACCTCTTATGTTATTCCAAATGATTCTAAACCATTGAAAGTTCTTTATCTCTTGTTCACTTCTCCTGGTCAAACAAATATCTCAATAAATTTTTTTCTACGGTTTTCCATTACCGTCTTAACTTTTCCCATAGATAGACTTCTTCAACTTTTGAAGAATCCACCACGCTTCCACTATGCACTTTGATACTCTGACCTGGATATAAATAGGAATATTCTCTCTTGCAAGATATTCCTTCAATTGTAGTAGATGAAAGAAAACATCATGGAAAAGAACAAAACGAATTGAATATGTTATCGAACATATCCAGCAAAGAATTGGATGTAACTCGATCTTCAAGAATGAATTCTCTGATACCAATATAGCGGCTACCAACCTTCATTCATGCCTAGAATAGTTTTTCTCAGATAACTTCTAACTAATGTAATGCATTACTTAAAATTTTCTTATCCTCATATCACTTTATTCTCCAGCTTTAGCTCTTACCAGGAAATGTCTCACTAGCCGAATTCTCCTTTCAACCGCATTTTATACCAGATGCTATGACATGTATTTTAAATAGGAATATCCTTTCTTGCAAAATATTCTTTCTTGCAAATGCAACATATGAAAGAACATTACAGAGGTTTAGGAAGAAAAGGTAGCGAAATGATCTAATATGTTACCAAACATATTCATAAGAATTTGATTTTACCTGATTTTCAGGAATGAGTTTTTCTGAAATACTAACACTGTATTGAGACAATCTCATAGGATATGGTTGGAAAATAACCAATCCATTTTCAAAGATCACGTTTGTTTATGAAACAGATCAAACTAACACAAAAATTTTGAATGACAGATTAAACTAACACAAAGATTTGATCTATAACAACAATTTAAAGAATTTGAGTAACTCGGTCGGCTAAGAATAGAATTAGAATTAAACAAATCAGAGGATAACGAATAACTCTAAAATATAATTGATCTACTTAATCATATTACACAAAGAACAGGTTTCCTCACAAAGATATACGCTATGATCAAAGAATTACCTCTTGCAGTACAGTCTCCCTTGTTTAGATCTTTAGCTCAGAACACTCCCGTTCCATTCAGAGTAACAACTTCCTTTACTATCTAAAATTTTACTAACAGAAAACTCTATTTTCAAAGAGCATAATCTCTGGGAAAATGTGTCCAACTTTTCCGCAAATTATTTCCTTCACATACATTCCTTCATTAAGTACCTTCTTTCACATCACTTACTGTTTTTGGTTTCCTCAATGGTTGTAAATACATCTTCCGTCGAAATCAATTACTTTCTCAATATCCTTAAAAAAAAACCAGGTTTCAAAAATTACGGAATCTTATATTCCAAAACCGATTTTCTTCCATCAGATCCTGAACTTCAACTTCCAGTTTCCCACTGAACAACGGTCCTTTGTTCTGCAGTTATCTTTCCACATTGTTCCCGTTGCTCGCGTAGCTGCAACTGCATTACTAGTAACATGTTCCACTTCCACACAAGTACAATTATCCCGAGCCATTTCCTTTTTTTTTTCCAGAGACGAGCAAATCGAAATATAATGGATCTGATATCCATTATAAACAACATTGTTTCCTTTCGGAAAACATTAACACAGAGAACACAACATAAGCAAAATAGACCTAACCACAAACCCCAAAAGACTCAAACCGTGCTCTGAGACCAACTAATGTAACACCCTCCCTAGGGTATCACATGTTTGACTCCCGACTCATAATCTGAAAAGAAGTTTGCACAAAGTTTGAGTTATAAAATATGGGTTTTAAAATTTTTTCTTTACTGAAACGTAAATTTACTAAAAATATTAGGTAATATTGAAAATCATATTTCAACTATTCATTATGCAATATTGATACCAATTAATATTTAACAACTTGAAGAGAAATATAAAACTTACAGACTCTTTTTTTCTAATAGTAGTAACCCTATGACAGGTTCTACTTAATAGCACGGTATAACACTAATGTTAAAAATTAACATACTTATTCCTTCTTGTATCCATTTGGATGCATCAGACATCTGTTCTATATCAACACTACACACCTTCGAGTCCTGAATGTCCACTCCTTATTGTTGTCACCAACCTCAGAGTATCCATCGCCCGTTATGTCTAAGACAACTCGATCCTTCTATGATTTGATTTTAACAGTACAGACACAGCAAAACAACATAACAAAGAGGTGAGATCACCTTCACTAATACCAACATGACAGCACAAAGATAACACAAACAATATATCATACATATATATCATACCAGAATTCCAATAAATGCACTCAACATTAATCAACCATCATCATCATACCATTAACATTATTATCATCACATAATAAGCACAATAATGTCATCAACATGATTATCATCATCATTCAAGTATTCAAAACAATTGTCATAGCCAATATTCCTCAATTAATATATCACACAGATATAAATATTCAGATTATGCATGTACACAAGACTCGATTTCCTACTCCATGGAGCTAAAACTCAGGTCGGGAAGAAGCACAACCAACCACCCGTGTAGGCAACCCGCACCCCGATGCCGCCAAGGTCAACAAGTGACTTACACTACGCATATCGCACCCACTCAAGAGGTGTGTTTCTCCTAAGCAATCAGCCATATCCAAATCCTCATCGGACCATTCCAATGCATGTATAATGCACCAAATACCAATCACGGTATAATATCAATCACAGGTATATCTCATAATTTCTCGGATATAGTTTATACAACGCACGAATATATCGGTCAAGTCCAACCACAAGGGCCATTCTTTTCAAATTCATTTGTTCAATTAAATCATATACCTCAACGCATATATATATATATATATTTTTCCAATGCATCTAAAATGCACCACATGTCAATAATAGGCAAAACTCGTTGTCTTCACAAACAGTGTATGGACACTGGTTCAACAGTAATCATACTGTATTTTTTAATAACAAAATCATGTTATCATGTTTTCATAGTTATAAAATACTTTTACCGTATTTTCACAATCGTGTAACATTTCTGTTACGTTTTCACATTCCAAAAACGTTTTTGTTATATTTTCACAATACCATAACACTTCTTTTACATTTTCACAATACCGTAACACTTTTGTTACGTTCTTAAAATTCTAAAACGTTTTTATTACGTTTTCACAATACCGTAACACTACTGTTATGTTTAGAAAATTTCGTAACATTTTTGTTACGTTTTTAAAATACCGCAACTTTTCTGTTGCACTTTTAAACCACGTACAAATTTTTCAACATTTTTTTCAATCGCGTAAAATCATTCGTTTCTCAAATCGCATAGTATTTTTTTCACTGTTTCAAAATCGCGTAACTTAAAAATCACTCTTTAAGTCGCGTAAATCATTTTCCATCATTCTCATAATATTTAAAACACTTTCCAAATCACATAACGATTTTTTGTCATTTTCACAATCACGTAAAAATATTCTATCGCTATTTAATCAGGTAGTGATTTATCCACAGTAGTTCAAATCACGTAAAATATTTAAATGTAATTCAAATCGCCTATAAATATTTCAACGTATTTAAAATCACTTAGAAATATTTTTCCATATCACGTAACCTAAAAATCACATTTTTAAGATACGTAAATAATTTTTCACCATAATTTCATTACAAAAATATTTCTTGACCTTTAAAAATTCTTTTTAACTTTTCTCAAAATAATATAACTTTATACTACATTTAATATATTTTCTTACTCAAGAAAATCTTTTTCCACAGTTCTTTACTCAAGAAATTCTTTTCGGAATATAATTCACAAAATCACTTTTCCATTGATGTAAATCAATGTTTCAAAATCTTAAATTTTCCTAACGTACTCCAAAACTTGAAAATAAGTTATACGTTAGTAAGTTCTCAAATCACCATTATATTCTCCATTTTTCTCAAATCAATTTTAAAATCAATTCTCTTCAAAATAAATTGAAGTTAAAACATTTTCAACCTCTCTTTGTCTTTCGTTTACAAAATTTTCTCAAGTGATAAAACACTTTGATTCCCTTTCCAAAATCATTGTATTAAATCCAGTTACGTTTCCACTTTGAAATTCACATTGTTCATAAAAATCAAGGCATTACAAGCCTTAAAAAAACGATGGACATGACTATTGAAACCATCAAATATTTTTCCTTTTAAATTGATATGGTTTTACACAAACAAAACCATTAAAAATCCTTTACAAAAACGTAAGACTCATAGTCTTTGAAAATCAAATCATTTGTTCATTTTCAATTTTTCACTTTCTTTGCAAATCCATTTTCACTTTCTTTACAAATCCTTTTTCACTTTCTTTGCAAATCCTTAAAATCATCATTGCTATTTTCATTTAAATCTCATGTTTAGTAAAACACTTAAAAACTTTTTACACAAAATAAATTAATAAAAATCCTTGTAAAAACCGTGTTCCTGTTCTCTTGAAAAACAAACCCTTTGTTTATTTTCCAAATTCTTCAAATCATTCGTTTTCATCATTCATGAAAATATTAATTTGTGAACACCTATTTTGAGGTGTCTTAACCGAAATTCACCATGTTTCTAGGGATCAAAATTAATTCCCTCGTTCTTAAAAATCTTCAACATGAACCCTAATCAAGGGCATCAAAACCGTAACTCTTCCTTGGCCATTGGGACCAAAAATAATTTTCTTTCCATCATCAAATCATGGCATACACATACATACACATCATATATATATATATTAAAAGCATGCCATATTATCATCATGCATAGTATAAGCATACCATCAAAATCATAAACTCATGCAAAGCATATTAAGCATAGGCAATTAATCAAAGCTCATAAACACCCACAAATTAATTACATGACCATGGATATGAATCCTCACATGGATTCAACATCCATCAAATATAAGACCATCTCTCACCACCATGCTTCGTTGGTGAGATGGATCTCCCTCTTACCTCTTGAAGATCCTCAAAAGCTCTTTGTTTTGCTTCTTTTTCCAAGTCCTTCATCACCAAGAGCTTCTCAAATACAAAACAAAATACATAAAAATTACTATACTAAGCTTGATTAAGAAAACCATGGATCAAACA
The DNA here is from genome assembly GCA_029884605.1 of Ormosia emarginata. Lineage (NCBI taxonomy): Eukaryota > Viridiplantae > Streptophyta > Magnoliopsida > Fabales > Fabaceae > Ormosia > Ormosia emarginata. Next base: position 63,054,880 of record JAQQTP010000081.1, read on the forward strand.
TGGTTTAGATTATGAAAAAGAGAGAAGAAATGAAGTTTCCTTATACTTCACCTCAAAAACCCAATAACATGGATCTTGAAGAAACTCCTTGAAGATGAATGATTTAGAGAAAGTCTTCAACATGAAAGTTGCTTAAAATATCATGTAGATTCAAGATCTATGGTTGGATGAAATTAAAAGAGATTGGAGAGTGGTTTTAGGGGTCTTGACTGAATGGTTTCTCTTGAAGCACAAAGATGAAATTTTTGATTTTTGATAGAAACTTGAAGCTTGGATTTGAAGCCCAAGATGAATGATTTTGGAAAAACTCATAACTAGAGATGTTCTTAGAATGGTGTTTAGGTTTAGAAAATCAAGTTGGATGAAATTAAAAAGTGATGGAAGGTGTTCTTGAGGTGCTTGGCCGAAACATGAAGAAGGAGAGAAATGGAGAGAAAACTTTTGTGTTTTGGTTCTTGATAATTTTGGAGACAAGAATGAATGATCAATAATGACCAAAGGTGATCAATTGTAGTCTTCAAAGCTCCTAAATTCAGACCACAACTGTAGCTCCCCCTTCTTGCATTCTTCTTGAGTGCTATTTGATCAATAATGATCAATTATGATGAAACATTGACTAAGACAATAATAATGACATAAAACTTTTTCTTTGGCCTAAAAAGGCTACTCAAAAATTGTCTCCTCCTTCCTATGCATTCTCCAAAACCGTCCCCCCTCTTCCTAATGCATTCATGAAGTTGTCATCATTATTAGTCACCATCTTTTTCAAGTCATTATTTGAAGCCTTTCTAGCCATTGATTAATTCAATGGTTAGGATTTAGGTAGACTTTTGATTAGAAGACTTAATCTAGGCCATTGGATCTTTCTCCTTTAAATTCTAGCCATTAGATGTGTCTCCAAAAATTAAGGGTCAAGATTACTCCTTCTTACTTTTAATCCAAGGGTCATAATTAGTCTTTGTCACTTTTTAAGACTAAATCTCCACCATAGATTAAATCTTCATCCAATGGTCATAAATGGTCCTTGTTACTTTACAAGACCAAATCTCCACCCATGATCACTTCTAAATTCAATGGTTACAAATGGTCATGGTTACTTTATATGACTAAATCTCTACCCTTGATTTAATCTCCATCTAACAGTTATAAATGATTTTATTCACTTTTAAGATCAAATCTCTACCGTTGATTAAATCAAGATCAAGTCTCCATCATTAATTAAATTAATGGTGGATATCCAAACCACCAATGTTGACTTAAGCAATATAATTTCTATTTTTATCTGCTAAAATCCTACGAAAGATTATATTTACTGTATTTTTTTTATCACCCGATAAATTAAATACAGTACAAAACACAGTACAAGAAAATTTTTTAAAACTGTTTCCGAATTCAGGTTTAGTAAGATCCCCTATCTCTGTCTAAACAGTACAAATTTTTCTATGCGTAGAAAATTTTTTACTTTGCGGGACCCACCTGGGCCCACGTATGGCCACCTAGGCCCATATACACCCCTGGGCCCACAAACAGTAAAAAAAATCATAATCATCCACAAAAATCACAAATATTAGAAAACGCACAATTATCAAATCAGATTACGTAAAATAATTACCTAACGGTAAAAATTAAATTACGTAAAGTTTTCTCCGGCCCAAAAATTTTTATTTTCTTGACACAGAGTAAATCACTCAAAATGATCAAATACGCTGATGGAATAATCAAAATAATTTTACAGCACACAAAAATTACTAAACAGTAAAATTCTGTTAATTATCAAAATTGCTGTTTAAGAGATAGGAAATTTGGGGTGTTACACTAAGAGGCCGTGAGCCTCGAGAGACTAAGAGATTCCACAATTTTTCCTCACCTCACTAATTACTCATTATCAAGAATCTTAATTCCTAAATTATTACACAAGTTTTATTATGGACCCATTTTTGGGCCATTTGGCCGTGAGCCTCCAAACAAAAGGGCAAGAAACTTTTGTTTTCCATCCATATTTCCAATTCATCAAGAACAATCCAAGGTCATCAAAATATACAAATACAACCAATAAATTCATATAAGATAAAATCAATACAAAATCATACATCAAAGAGAGTAACCCTAATATGGGTTTTTCATAACCAACACATAAACAAGCTCCTCACTGCCAAGATAGGTTGAAGTGGATGATCTCCCTCTTACCAAAAGAGATAAACAAGAAAGCAAGCTCCTTTTTGTACTTGAAATTCATCCTCCACCACCACAAAATCCTAGAAATTTCATTTCATAAAAATCAACAATCAAAGCTTGGAAAAAGAGTCCTTGATCACCTTCAAACTTTAGAGCTTTATGGAAGAAGATGAAAATGGTAGATCTAGGTGATGGTCACAAAAGAGAAAATGTTCAAGATGATGAGAAGAGGTAGGAAACAAGGTTGGTTGTGCAAGAAAATGTGGATGGCCACAAATGGTGCTTCTTGGCCGTGGAAGAGAAAAGAAAATGGAGAGGAAAAAGTGAACTTTTTAGAGAATGACTTCAACAAGAAATGAAGATCTTCAAAGGAAGACTAGATTCAAGCAAGGTGGTTGCTTGAAATCAAGCATCCTTGAAAGGGGAATGGATGGTGATTGCAGTGGAAGAGAAGAGAAAATGGAGAGGAGAAAGGTTTGAGGGAAAAGTGAGAAGAGAAAATGTTGAGAGAGAAAGTGATAGAAAAGTTTTTGGGGATTTTTGAAAAGTGAATGAATGTATGGTATTAGTGGAAATATGACAAAATTTGTCACTTTTCCCTCCACATTGCCGTGGAGCTACATGGGAGAGAGGGCAAGGAAGCTTCCTCTAGAAGCTTGGGCAAAGCTTCCTTGAGAAGTTTTACACAAAGCTTCCTTGAGAAGTTTTGCACAAAGCTTCTTTGAGAAGTTTTGTTAGCTTTTTTGCAAAAGTCAAAGTGATGTGACATAAAGTAGATACTCTTGAAAATATGACTTGCATTATACTACAAGCTATTATGTAATGGATAAATGTTACAGTTAACAACATCAGTATTTATTATTCAATAGATAATAAAATGTACTGCAATTTTTATTTATCAGATAAAAATTTTGAAAAATGCAAACTTCGTAAATTGTACCAGGCCTCGGGTTTAGTAAGATCCCCCATCAACGTTTCCACAGTTCAGGGTTTTCTAGCCTCAGGGAAAATATTTTATTTTCCCGACCCCGCTTAGCACGCACAAAAATTGAGAAATATATTAAAATAATCAATATTTTCAGAAAAATTCACAAAAATTCACAAAAATCATAAATATTATAAAATGACTATTTATCATGAAACAAACAATTTTCGAGGTGTTACAGTTGTTGCTGTTGGCTTCCCGATGGTCGGGAATATGGTTTCCGCTGAAATCGGTTGTTGTTATTGTTTTCTCCCTTTTGGAACCGAGATGATCCAAAGTTACGATTCCTTGTATCTTTAGATGGTTCTAATTCTTCAAGTCTGCGACACATGTCCATTAAGGCTGAGAACTGATTCATTCTCATTGGCAGTACCCCTCATTTCAACTCAACTCTTAGACCTTCTTCAAACTTACAACATTTCCACACCTCATCTGGCTGGATTTGAAATACCATGAGAACTTTGACAAGCTCTCAAACTTTGCATCGTACTCGCTAATAGTCATTCCACCTTGTCGTAGCCTGAGAAATTCCATCTCCTTGGCATGCCTTGCACTATTTGGAAAATATTTTTCCAGAAATACTTCATAGAATACCTACCACGTAATTTCCCTTCCTTCAGGTTGTAGTACTCTCCGAGTTGCTTTCCACCGTCTCTCATCAACATAAATGTGGCATAAGTCACCTTGCGGTCGTCCGCACATCCCATTCCTTCAAAAATCTTTTCTAGTTCTTGGATCCACAAACTTGCCTTCTCCGGATCAAACTCGCCTCTGAACTGTGGTGGATTGTTTCAATGGAACTCAGACAAATTCTGGACTTCAGCATTTGCTTCTTGTTATTGTGCGGCTCGTTAATTTTGTTGCACAATTATGTCTGTCATACGCTACATTGCTTCTGCAGCTGCAGTCACTGGATCATTATTACATCCCACGTTCGCACGTGTACCTCTACCACGAGACATTTCTTTCTTCACAAGCAGCCAAACAAAACACAATAAGAGTCAGATGTAACCTTTTGGAAACCAAACATAGAGAATCACACAACACAAGCAAAATAGACGTAACCACAAAAACCTAAAAGACTCAAATTGAGGCTCTGATACCAACTAATGTAACACCCACCGTAGGGTGTCACATTTAGGACTAATACTAATATAACTTACCAAGTTGTAAAAGAATTAATCTTATGAAAACATTGATTTCAAAATTTCATTTGCGAATAACTAAAAATAAACAAAACCCCTAAGTACAATATGTAACTGAATAAAACTCACCATAATATATATAGATATTGAAACTTTGTTCACAAATAATTTACATAACTACATTGTACTCCAAAAGATAAATATGTATAACATATACATCAAAACATAAACTGCTTAACTAAAACTTCTAAAGACTAAGGATTTGGACCCTTGGAAGGATCCTCCTCCTCCTCCTCAGTATCATCATCAAAGAACCCCAGCGGATACATCCATCGTCGGGCTGGCGTCCTAGCAGATGACACCATTGAATCCTCCTGTGAGGTGTAGACACTACCACCACAAAGCTCTCGAATAGGCATCGAGAACTACAAATGAACAGATACATTCATTGACATGACTGGAACCCCATCAAGTGTTCCACTAAGATTCATAGTCAAAACCTCGGTGTACACAAAACGTTCATTACCCATTTGAAACCTCCAAGCATAAGTTCCCCTATGGAATTGTACTGTAACAAAACCAAGCACCTAACACCTTGCTGCCATATAAGCAAACAAAAGGAAAACTATCACGTATGGAAAATAGAATTTCTTGCCTGTTCGTTTCCACGATCTTCATTAAACATACACAATAAAATAGAATAATATAACAAAGAGGTGAGATCCCCAACATCAATACCAGTATGACAGTATAGAAAATGATAGTTAATATATAGACATAATATTAATACATCAAATCATGTAATCACATTGCAGATAATATATTACATAATATAATTGTCACATCAATATGCAGACTAACTATGCATATGTAGACAAACCAATTCCTACTCCATAGAGCTAATCACAATTTCAGAAAGAAAGATCGGGAGTACATATCTATATATTATCAGCCCAAAAATATATGCCAAGATATCATATCAAAACGCGCAAAATGGCTTATACAAGACACTCTCAACCAATCATGAAAAGAGTAGCAACTCCGTCAAGAACGTCAGTGTGTTTGCATCGGATACCACAGCGCAGAGGTACTACCATATGGTCACAAATGACATTCCGCACCTTGATGCTTCCAAGAACAATAAATGATCGTAACTATGCAATTCTAACTGCACAAAGGTGTAGATTCAACTCCTAGGCAACTTGCCTTTACCAATAAGGCTTACACACTTTACAATGCATGATCCACAATACACATACAAACATCATTATCACTATTTTTCACAAACACATGCCGTTACTTGGCGGTATCACTTTTCAACACAACCGCGTCCACCACAACAGCCTGACAGCAAACTGTTGTTATTTCTAATCGCGTAAACATTTTATCTCATTTTCACAATCGCATAACATTTTTCTTACGTTTTCAAATCGCACAAGTATTTTCCAACGTTTTTGCAATCGTAAAAATATTTTCAAACGTTTTCTAAATCACGTAAAGATTTTTAAACATTTTCTCAATCATGTAGCGATTTTAAATCATTTTCTCAATCGCGTAGCTTCAAAATCACTATTTTAAAATCGCGTAAGATTTTTCTAATATTTTTCACTTGCGTAAAATATTTTTTAGCTTTCTAAACTCATTTTTAAAATTTTCAATATAATGTAGGCTTTCTGAGCTTATTTATAATATTTTCTCACTAAATATCCTTTCAGTAGTATTTTTTACTATTTCTCACAAAAATTGCACTTCTTTGGTTTAATTAGATATTATAGTTCAAAATTTTCTAATGCGCTTCAAAATCCAAAGGGTGAGCTATACGTTAGTAAATTTCTAGTTTTAATTTTATTTCTCATCATAACCTATTTATACTAAATTAATTCTAAAAATTGGTTTACTTACTTTTTACCATTAAATTGAGTTCTTGTTAATTAATTACCAAAGTCTACACTTAGGAAAATAATTTTGGATCTAGAATATCAAATCTTGGCATGTTGGCCAAAAATCCATTTGTGCTTAATAAATAGTATTTATTTATTTTCTATCTCATTGTTCTTTGTAAAAACCTTTAATCTAATTTCTTGTCATTAAATCACTTACTCCATATTAGTAAAATAATTTAGAACATTTTGCTCCAAAATTTGATGTTGAGGCCGTGAGCCCCTAGGGTTCTTTGGAACCTTCATACACTTCCTCATCATGTGAATCACATCCTACTTTATACAATAATCAACATGCTTTCATAATCACATATTCAAGCATATTATCCAAGCGATAGAGCATACCAAGCAAAACCATCACAAATAATAAAAACTTTAAACAACCAAGTGAATAAATCCTTATGGATATCTCACCACAAACAATTTCATTTCTCACCACCAAGATATGGTTAATGAGGTTAATCTTTCTCTTACCTTAAGGAAGACAAAAATCCTTCTTGGTTGGTCTCCTATGGATTTCGTGAATCACCCCAAGGAAACCCTAACAAACTTAAACCAAACCAAAGTCACAAACAAAGCTTGAAGATAAGAAACCATGGATCAATCATGATTTAAAAACTCAAGAATCAAACTTAGGAACAAGGAACAAGAACTTTACCTTGTAGAGTAGAAAATCCTAGCTTGATTTCAAAGTAGTAGATGGAAGAACTAGGCTTTGTTCACAACATGAAAAGTTCTTAGAATAGTGTTTCGGTTTAGGAAATGAGATTGGATGAAATTTTAGAAGTTCAGATGGTGTTCCTTGGTTGAGGTAGCCGTGAGCTTCACAAAAGGGAAAGAATGGAGTTTTTTGTTGAGTTAGGAAGAGGGGGAATGGAGAGAATGACTTCTTGGTTACAAAGTGTGATAAAAAATGAAATGAAATATCCTATTTCTCTAGTGCTTGCCGTGGAATGCTTCACCAAAGGAGTAAGAAACTTATCCATCAAGTTTATGAGCAGCACATGGCTTAGGTCATTAGTTAGTCACACTATGGTCACTCTAATTTCTATTGGTTCATGCTTAAGGAGTCATAGCATGAATCACACATCCTAGAAGGTGCAAGAACCCTTCTTGGCTGTGGAACTCAATGGAGTAAGCTAACCAAGTTTTGATTCAATTTGTTTCCAAATATACTTAGTTTAGGTAGTTAGTTCATCTAGTTTCATGACTAGTTTTCAAGCCATTTTTGTTGACCAATTTCCATTGGTTTACACTAAGATTCAAGCCTTCTAATTAGTTCACAAAACAAGTCATCAAGACTTTTTCTAAAAGCTATTGTCCAATAGATAATAGTTACAAAAACTATTACCTAATGGGCAGAAGATACTGCTTGCAAGTCAGTAAGTATTGTCCACTGGATAATAAAATACAAAAAATTTTATTTGATAGATAAATTCTAAAAATTATAAAATTGAGAACTGTGCCTCTCGGATTCGGGTTTAGTAAGCTCTCCCAACTTCGAATAAATGATCAAAGATATTCCCTGACCTGAAAATTTTTATTTTCTCAGTTCAGAGTAAATCACACACAAATATAAAAAATAGTTACAGAATAGTCAAAATAAATTTACAATGCACAGAAATCACAAAATAGTAAAATCAAGCATTTACTGAGGAATAACAAATTTCGGGGTGTTACAACATTTCTCTTTTTCATCAACGATCTTGGAAGTGAGGGAATCAACATTAATTAATGATGGACTCTTTCCAGCTAATTCTTGTTGAGTTTTACCTTGAATGCAATTAATAGGGGCATGAAGATTTGATGTTGGTGAAGACTTATCAAAAACATTTATAGTCACTTAATCTCCATTCACCCTCAAAATAAGCTCTCTTCTAGGCACATCAATTAATGCTCTTAAAGTTTCTAGGAGTGGTCTTCTAGAATTAATAGGATATCAGCATCCTCGTCCATATCTAAGACCACAAAGTCAAATGGGAAAATAAATTTGTCAACATTCACTAGCAAATCTTCCACAATACTATACGGACGTCTGATTGAACGATCTACTAATTGAAGGGAGACCATTGTGGACTTCACTTTTTCAATTCCCAACTTGCGTAAGATTAACAATGACATCAAATTAATGCTCGCACCTAAGTCACATAAAGCCTTGTTAACATTCAACTTTCTAATAGTGCAAGGGATGCTAAAACTTCCTGGATCCCTTAAGTTCGGTGGTAGGTTCCGTTGAATTATGACGCTCCATTCCATAGTAAGTACTATAGTTTTATCTTCTTCTAACTTCCTCTTCTTAGATAGCAAATCCTTCATAAATCTGTCATAAGAAGGCATTTACTCAAGTGCTTCAACAAAGAGAATATTTATCTGTAACTTCTTGAAAACATCCAGGAACTTTGAGAATTGTCTTCCCTGCTTCTCCGAGGTGTCTTTCTTTAAACGCTAAGGGAATGGAAGTCTAACATATAATGAAGGGTCAAATGGTTTATTCAAAATTGAATCTTTCTTCTTTCTTTGCACTCTCAGTTGTTCCTCTTTAGCTTTTTCCTTTTTGATCTCATCTCCCTCATTGTCAGCTAGCATTGAGACATCTTTAAATGAAGCATCTTCAATGGGGATATCATCTTTTCCTTTTTCACCTTTCGAAGAACAAGGTGCTACTTTCACTTGTCTTTCCAAAGTCTTGCCACTTCTCAAAGTCATTGCCATACAATTCTCCTTTGGACTGATCAAAATATCGCTGGGTAAACTGCCTGGAGGTCTCTGTTGAAGTTGTCTCGCTATTTGTCTCACTTGATTTTCAAGACTTCTAATAACAGCCTCTTGATCCTTGTAATAAATTTGTGATTCTTGCATAAAAGAAGAAGTTTACTGCATAAACTTTTCAAGTGTACTCTCAAGAGAGAACTTCTACTTGGGTTGGGTATTCAGTGGTATGGCTTGATTCTTCTTAGAGAAATTGAGATGATTCCTCCAACCTGGATTATAGGGATTAGAATAGGGATTACCTTGTGGTCTCAAAGGATTTCTCATACAGTTGACTTGTTCTGGAGCGATAACACTTGAGTTTCCTGTCTCACATTAACTATTAACATGGTTGCCTCCACATAAATCGCAAGTTAAGGCTTGGTGATTGAATAAGTTTACCTGCATACCATTAACTTGTTTGGAGAGATTGGCGACATATTGCAGAATCAACTTATTATGCGCAAGTAAGGATTCAACTGTGCTATCTTCCATAACCCCCTGTTTAACAGTAGATCTTCTACTAAGCAACTGGTAATTGTTCGTAGCCATAATCGCAAACAATTCTTGAGCCTCTTCAGGAGTCTTAGTGTTTAAAGACCTATCTGCAGATGCATCCACCATAGCTCTAGTGGAAAGAACTAAACCATTATAAAATATCTGCACCTGCTGCCAAACTTCAAAAGCATAGTGTGGACATTTGCTCAACAATTCTTTAAATCTCTCCCAAGCTTCATGTAGAGATTCTCCCTGATTTTAAGTGAAACGTGCAATCTCACTCCTCATCTTGATGAACACAGAGGGAGGAAAATATCATATTAGGAATTTGCTCACCAACTGATCCCATGTAGTGATGCTTCCTTGAGGCTGGGCTTGTAGCCAGCTCTTAGCTTTGTCCCTCAAAGAGAATGGAAAGAGTCTTAACTGGATAGCATCATCACTAACTCAATGATATGTGATAGTGTCGCAGAGCTGCAAGAAATTAGCAATGTGCAAGTTGGGATCTTCTGCCTGACTTCCCCTAAATTGATCCATTTGCACCAGCTGTAGAAGCACTGGTTTAATCTCAAAATTGTTTGCTTGGATAGCAAGCCGCACAATACTAGTTGAGACATGTTCAGAAGAAGTTGCATAGTCACCCAACGTACGTCTTCGTACTCCGCTATCTTTAACCATATTCTCCTTAATTCTTTTTCTTTCTCTAACTGTTTTCATGTTTGCTCTTTCTGTTCTTGTTATCTCTGAATCAAAGAATAATTGTTCTGACTCCACAGAACCTTGTATAAACAAACAAACAAACAAGTAAACCAGAGTGAAGTAAAGAAAAGAAATTTAAAATAAAAATAAAAATAAATGACTAATAAAAATAAACCAAGAAAACAAAAATGAATAAAAAGAAATAAATTAAAAAGAAAATTAAATAAAGAAAAATAAAAATTAAATAAGAAAAATAATTATCTAAAAATAAAAGAAAACAAATTAAAATTAAAAATAAATAACTAAAATTAAAAATAAACAAAGAAAAAAATACTTAAACTAGTGTCTTTTCAACTACTATTTAATATTAATAACAATAATCCCCGATAACAATGTCAAAAACTTGGGAAATTGACAAGTGCACCAAATCACAAATGTAATAAAAAGTGAGTAAGAGTATCGTCCCACGAGGATTAAGTTATTAATTACTAAATTCGCTGAAAGTGACACTATCTAAGCTAATGAAAAAGAGAGTTGTTACAAATATAATTAAAAATAAATATAAGTAAGCAAAATAATAAATCAAAGAGGTGAAAAACAATGATATTAAAGAGTTAGGGTTCAGATTTCACTTGAACTCTTTTAATGCACACTTAAATATTAGTTTAACTATGTTCTATTTCAATGATTTATGGTCAATTCCTAAAATTAATTAATACTCAATCCCTTAGTATATTAATCATCTTATACTATTTAGAATTAACTAATCCCTTAGTATAACCCCAAATAGAAAGTCATTATCAAGAACGAGTGAATTAAGAGAAAGATCACATAACCCACAATGTCTATTCCTAGCGATTGCAAAAATTATGGTGTTTATTACATGTTCTAAGTTCATGCAAATTTTTCCAAATCTTACATTAACCCAAAAGATCATTCCCAAATTGATTAAGTTTAGAAAAACATTAAGAATAGAGATAAACACGTAAATCATGAAATAGAAACATAAATTAAACCTATAAAAGAAGTTACTTCATCAAAGTATCAAGATCCACCATCCCCCTAACAAAAAAGGTTTAGTTACACATAGAAAAAGAAGAGCATAAAGGGAAGAATACAACAAACTCCATTTTAGAAATGTGGGAAGGTTGAAGAAAATTCCTAATCTTCAAGCTTAATTGCGCCCACCCCACTTTAGGGTTTGTGCCTTCGCTTTGCTCCTTGACGGCTGCGAAATTATGTGAAAAAAGATAGCTCATTTGCTTTACTCATTTTTTTCTTTTTATAAAAAAGTTGACAGCTTTTCGTATTTGACTTGCACGATTTTTCTCACCTTCCAGATGGCCGAATTTACCCTTGATCTCAACAGAGAATTTGTAGGATTTTCTGTTACCATTTCAATGCCATAAACAATGTGTTGATCTGATCTTTGTAGCCTAAGATATGACTCAATTAATGAGGAATGGTCAAGATAGTGCAGGAATCTGAATTTTGTTCCAAATCAAATCTCTTTGAGAATCCTTATCCAATTTTCAATCTAATCCTTATTTAAGATTTTGCATCCAATTAGAACTCTAATTAGCATCTAAGAATATGATAAGAATCCTTCAAATATTTATCTTTAAGAAATCCTTATTTTTGCACAAAATCTAATGATTTATCCTAAAAGCTTGTTTTTCTAATTTCTTGCTTCTTTAAGCATCTAGTTTCTTTCCATGTGTATTTACGTATCAAAAATAAATAAAACACATAATAAGAATATAATTTAAAATAATAAAAACCTAATAAAACTTGAGAACAAAACTCAATCAAAGAGATTAAAAAAGGATGAAATCCTAAGGTTTTGAACCATAAAAATATGAATTTTTGCAGGTTCATCAACAAGCTGGTGGATGGCTCATTTGGACACAAGTACTTGTCTTTTATAGATGCATACTTGGGATACAACTAGATCCCAATGCATCCAAATGATGAGAAAAAAATAACCTTCATAATGGGAATAGAAAGCTACTACTACAAGGTGATGCCGTTTGGGCTGAAGAACGCGAGAGTTACCTACCAAAGAATGATGAACAAGGTCTTTGAAGACAAAATTGGGAAAATGTTGAAAGTGTACATTGGTGATATGATAGTGAAGATCCCAACCACATGAGACCACATTTTCAACCTCACGGAAGTCTTTACGCAGTTAAGAAAACACAACATGAAGCTGAACCCCAAGAAATGTGTCTTCGAGGTCCAAGTTGAAAAATTTCTTGGGTTTATGTTGATCTACAGAGGGATTGAGGTCAACCCGGACAAGTGGCCATCTATCATAGACATGTAAAGCCCCAATTCCATTAAGGAAATCTAACAGTTCATAAGCCAAATAGCGACACTCAAGAGATTTGTCTCCAAGTTGGTGCGGAGGGCCCTACTTTTCTTCAACCCCCTAAAGAAAGGGAAGGACTTTGTGTAGACCTTAGAGTGCGAAGAGGCCTTATGGGGGTTTAAAACTTTCACTTTCTATGCCTCCCATTTTGACTAGACTAAAAGAAGGAGAGATGCTATACTCTACCTCTCAATCGAAGCAGAAGAAGTGAGCTTGGTCCTCGTAAGGGAAACGTGGGCGAATAAAAACATGTCTATTTTGTCACCAGAGAGTTGTAAAGACCCGAACTTCGATATCAAAGAATAGAAAAGCTAGCCTTCGCGCTACTTGTTTATGCCAGAAGGTTAAGGCAATATTTCCAATGTCACCCCATGGTGGTAAGGACAGGCTAGCCTATGAGGCAAGTGCTACATATAGATAGCATGGTTCGTGGAGTTGTTTGAGTTCATAATAGGATATAAGCCCTGACATGCAATAAAAGTGCAAGCTCTATCTAATTTCGTGGCAAAATTCACCCACTACCCTAATCTTGGACCAAGTTGAGGAATGGACAATTTATCTTGATAGAGCATCAAATCCGAAGGGGAGCGGAGCAGGAATCATGTCGAAAAATTCCAATTAAGTGATAGTTGAGTAGTCCCTGAAGTTAGAGTTCCCTGCCTTAAATAATCAGGCTGAATATGAAGCCATGATAGCTGGGCTTCTTATGGAAAAGGATCTCAAAGCATCAAAGGTCAAACTTCGTAGCAATTTGCAACTAGTAACTTCCCAAGTCTTAGGAGGATACCAGACCAAAGATTCGCAATTGCAGTAGTATTAGATCAGAGTGAAGTAGCTAATGGAAGGGTTCTCTGAGGTATAAATAGAGCATATTCCCCGAGAGCAGAATTCTAGGACAGCCATCATGTCCAAACTGGCCAGTACCAAAAGCCTTGGTAATAATCGATTTGTCATTCAAGAAAATCTACCCAAGCCAAGCATAGCGGACTTCGAGATTGTGATGCCAGATGATGAGGAAAATTGCTGGATCAGACCGGTCATTAGCTACCTCCGAGATGGAACGCTCCCCCGAGATCTGAATGAAGCAAAGAAAGTGGTACGGACGTCAACATAGTATGTTCTAGTGGATGGCAAGCTCTATTATCGAGGCTTTTCGTTCCTTTTGCTACAGTGCTTCACCCCAAAGGAAGCCCAATATGTCCTAGAGAAAATCCACGAAGGATATTATGGCCAACACCTTGAGGGAAAAGCCCTTGCTAAGAAAGCCTTGAGATCGTGATACTTTTGGCCCACTATGTCAGCAGACAAGATGACTCATGTGTAAAATTGTGACAAGTGACATAAGTTCTCCGACATCCAAATTGCTTCACCTGAAAAGCTTTCCACTATATCAATCCCCTAGTCTTTTTTTGCAAATGGGGCTTGGACCTTTAAAGACCTTTCCCTCATGCACTAGGCTGGCTGAAGTTTTTGATTGCAACCATGGATTACTTCACGAAATAGATCAAAGCAGAACCCGTGGCAACCATCACGGTGAAAAATTTCAAGAAATACTTGAAGAAGAACATCATCTATCAATTTTGGATTCCAGAGTCCATAGTTACAAACAACAGAACCCAATTTATGGACAAAAAGTTCAGAGAAGCGTGCTTTGATCTTCACACCAAACTGCACTTCACTTTGGTTAAACACCCTCAAGGCAACGGATAGGCTGAAGTTGCCAATAGGGTAATCCTTTGAGGTCTAAAGTGAAAACTTGAAGACGCTAAGGGAGAATGGGTAGAACAATTAGGGCATGTGCTTTGGGCTTATCAGACAACTCCCTATTCTGCTACAGAGGAAATTCCTTTCAAGCTCACTTATGCTTGTGAAGCAATGATTCTCGCAGAGATTAGAGAACTGAGTTAGAGGCGAGAACACTTTGCACGTGAGCAGAACGATTGACTACTTTACAAGGAGCTCGACCTCACCCAAAAGTAGCACAACATGGCCTACATCAGAGAAGTTGCTTTCAAACTTTGAACTACCCAAAGATACAATAAGTGAGTTTCCCCAAGAAGGTTCAAAGTGCGAGACCTCATCTTAAGAAAGGCAGCAATCGGAAGGCAAAACGTGAGGGAAGGAAACTTGGCCCCAAATTGGGAAGGCCTGTATCAGAAAATGGAAGTGCTAGAAAAGAGGAGCGTATAAGAACACTAACCCTACAGGAAGGGAGCTACCAAGGTCTTGGCACACTTCTAACATGAAGAAATATTACAGTTGAACATTGTCTATATTTCTTAGTTTTGTAAAAGCCAATATGTAAAGAAAAAAACCAACCAATGAGAATGAGGCATATTTAGTACAATCACTCAAGCAGTTCTTCTATCTTTTGCAAGCCAAATGTGCTTAAAGTTGCTAAAAGGACATTGGATCCCTAAAGTACTAAATCAAATTAAAATGTCAAGTTATGGGACCTCGGATCCCAACTTAAGCTAATTGCTAAAGAGATCCAAGATCCTTAAAGCATCAAATTAAAATGCCAAGTTATTAGACCTCAGATCCCTTAAGCATCAAATTAAATACCAAGTTATTGGACTTTTGATCCCAACATTGGCTAATTGCTAAAAGGATCTCGGATCCCTAAAGTATTGAAAACGCTAAGTTATGGGATTTTAGATCCCAATGACAGAAACAAATTGAGCATGGGGCAAGGCCACAAAGAGGCATTGGACCTCTTGGCCACATTAGTGAAGTAAAGAAAATTCATATATAAAAGGCAAGCAAACAAAGTGGAAATGAAATAAAGAAATATCATAATTACAAAACCCCAGCGTCTAAGGACCAACTATTCATACAAACTTATATAGACCCTTAAAGGGCCACGAACAAAACAACAAAAGAAAAGAAAATAAAGAAATTCAAGATCTAGCAGCTTCGGCCTCATTGTTCTCTGCCACAACAGTGGTAGTTTGGTTGTTGGTGTTACCAACATCATTCTAAGCCACTACGAGGTCAATGATCTCCCCATCAATGACCTCCACAAATAGTGGGTGCTAGTAAAGTCGTTGATCGAAGGGTAGAGGACAGAGACCTAAGCTAAAACATTAAGGAAAGTTTCCTTAGTGGAATTCTCCCTCTCCTTTGTGAATTCCCTCTTCTCCTCTACATAGGCCAACTTCACGACCTTAAAATAAGCAACCTTCTTCTTAGTGGCCTCTGCCTTGGCCTTCTAATCGTTTGCCTCCTTGGCCTTAGCCTCAAAGTTCTTAGCCAACGTCTCAAACTTCTTGGCCTTAGCCTTCCATCCCTATACCCTCGTACCTTTATTCAGGATCTTCTGATCGGCCGCCTTAAGATCATCTTAGACCACTGTGATATCCTTCTCTAACCCTTCTTTCTTAATCTCTAGTTTCGAGACCTTGTCTTAAGAAATATGAAGATCAACCTCTAGTACGGCAGTCCTCTTTATGTCTAGGGTAAACATCTCCAGGTAGCAAAGGATACTAACCAACTACATGTTTGCCTTCTCCTTCTTTAAGAAGAGGTCGAAGGGCGACTACTGCTTTAAGGCTGTAATATCCACCTCAGTCCTAAAGAAAGTATCTGTGTGACCCCAAACATCAAAAGAGCTTCTCCAGATGCTACACCCTAAGCATCGTCCCCCGAGGTCAGGTTGAAGACCCGAGTCTCCCCAACATAGGTCTCCACCATGATCTATGGAGTGTTGACGGTCGTGGTCTTTTTTTGTCTGCTCTCGCTCACTTGCTTAGGAACCTTGCACTTGCGAATAAGAGTAGGGGTCGAAGATCCAAAAGACTCGGAACTAGTGTCTTTGGTTCCCTACTGGTTGCTCGCAGCATCTCAAACATCGGAATCTATCTTAGTGGCCTCCTAACCATTAGTAGTTTCTTTGAGCATCTTCCTCAGCTTTAATAGTCTGTTGAGAGGTGCCATGTTATCTGCAAAAGGACAAAACAAAGGAAATCATCATCAAAGATATATACAACAACATCAGAGAGATACAAAACACTAAGCAGAAAATGTTAAGTGTTGCGAAGTTGGAACGTCAGAACTCAGAGGTCCTATTTGGACCACGGTGCTTACCTAGGAGGACTTTAACCTCCTTCTGATCCCAGCTAATCAACTAAGAACACTTGAAGTTTTCATTTTTCTCCATGATCTCCATGAAGAATTGAAAAATGTCCTGGTCAATCTCCGACATCTGGCTCCATCTGACGTCGAGTTGAATTTTGCATTTGAAGTGCTAGTTCTAGTAAAGATTAATCCTGGGTTCCTAGCTACCTTAAAGTAGAAAGAGAGATAGTTGTAATGCTTCACGTTGAAGAAGGTTTCCTTGAAGTCTTTGTAGGACTTATTGAAGAACATAAAGCACTTGTGCCTCTAATGGCTTTGGATGGTGATTCAAGTCGGCTTGCTGCTATCTATGGTTGTGAGCACATCGAACGTATAAAAGAAAACATCAATATAGGTAGGGCCCTCGAAATGCTTGCATACAATCTCGAAGGATCAAATGAAAGCCCATGTGTTAGGGAGTATGTACGACGGGACTGCCTGTATGGCATTAAGTACGACCATCTAGAAGTTAGAAAACGGGAATTGGATCCTGAGTCTGGTTAATAATGTCTTATACATATAACTGAAATAAGACCTTGACGTCCGTTGCCTGCAAATCATCTTATTCTTATCACAAGGTACTTCCACGAAGCTTTACTCCAAAGTTATATACTCTGTCATATCTACATATTCTTAGAGCATTTTCTGAAACGCCTTTTTTCGAGAGGGAACGTCACATTATTTAACATAAAAGAAATATGGAAAATAAAATTTTGAATAATTAAGACCCGGTTCATTTAGTTTAAAGTTAACTTGTTCGATACTTTAATACGTGGGTAAAATAGCAGTATATTTTTTTTTGTTAATTAATAAACTAAGTGGAGAAACTCATACAGCAGTAAAGAATGAGAAGGAAATTAAAAATTCAAACCTGAATGACACACATATGTATATATATATTTAAACATCAATTGTACTTTAGATACAAGCCTGGAAATTTCCAAAAAGCAAAACTATACCTGCCTAAGGATTTTACATATGCATCCCCCAGAATATCAGAATATATAGCCCACCAAAAATAATACATCAGGCCCCTAAAATAAAACACTGGCAGCCATCAGCAGCTACCAGTAAAATCAGTCCCTTAGATGAGGAGGGACTGTATCCGGGTCCTCAGCAGGATCCTCCTCTTCAGAGGAAACCTCTATGGGAACCACGGAACCGCGGACAGGAGCCCGAGCAGTGGAATCAAAAGAGTCCTCCCAAGGAGTGTAGTAACGGTCATCCCATATCTCTCGGATGGGTAAGTAGAGCTCCAGCCGCAGGCTGACATGACAGATGAGGATTGACGCATCATGACGTCTCCAGGCTAGGGCAATCGACACGTCTCCTAGATAGACGCAGCGATCGGAGTTCAAGTTGATATGCCAGCACTCTGGCCTTCCGAGGAAGGTCAGACGCACATCACCTAGAAATCCGCGCATACGTGCCACCATCGCCTCAGTAGATGCTAGTCTTGTTCGGTCTAGAAGCCAGGAAATTCGGGATCTTTCGCCTCCTTGCCGTCGTCTTCGATCAATACAGTATACGCACAGGCAGCAAGTAATAGAAATACCAAAAAAAGAGGTAAGACATCCTACCGTCATTACTAATTATAGCAGCTAGAAACAAAACGGCGCAACGCGCCCAGATAGCAATTCAGAAGTAGCAAATGCAAGTAATAAGCAGTAAATCCAACAGCAAGCAGATAAACAGTTCCAGGCAGACATTCATTACTATAATGGTACAAACAGTTCAAGTTCACATAGGGTAGTAATTATTAATAGTAAAGTATGTCATGATGCACATGCATGCTTTCCCAATTCCTACTCCATGGAGCTAGACTCAAACAGTTGGAGAGAAAGATCAGGAGACGTGTTTGTAACTCGGCTGCCGCGACCAAAGTGCTATAATCAATAATTTCCACATGCACCTCCAGGCATTGTATAGACAGTCCACGCTCGATCACGATATAGGACAGTGTCTCGGTCTGGATCGTCGGTGTGTTTGTATCGGTTTGTCCCACGGACAGAAGAGCTACCAACTGCCCATTGTGAAGGACCGGCACCCCGACGCCCCCAAGGTCAAACATGACCTACACTAGTCTACTCACACCCGCACTAAGGTGTGTTCAATCTCCTAGGCAACTTGGCCTTACAACAGTCCACAGGACCTTCACAATGCATAAGACTCTATGCATGACATGTATGATTCATAATTTCATACAATCCCATAATATGCCACAATTGGCCAAGATAAGCATCAACATGTAAAATGGTCACTCACATAGACCCATAATGTCATAATATAAAGATCAAATCAATTGGTACATTCTTAGGTTCATTATGAATCCTAACTTAGAATTTGTTTACCCTTTCAAGGTTCATGTCCAATCCAATTCTTATAATTAATTTAATCTTCCAAGGTAATTTAATTTCATACAATTTGTAAATTATTCAAGTTCTTAGGCCTCACACTCTCTTGTTCTTCACTCACTTATAATTACCTTAAGTCTTATGACAATCTCACTCTTAGTCCTTTAAAATTTATATAATCTTTGATTATATTAAGTTCTTCCAATTTATTAATTATCTACCCCACTACATAGGTTTTTAATTACATAATTACTTATGCTCCCAAATTACCAAAGTTACATAATTACACCTAAAAAGGCCTTAGAGGCCGTGGCCTCTCTAGGAATTCAATTCCCAAATCTTTTCAATTTATCACATTATAGGTTACACTCTTAATTCACTTAATCCTTTACTTGTTGCATTGATTCACCATTAACCCCAATTTTGGGATCAAAACCGTGGCCACCCTATAGGTTTCAATCTCAAATTTTTCTTCCATCAAATTCCATTTTATCACTTGATTAATTTAAGTCTCATGCTTGTTACAACTTGTCCACATTTTACCTCATTCTTAACCCTCAAAACCGTGGCCACTCAAGGGGGGTTCTCAATTATTTTTCTTCCATTTTCAATCATATAATCTAATCCAATATATATTTATACATAACAAATCAATCCAAGGTCACCAATATCATGAAATCAACATGCAAACATTTTATTTATCAAATCAAAGAATAACCTACATTAGGGTTCTTCCACAAACAACACCCATCAAAGTTCCTAAATGCTAATAGAGGTTGAGGAGGAGTGTCTTCCTCTTACCCAAGTGTAGAAATCAATAGAAACTCCAAGAAACCTCCTTGAAATTTCGGATTGCACTCTCCAAAAACCTTAGAAATTTGGACTTAGTTAGAATAGCATAAGGACTTGAAAAATGTGATGTAAATGGCCATCAAAGGACCCTTAAAACCGAAAATGAAGAGAAGGGAAGAAAGGTCTTGAAGCTTACCCAAAGAACTCAAAACTTGAAGCTTGAAGAAAGTGGTAAAGATGGTGGATTCTCAAAAAGCTCCAAGCAAGAAAGGTGTTTAGGAAAGGGAGAGAATTAAGGAAATATGGTTGGACGAATATTTTGTGAAGGTTGAGTGGGGAGAGGGAGGGCTGGCCGTGAGCTCTAGAGAGAAGGAGGAGGAGAAGAAAATAGAGAAAGAAGAAGAAAGGGTAGAGAGAGAAAGGCTTGTTAGGTTAAATGAATTAAAGTGTGATGAAATTGATTAAATGAATCAAAATCAATTCCCCCCTTGTTTGGGCTGCTGCAGCCGTGCATAAAGAGAGAGGGAGGAGAGAGTTTTTGGCTTCCCTTGGAAGCTAAGGGTCATTTGGTCATTATTTGGTCAAAGCTTCTCAAAGAAGCTTTGATTATTTAATATTAAATTTGAATTAAAGTGAATTAATTAGACATAAAGTAGATTGCATTTAGATAATGTGATAGGATTTTTATTACATGTTATTATCCAATGGATAATAGTTACAGTTGACAGAAGTCAGTATTTAATTATCTGACAGATAAATTTTTCGCAGTTGTTGTTTTGTTTTATCTATTATAATTTCGAAAATCGTGAAACTCGTAGAAGCGTGTGTCCAACCTCGGGTTTAGTAAGATCCCCTGTCGACATGTCCATAGTTCAAGGTTCTTAGAGGAAATATCGCGTTTCTCCGGTTCTGCTCAATGCACACGCAAAACGAGAAATATATTAAAATTTCGACGTTTCCGGGAAAATCTTAGAAAATTCTAAAAAATTGCAAATACTATAAAATGACTATTCTTCATATAATTTTCTAATTTTTTGAAGCATTACAGTCGTTTTCCCGACTCTGCTAAATGTTCGCGTAAAACGAAAAAATATATTAAAATATTCATCGTTTTCGAAAAATTTCGACAGAATTCACATAAATCACAAATATTAGAAAATGACTATTTGTGGTAAAATAAATAATTTCCGGGGCGTTACACTGACTTCAGCAATTCTCAGCTCAGTGCGCATGCAAAACGAGGAATATATTAAAATATTCGTTGTTTCCGAAAAATTCCAGAAAAATTCCTAAAAATCATGAATATTATAAAATGATGATTTATAATTAAACAGATATTTTTCGGGATGTTACAACACTCTCCTACTAAAAGGAATTTCGTCCTCGAAATTTACGTACCTCAAAATAGTTCTGGATGTTGCTCATTCATCTTGTCTTCCAGTTCCCAAGTTGCATCACCAGTCGTCTCATTCCAAATCACCTTTACTAATGGAATCTCCTTGCCTCTAAGTTGCTTTATCCGTCGATTCTCGATTCTCACAAGAGGTGCCTCATAGGTCAAGTTCTCTTTTAATTGTACTGTGTCCGGTGCTATGACATGACTTGGATCAGGAAAATACTTGCGAAGTTGTGACACATGGAAGACATTGTGTATGTTGGAAAGAAAAGAGGGTAAGGCTATTTGGTAAGCTACTGGACCTATCTGGTGAAGAATTTGGTAAGGTCCAAGGAATTTTGGAGTGAGTTTTCTAGATTTCAAAGCCCGGCCGACCCCAGTCGTGGGTGTGACTTTCAAGAAAAAATGCTCACCTTCTTCAAACTCAAGAGGCTTTCTCCTCTTGTCCACATAACTTTTCTGCAGGCCATGAGCAGTCTTCATCTTCTCTTGAATCATCTTGACCTTCTCAGTCGTCTGTTGAATGATATCTGGTCCAATCGTGAGACGATCGCCATCTTGGTACCAACACAATGGTGTCCGACACCGTCGTCCGTACAGGGCTTCATAGGGTGTCATCCCTATACTTGCATGGTAACTATTGTTGTAGGTGAATTCTATCAATGGTAGAACTTCATCCCAACTTCCAGTCTGTTCTATTGTACAAGCTCTAAGCAAATCTTCTAGAGATTGGATCGTTCTTTCAAATTGTCCATCGGTTTGTGGGTGGTACGCTAAACTTAGACATAACTTTGTTCCCAACGATGCCTGTAAACTCTGCCAAAATTTTGAAGTAAACCTCGGATCCCTATCCAAAACAATACTTGTAGGCACACCATGCAGTCTAACGATCTCTCCAATGTACAGTTGGGTCAACTTCTCCAAACTGTACCTTATGTTGATCGGAAGGAAATGAGCCGACTTTGTGAGTCGATCAACTATTACCCAAATTGAGTCGTGTTCTCTTCTCGTTCTTGGCAAACCCACAACAAAATCCATTGCAATGCTATCCCATTTTCATTCAGGAATAGACAATGGTTGTAGCAGCCCTGCAGGTCTTTGATGTTCCACTTTGGCTTTCTGACAAACTAGACAAGTCGATATGCACCTAGTAACGTCACTCTTCATTCCATGCCACCAAAATAACTTCTTCAAGTCTTGGTACATCTTTGTTATGCCCAGATGCATATTTAGCATTCTGGTGTGAGCATGTTCCACAATATACTACTTAAGCTCTTGGTCACGGGGAATGCATATACTACTTAATCTTAGAATTCCATCCGTTCTTTCCTCGAATTCCGTTTCCTTACCTTGCTTCATTAACTCTCTCACTTCTTGCAAGAATTTGTCGACTTTTTATTTTTCTCGTATGTCCTCCATTAGTTCACTTGAGATGGTAACCATATTCATACTAATCCTTCCGGGTTCCAACTTGACAAATGACCAAGTATCTCTAAACCTGTTTCGATGAGCTCTCTTTTCCTTGATCATCGGGCGAAATGCGATAGTCTTTCTACTCAATGCGTCAACCACGACATTCGCCTTGCCAGGGTGGTACAACAGTTGAAAGTCGTAGTCCTTCAGGAATTCCAACCATCTACGCTGCCTCATGTTCAGTTCCTTCTGGTCATACAAGTACTTCAAGCTCTTGTGATCACTGAAGATGTTGAACGTTGCTCCATAGAGGAAATGCCTCCATATCTTTAGAGCAAAAACCACAGTTGTTAACTCTAAATCATGCGTCGGGTAGTTCTTCTCGTGCACTCGCAACTGTCACGAAGCATAGGCCACCACTCTTCTGTGTTGCATAAGAACAGATCCCAATCCTTGGTATGAAGCGTCACAGTACACTTCGAATGGCTCATTCGGATCAGGTAGCACCAATACTAGTGAGGTAGTCAGCCGTTTCTTCAACTTTTGGAAACTTTGCTCGCAGCTATCAGTCCATTCAAAAATCTTATCCTTCTTTGTCAACTGAGTAAGCAGTCTGGCAATTTTGGAAAATCCTTCTATGAATCTTTTGTAATATCCGGCTAAACCCACGAAGCTACGAACTTCCGTCACTAACTTTGGTTGTTCCCACTATAGCACTGCTTCTACTTTGGACGGATCCACTGCAATCCCTTCCTTCGAGATCACATGGCCCAAAAACTTCACCTCATTAAGCCAAAACTCAAACTTCGACAATTTGGCATGCAGTTCTTTCTCCTTCAAAATCTGAAGAATTATGCTGAGGTGTTTAGCATGATCCTCCTGATTCTGGGAATATAACAGGATGTCATCGATGAAAACGACAACAAACTTGTCCAAGTAAGGACGAAAGATCCTGTTCATATAGTCCATAAAGATAGCAGGTGCATTCATGACACCAAACAACATCACAAGGTATTCGTAATGACCGTATGGGGTACGAAAAGCAGTCTTGGGTACATCCTCTATCTTTACTCTTATCTGATGATACCCGGATCTCATATCAATCTTAGAAAATACCGCTACTCCCCTCAGTTGGTCCATCAAGTCATCGATTCTTGGGAATGGATACTTGTTCTTAATTGTCAACTTGTTTAACTGTATATAGTCCACACATAGCCTCGAGGTACCGTCCTTCTTTCGAACCAACAACACTGGCGCTCCCCAGGGTGATACACTCGGCCTGACAAACTGTTTCTCCAAAAGCTCCTCTAGCTATTTCTTCAGTTCTGCTAATTCCGTTGGCGACATCCGATATGGTGCTATAGACACGGGACCAGCTCCCGGTACAAGGTCAATAGCGAACTCTATCTCGCGCGTTGGCGGTAAACCAGGTACATCTTCGGGGAAGATTTCAGGAAACTCCTTCACCACAGGAATAGTGCTCAAATCAGCCTCGCTCTCGACTTTCAAAGAAGATAGTAGCATGTACCCTTGAGCTCCTTTTTTCAAGAAAGCTCATACTTAGTTGGCCGTCAAGTATCTAGAATCTTTATCCACAAGAAAGACTATGGTTTTTCTAGAGCAATCTAACAGAACATGGTTGGAAGATAACCAGTCCATCCCTAAGATTATATCTAGTTGTGAAAGAGGTAAACAGATCAAATCGATAGAAAAGATTCGACCTTCAACAATTAGGGGACACTTCAAGCAGACTTTGGTGGTAACTACTGATGTATCAGTAGGGGTTGAAACAGTCAAATCAAAGGGTAGTTCAGACACAGTTAAGCTAAGTCGTAGCACACAGTCATATGATATGAAAGAATGGGTTGCTGATGCGTGCGGATGTAGTGATTAAAATTAAGATAAAAATCAGTTGTCGGGCCCACCAGAAAATAAAAACCTTACAACTAGTTGTAGTTAGTAAGGGTCGATCCACAGAGAACCAATTCAATTAACACTATTAAACAATTCCCAATTTAGACTCGATTAACAATAAACAAGAAAAGGGGTTTTGGAGTTTTGATGAACAATGAACACTTCAAAGATAACAATAAACAAATGAAATCAACAATATAAGAAAATTGGTTAAGAGATTGAATCCACCACTAGATTTATATGATAATGTAAATCCACATATCCTTTTTATTCCAACATGCTCAATTATGTTTTTATACAATTGTGAGAGTAAATCTCTGTTTTCCTTACATGTTGGTCAATTTAGCAACCGCTCAAATCAACTCATAATCACTGATTAGTCATAAAGCAACCGCTCTTACTACTATCCAACAATTGCATTAAGATTTAGAAAACCAATTACACTAAGGTCTAATCACACACCGGGATTAAATTACTTAGAACATATATTTCTCTAGATCTAATACCGCAATCGCAAGATAATAAACCCAGATCTACCACTTTTATAACTGCAAATAGCACAAAGATAATTATACCCACATGAACATCATACATCCCACTAGATCTACTACCGCAACCGCGCATAATAAACCTAGATCTACTACTTTGAAAGTAGGAACAAGTACAAAAACCTTCATACCAACAATAGATTCAGAAATATATGAATAAAAACATAAGCGTGTTGAAATAATCAAATATGCAAAGTTTACAACATTAATACTAGCGGTTTCATCACCCCTTAACCAAGGGAGGTTTAGTTACACATAGCTAGAAAGAAATCACAAGAAAAACTGAGAGAAAATGAAGGAGAGTTCCCCCTCCCTATGATAACCAATGGTGCCCTTTTATAGAAGTCTAGGGTAACAAAATGACAAAGGTGAGTGGATGGATGAGTGGGTTAGTGGAGTGAGGTGGTTGAGTGGATTGGTTGAGTGGGTGAGTGGTTAAGTGGGTTGGTTTGAGTGGAGTGGAGTGGATTAAATATTGGTTGAGTGGGTTAGTTGAGTGGATGAGTGGTTGAGTGGTTGAGTGGGTGAGTGGATGAGTGGAGTGGATTAAATATTGGTTGAGTGGGTTAGTTGAGTGGATGAGTGGTTGAGTGGTTGAGTGGGTGAGTAGATGGATGAGTGGATGGATTAGTGGATGGGTGGGTGGAGTGGTTAAGTGGTTGGATTAGTGTATGAGTGAATGAGTGGGTGAGTTAGTGGATGAGTGGATGAGTGGATGGATGGATTAGTGGATGGATGAGTGGATTAGTGGATTAGTGGATGGATGAGTGGATTAGTGGATGGATGAAAATTTCGTGTCTGACTTGGAAGCCAAAAACGACCCACTATACTTCAGATTCACGAAAAGTGTTCTTCATAAAAGTTGTAGATCCTTGTCTTGGCTCTAAAATGGATAGCTGGTTCGTCAAATTTGGATTCCTTAAGCCCAAGATATGTCCCAAATACCGTAGGTTGCTCAAACCCAACTTCAGCACCTCTGTTCCGACTTGCAAGCTCAAAATGACCTACTAGACTTCTTTTTCTCAAAATGTGTTCTTCATGAAAGTTGTTTATTTGGATCTTGACTATCCACTATCCAAATTTCAGCCCATCTCCATTATTACATCTTGAGATATGATTTTATGAGTGTACACTGTTCGGATTTTACTGACAGAACCCGTATTCTGACTTCCATGTAAACTTAGGTCCCTTAGACATCTGAATCGGACTTTGAGCTCTTCATCAAAGTTGTAGAGCTTCCTCTTAGCTTTCCTACAAGATAAAATTCATGATTGTCAGATATCAGGAACTCAAGTTATGACCAAAATACAGAAACAGTGTAAAATCTCAATAATGCTGAAAATATTCAATTAGGACCAATTTGAACTCAAACTCACAAAATCATGTCAAACTCAATCAATTAAGAATATGGAGAGTGTAAATGACTAAATATAAGGGTTTCTTAATGAATAAAATATGTGTTTATCAGTTGCCTCAGAGTCATACAGTACTTTTAAAAGATTACTTTCTATGGTGCCTTCTCCTTGAATCAAGTCTTCGGATTCGGAGGCTTCAGCTCCGCTCATGGTGTAAACTCGACCTCCGGCTTGCGGTTTCTTGGCTCGAGTTGCATTGATTGAAGGGTCAGCCTTTGTCTGATTGCAGTCTCTAGACACGTGGCCCAGTTTGCCACATCTGAAACAAATAATTCCCTTGATCAAGCAGTCTCTCATGAGATGATCTTTCCCACACTTTAGGCATTTGGACGGATATGTCACATTCTGACCAGTTCAGTTCCCAGAAGGACCTCCACCAAAACTTCCACCAGTTTGTTGCGGGTTTCCCGTTGGTCGGGAATAAGGCTTCTTTTGGAAGCGGTTCGAACTATTGCCTCCACCCCTTTGGAACCTCGCAGGCCCAAAGTTCTTGCTTCTAGAGTCTCTAGCCTGTTCCAAGGCCTCAACTTCACAGCATGTGTCCAACAGTTCCGAAAACACCTTCATTTTCAGGGTGATCACGGCCTTCTTCACTTCGTACCTCAGTCCCTCGGTGAATTTCCAACACTTCCAGGCTTCATCGGTTTGATGTTGGTAGTGTGTTGAGAACTTCTCCAGGTTTTCAAATCTGGCCGCATATTCACTGACGGTCATGTTTCCCTGTCTCAGGTTGAGGAATTCCATCTCTTTCGCATGTCTCGCATTTGCAGGAAAATATTTGTCCAAGAACTTGTTCTTGAACACGTCCCATGTGATGTCAGTTCCTTCGGCTTCTAGTGCTCTCTGAGCTCCGTTCCACCAGTCTTCGGCGTTGCCCACAAGCATGAAGGTAGCATAGTTCAGCTTCTTATCTTCAGCGCAATTCATACCATGAAAGACTTTCTCTAGCTCTTTGATCCACAGACTAGCCTTGTCTGGAGCAAATTCTCCCTTGAATTGTGGAGGGTTGTGGCGATGAAACTCTACTAAGTTCTGTGCATCGGTGGTCGCCTCGAGCTGTTGAGCAGCTCTCTCTTGTTGCTGAACAGCACGTTCGTTCTGTTAGGTGATGACTTTCGCCATCCTCTGCATCGCTTCTATAGCAGCTGCCATTTCTCCACCTCTTGCCATCTCGCTTTTCTCTTAAATCAGATTACTGAAAACATAAGGAAAGTCAGAGGGAGTCATTCAAAACACCAATCACAGAGATTCACACAGTACAAACAAGACAGACTCACACACAAGACCCAAAGTAACATAAACCGGGGCTCTGATACCAACTTAATGTAACGCCCCTTTTCGAGAGGGAACGTCACATTATTTAACATAAAAAATGTGAAAAATAAAATTTTGAACAATTAAGACCCGGTTCATTTAGTTTAAAGTTAACTTATTCGATACTTTAATACGTGAGTAAAATAGCAGTATATTTTTTTTTGTTAATTGATAAACTAAGTGGCGAAACTCATACAGCAGTAAAGAATGAGAAGGAAATTAAAAAATCACACCTAAATGACATACATATGTATATATATATTTAAACATCAACTGTACTTTAGATACAAGCCTGGAAATTTCCAAAAAGCAAAACTATACCTGCCTAAGGATTTTACATATGCATCCCCCAGAATATCAGAATATATAGCCCACTAAAAATAATACATCAGGCCCCTAAAATAAAACACTGGCAGCCATCAGCAGCTACCAGTAAAATCAGTCCCTCAGATGAGGAGGGACCGTATCTGAATCCTCAGCAGGATCCTCCTCTTCAGAGGAAACCTCCATGGGAACCACGGAACCACGGGCAGGAGCCCGAGTAGTGGAATCAAAAGAGTCCTCCCAAGGAGTGTAGTAACGGTCATCCCACATCTCTCGGATGGGTAGGTAGAACTCCAGCCGCAGGCTGACATGGCAGGTGAGGATCGGCGCCTCATGACGTCTCCAGGCTAGGGCAATCGACACATCTCCCAGATAGACGCAGCGATCGGAGTTCAAGTTGATATGCCAGCACTCTGGCCCTCCGAGGAAGGTCAGACGCACATTACCTAGAAATCCGCGCATACGTGCCGCCATCGCCTCAGTAGATGCTAGTCTTGTTCGGTCTAGAAGACAGGAAATTCAGGATCTTCCGCCTCCTTATCGTCGTCTTCGATCAATACAGTATACGCACAGGCAGCAAGTAATAGAAATACAAAAAAAGAGGTTAGACATCCTACCGTCATTACTAATTATAGCAGCTAGAAACAAAACAGCGTAACGCGCTCAGATAGCAATTCAGAAGTAGCAAATGCAAGTAATAAGCAGTAAATCCAACAGTAAGCAGATAAACAGTTCCAGGCAAACATTCATTACTATAATGGTACAAACAGTTCAAGTTCACATAGGGCAGTAATTATTAATAGTAAAGTATGTCATGATGCACATGTATGCTTTCCCAATTCCTACTCCATGGAGCTAGACTCAAACAGTCGGAGAGAAAGATCAGGAGACGTGTCTGTAACTCGGCTGCCGCGGCCAAAGTGCTATAATCAATAATTTTCACGTGCACGTCCAGGCAATGTACAGACAGTCCACGCTCGATCATGATATAGGACAATGTCTCGGTCTGGATCGTCGGTGCATTTGCATCGGTTTGCCCCACGGATAGAAGAGCTACCAACTACCCATTGTGAAGGACCTGCACCCCGACGCCCCCAAGGTCAAACATGACCTACACTAGTCTACTCGCACCCGCACTAAGGTGTGTTCAATCTCCTAGGCAACTTGGCCTTACAATAGTCCACAGGACCTTCACAATGCATAAGACTCTATGCATGACACGTATGATTCACAATTTCATACAATCCAATAATATGCCACAATTGGCCAAGATAAGTATCAACACGTAAATGGTGACTCACATAGACCCATAATGTCATAATATAAAGATCAAATCAATTGTTACATTCTTAGGTTCATTATGAATCCTAACTTAGAATTTGTTTACCCTTTCAAGGTTCATGTCCAATCCAATTCTTATAATTAATTTAATCTTCCAAGGTAATTTAATTTCATACAATTTGTAAATTATTCAAGTTCTTAGGCCTCACACTCTCTTGTTCTTCACTCACTTATAATTACCTTAAGTCTTATGACAATCTCACTCTTAGTCCTTTAAAATTTATATAATATTTGATTATATTAAGTTCTTCCAATTTATTAATTATCTACCCCACTACATAGGTTTTTAATTACATAATTACTTATGCTCCCAAATTACCAAAGTTACATAATTACACCTAAAAAGGCCTTAGAGGCCATGACCTCTCTAGGAATTCAATTCCCAAATCTTTTCAATTTATCACATTATAGGTTACACTCTTAATTCACTTAATCCTTTACTTGTTGCATTGATTCACCATTAACCCCAATTTTTGGCTCAAAACCATGGCCACCCTATAGGTTTCAATCTCAAATTTTCCTTCCATTAAATTCCATTTTATCACTTGATTAATTTAAGTCTCATGCTTGTTACAACTTGTCCACATTTTACCTCATTCTTAACCCTCAAAACCGTGGCCACCCAAGGGGGGTTCTCAATTATTTTTCTTCCATTTTCAATTATATAATCCAATCCAATATATATTTATACATAACAAATCAATCCAAGGTCACCAATATCATGAAATCAACATGCAAACATTTTATTTATCAAATCAAAGAATAACCCAC
The DNA here is from genome assembly GCA_029884605.1 of Ormosia emarginata. NCBI lineage: Eukaryota > Viridiplantae > Streptophyta > Magnoliopsida > Fabales > Fabaceae > Ormosia > Ormosia emarginata. The sequence continues at coordinate 63,085,139 of JAQQTP010000081.1, forward strand.
ATTAGGGTTCTTCCACAAGCAACACCCATCAAAGTTCCTAAATGCTAATAGAGGTTAAGGAGGAGTGTCTTCCTCTTACCCAAGTGTAGAAATCAATAGAAACTCCAAGAAACCTCCTTGAAATTTCGGATTGCACTCTCCAAAAACCTTAGAAATTTGGACTTAGTTAGAATAGCATAAATACTTGAAAAATGTGATGTAAATGGCCATCAAAGGACCCTTAAAACCGAAAATGAAGAGAAGGGAAGAAAGGTCTTGAAGCTTACCCAAAGAACTCAAAATTTGAAGATTAAAGAAAGTGGTGAAGATGGTGGATTCTCAAAAAGCTCCAAGCAAGAAAGGTGTTTAGGAGAGGGAGAGGATTAAGGAAATATGGTTGAATGAAGATTTTGTGAAGGTTGAGTGGGGAGAGGGAGGGCTGGCCGTGAGCTCTAGAGAGAAGGAGGAGGAGAAGAAAATGGAGAAAGAAGAAGAAAGGGTAGAGAGAGAAAGGCTTGTTAGGTTAAATGAATTAAAGTGTGATGAAATTGATTAAATGAATCAAAATCAATTACCCCCTTGTTTGGGCTGCTGCAGCCGTGCATAAAGAGAGAGGGAGGAGAGAGTTTTTGGCTTCCCTTGGAAGCTAAGGGTCATTTGGTCATTATTTGGTCAAAGCTTCTCAAAGAAGCTTTGATTATTTAACATTAAATTTGAATTAAAGTGAATTGATTAGATATAAAGTAGATTGCATTTGAATAATGTGATAAGATTTTTATTACATGCTATTATCCAATGGATAATAGTTACTGATTTGTTTAAGTCATATTTAATTAATGACGAGATAAATTTTTCACAGTATTGTTTTGTTTTACCTGTTATAATTTCTCAAAAATCGTGAAACCTCGTAAACTGTATCCAACCTCGGGTTTAGTAAGATCTCCCGTCGACATGTCCATAGTTCAAGGTTCTCGGAGGAAACATCGCGTTTCTCCGGTTTTGTTCAGTGCGCACGTAAAACGAAAAATATATTAAAATATTCGACGTTTCCGGGAAAATCCCAGAAAATTCTAAAAAATTACAAATACTATAAAATGATTATTCGTCATATAATTTTTTAATTTTTTGAAGCATTACAGTCGTTTTCTCTACTCTGCTAAATGTTTACGTAAAACGAAAAATATATTAAAATATTCGTCATTTCCGAAAAATTCTAAAAGAATTCATATAAATCACAAATATTAGAAAATGACTATTTGTAGTGAAATAAATAATTTCCGGAGCGTTACACTAACTTCAGCAATTCTCAGCTCAGTGCGTACGCAAAACGAAAAATATATTAAAATATTCATCGTTTCCAAAAAATTCCAGAAAAATTCCTAAAAATCATGAATATTATAAAATGATGATTTATAATTAAACAGATATTTTTCGGAATGTTACATTTTCACCTTATCCCGAGTGTCGACCACAGAGGCAATCCCCAAAGGCTCATAGTGACCCAACTATAAAGCTCCGCATTGGGGGGCAGAGGGAATTTCTTCTGTCACACCTCTAGAGTAAGCTTCTTTCTCCCTATTATCTTAGAGACCAAACTTCAAACAGAACCTACAGAGGTGGAATACTTATCAGAATTGCTACTAATGAGTCTAAGATACCTTTCTATCTCTTTCCTAATCTCAAAGAAAGGACGATACCCAAGAAGGATATCTTCAAGTCTGCTAGCGTTGAAACGTCTACTACCTTGAGTACGAAACTCAGTAGTCCTAGGATGCCTTCGCACCCCAGGGGCAGGGAAATACCTTAGGGCCTTCCCTCACTGCGCGTGACACAACGTTAGTTGGGGTTATTCTAGAATCTCCAAAGAAGACCCCTCTTCTCCATCGCTCCCCATTTCCCTTACTATAACCATAAATAGAAGAATGGAAAAGAAAAGGGAAAAAGGGGAATACCTTAGAGAGAAGTGGGAATGTTTAGTGAAGATGAACAAGGAAGAGCAATGAATCGCAGCGCATGGTGGCCTGAGAGTTGTAGTCCTCGTTGGAAGTGAAGAGAAAGCAAAGCATCTCTGGGAGTCTTTGAGAGTGATGAAAGCAAAAGTGAAAACTACTTCCCTTCACCCCTTTTTTATAGGAAACACTCAGGCCAACTGCCACCCGCGTTAGGGGGCAGTTTGAGAAGTGTTTCAAAATTTGAAATAATTACCAGGCATGATAACCAATCAACTATTACAAAAATATTAAGTCAACAATCTCAGCTCAAACTCTAGAGAACTTGGAACTCAACACTCTAATAGCCATCAAAGCACCGACCTATGGGCAATGTTTCATACTGGGATTTGAGCCTTAGAGGACCAAGTCTAAGAACCAATGAGACAAGGATCTTACTCAATGGACAAAAGGAATGTCCCTTCCTAAGGGACATGGGAAAAATCAACTCCAGACAAAGAAGGTGCCATAAGCTTCCTCCTACCACTAGAATGACCAATATACCCCCTATTACAACTTGGTACCAATAACATTTACTCCTCTATATATAGCTCATTGTAGCTTCATGGTAATGATTTTTTTCCTCATCCTTTACATCTTGAGCCCTACCTTACTTAAGCATTAGAATGTTTTTACAAGTACCCAACCCTCTACACCAACACGCAAGGGAGCTACTATAGTGAGGGACATTCTGTCTAAGGAGCTTACATCATCCTCAAGGTCCAAGACATAACAATACCCATTTTTGTTGTTGTTATCTGGATTTAGCTGTTATATGATTGTGATCTTGGCTCTCCTTTGACTATGTAGTTTGTGGTTTGGCTCATGTTCTGCACATTTCTATTAATATACAGATTATTGATATTTTTACCAAATCTTGTTAAGTATCGTGGTTATGTGATTAATCATCATTGTTATATGAATACCAAACTCCCTTATCGTAATTGGCAAAAAGGGTTGTTCCTATATCAATGGAATCTCTAGGAGTGTCTAACGAATTGGGCCAACATGTGAATCCGCAAGTTTTGACCTAATCTAACCCACAAAATGTGGCTTGGGTTAGGTTCCCAAGTTAGGTCGAGTTAGAAAACACTTGAGCCTGTAAGTTATGGGTTGGGTAATGTGTTTGAAAAACACCAACCCACTAAAGTTTTTACTTTTTTAAAAAAATAAAATAAAAACTGTTTAGCCGTAATGACATTTAGGTTGCTTTCTCCTAACTTTTTTTGTAGTGCCAATTAAGGCATTGTCGTTACATTGAGAATGTAACCATCGAAAATAGAGATGAGAAACTTATGAATCATTTAAAAGACCATTACACTGAGAATTCAATGGATTGCTTGAATGATAAAAATATCTTAAGAAAATTAAAAATGAAGTAAATGAATATGTCAATCCATGAGGTATATGTGATGACATTGACTTCAATTAGATAATGTAATTTGTTGTTTATGACTTTTGGAACTTGTTAGTTTACTTTAATTTATTTTAGACTTATATTAACTTATTAAAACTTATTATGCTTATTTAGTTTATTTAAAACTTATTATGTTTGTATAAGATTGATTATATGACTTTTAAATTATTTGAAATATATATTACTTTAAATTAAGATGTGTTATATAATATTTCAATATTTATTTTAATAAGAGAAAAAAATTAATGCATATTGAATCTACGAGTTTAACTTACTCAACCTATTGTCAAATTGAATTTGATTAAAGGAAAAAAAACTAAAATTTTTCTGGACCCATCCTACTAATTCGATGAGTGAGGCTGGTTAAAAAATGAGGCAAAACACAACTAACCTAAACTCCTATGCATCTCGGTTATTGATGAGTGTACAAAAGTACTCTCTAAATATTTTATTATTAGATTAAAATATGAAAATGAGAATAGAAATCATTGGAATTAATGTAAATTAAGTTTTTATTTACTTTAAAATATTCTTAAGCAAATTTTTATGTTTAATTAAGAGTTTATAAAAGAGCAAGTCAAAACACAATTAAATTCAAAGGAGGACTCTCAGGGGATTTTAGAGCAATTTGGATCATATATATATATATATATATATATATATATATATATAACAAAAGAAAATTGCAAGAAGTCCTAGTCCGAAATTTGCTAGGAGACAATCTGGATATATTTTTGTATTTTAATTATAACTCTCTCGTTTGATATTGGATTGGCGTGCTTCAAGTGGCGTTGGAAATCTTATGCAAAGGGCTACAATTCATTGTGAGATAATATTTATCTAATTCAGACGTTTATTGGGTAAAAAATGGGCCACAATACAAGCCTAGAAACCAAAGAATATTCCTCAGTGTTTTTTATTTTGTTTTTTTTAGAGAATTGCGGATGGATATATATAATCTAAACTTTTTGTGAAGAGAGGGGACCAACAACAGACTTGAAAGTTTTTTTTGTAATTGATTTGACTTTTATTATAGTATAAAAAATTAAATTTTAGGAATGAATTTATACACTAGATGATATTTTTAATTTATTTTTAATTTATGTATTTGATTTTTAATTATTAAAACTTTTTGTTTTATCATTCTCAATTTATTGTTGATGTTTTTTCTTTGAATAATTATAAAATTTATTTTGTTTATGAATTTAGTCATATTTTTTTATTGAATAAATTAATTTTCTGATTATATTTAGATCAATTATTTATCTATATTGATTTATTTCTTTATTATAATATCGCTTCCTGCATATATTATTGTCATTATATGTTCTCAACAAGGATAATAATTTACGTATTCTAAAAATAATAAATAATTTTTTAAAAGATTACATTTGGTTTAGTTTTAGTTTTAATTTATAAATCTATACATTTCGATTAGGAATTTTGAGAATTGATTTCTTAATTGAATTATTCAATAAATTAAGAATAATTAAAATATTATATTTACAAGCAAAAATTTTTGATATTCTTCTGTTTGTCAAATTTAAGTATATTTTTTATTAATTACTTTATTTACTTTAATTTATATTTAAAATTATTTTTATTCTTTATTAATTATTTAATTTTTTTTAATTTTTTTAATTTATCTTTATATAATATCAACACTCTAAAATTATATTACAATAATCACATTATTCTTTGTACGTAACGAGTTATATACTATATGTCTTTCGGCAACCTCACATTGGAACTATAGGAAATTACAAAATTGGACCAAATAGCCACACCCATCTCATATCTGAGCTTATGAAATTCTAAAACGGAGGTCCCTCATCATGATGACAAGAGTTTGATGTCATCATTATGATTGTTCAAATGAGAGAAAGTGGATCCCACCTTATATTCCCCCACGACTCGAATCCAACTCCCAAATATCAGACCCAACTAAGCCATCTTTTCTGCGCGTTCGTCTTCCCTTTCCACATTCTCAAATCTCAATGACACCTATATATATCCATACATACAAACCAAATGTTCACAATGGCACACAATCAGACACGCAAAGACAACTTATGACAGCTATAAGACGCCACCTTTCACTGCTCAATTGGAGGATCAATAACAGCCGAGGATCTCTTTCATTTGTAAGAAATAATATGTCAGAATCATATCATTCCCCTGCTTTTAACACACCCAGATTGGTTCTCAAGAAGGTTTTAGCCAAATCTCAACACGAAGGGGATGGAGCAGTTGTTAGAAGAGGCATTGGAAGGTATTCTTGGATTTCCTATCATGCATTTAATCAACTTGGCTTCATGTTTTCTTTTGCTCTTCTGTTCTGTGTTCTTTTCTGTTTATGTTTCATTTTTTTTTTCTATTTTCATTGAAGTGGTCTGTGCTGTGACTCTTTTGGGTTTTATTTTTTTTTTTTTTTTTTTAATTGATTGATTTGGCATATGATTCTCAGAAGCGAGTTGAAGAACTTGGATCCCTTTCTGATGTTGGATCACTTCTCAGGTACAATTATGACCCCTTATTGGTTGAAGGCCTACTTATGTTGACTACTTATTTTCCCTTTGTTCTGTATTTGTTGTTAGCCAATATTTCTGTTATTTTAACACCCGTTTGCGTGTTTGACTTTACAGTATCTCCACCTGGAGGATTTCCTGATCATCCACACAGAGGTTTTTCAATCATATTTTCATTGTGCTGCTAGTGGATAGCTCGGTTATTATTTTGTATCCTTATATTTTGATTTGCATCTTGTTTGTAGGGTTTGAGACCGTCACCTATATGCTAGAGGTATAGTTACATTTTCTCTTAAACGTACGTTGACTGTGTCTGTAAGTGGCTAAAATATAGTTGGTGAGGAACCTATACTTTGCCTTTTTTTGGATTTCAGGGAGCCATTACTCACCAAGATTTTGCTGGGCACAAGGGTACAATAAGAACTGGTGATGTTCAAGTAAGAATAATTAATGATATAAAAATTATATTGAAAGGAGAAGATTAATTGGATTGTTACAGTGCATTTATCTTTGTATGACTTTTTTGTGCAGTGGATGACGGCAGGTAGGGGAATAATTCACTCTGAAATGCCTGCAGAAGCAACCAACAAGGGATTGCAATTATGGATCAATTTATCAGCAGAGGTCAAAATGTAATAAATCCAATTAACTGAAGATTTCTAATTGCCATGCGTAGAGAATTTACCAAGTGTTGTACCATTTATCACTATTTTACATGTTTTTTTTTCTTGGACTTTTGATTCAGGATTGAACCTAGCTATCAAGAACTTCTAAGTGAGAACATACCATCAGCAGAACAAGATGGGGTTGAAGTCAGGGTTATAGCAGGTGAAGCAATGGGAGTCCATTCACCTGTCTTCACTCGAACTCCAACCATGTTCCTTGATTTCTCTGTGGAGCCCGGAGCTCAGTTGCATCAAAGTATTCCAGGGTCTTGGAATTCCTTTGTATACGTAATTGAAGGGGAAGGAGTTTTTGGCTCTCCAAGTTCATCACCAACTATGGCACACCATGTCCTGGTTTTGAGTCAAGGTGATGGCCTTAGCGTCTGGAATAACTCTTCAAAGGCTTTGAGGTTTGTGCTGATTGGAGGACAGCCACTTAATGAGCCAGTGGCTCAGTATGGACCTTTTGTGATGAATACACAGCATGAAATCGAGAAAACTATTGAAGATTATCACTACAGCAAGAATGGATTTGAGATGGGGAAATATTGGAAATCTCAATAGTTTGTGATAGCATGGGTAATCCTGTATCTGATAGTGAAATGAGAAAAATATCTGAAAAATAAAAAGGCTGCTATCCTTTTCAACGTCATAGCAATCGAAGTTAGGAACTGAAAAGAAAGATTGCTTACTCTATCATTTCATTTCTATGTAGCAAAAGCTTCTAGAAGATCCAAATTGCTGCAGGGGCAATTATAGGTTGCCACTAAAGTCATGATGGGTCAGCTTTTCTCCAGTTGTTCTCTCACTTAATCACTCATTCACTTTCTCCCGTCATTTCATTTTCTATAGTTTCCTTATTTTTGTTGAAATCTTTTGTATTGTTTGTGGTAGTTGAGGATGGAAACTAATAGAAATAAAATTATTCCAATTCTTTGTCTAATAATTTAAAATTTTAAGAGAGTTGATATTTAACAGGGTATAAAGACCTTATGATCACTTGTGGTTAATAATTTGATCTTGCTCCTCTTATTTTTTCTATACAGAAATTAAATTCAAACACATGGATAAAATGAGTGTGTTCCTTGCGTAAAAGAGCATGTTAAATATATAATTATTTGTGAATTTTAAAACTTTTAGGAGCATTGATCAGCTGTAGAAATTGAATTCTTTTATGCTTTCCTTTGAGATTTTGTTTGCATGAAAAACTTTTCGGTATTGGTTGTGAATGGGAAACTGTAATAAGGATGGGTGGGTTGCATTGCTTGTTGGGTTCACAATTGTGTCTTAAGGTGACCCTCCACCACCTCACAATTTTAGGATTTTCTTAGTAAACAGGTCTTGAGTTGGTCACAACTATGGCATATTGGCGAAATCACCTCACAATTTTAGGATTTTCTTATTAAACAACTATGCATATTGGCGAAATCACATAGTTGACGATAATGTTTCGTGAGAACGTTTTATGTATGGTATATAAAAATGCCAAGTTTTTTTTTTTTTAATTGTAAGTAGTGAATAAAGTTTTTATTTATAAAAAATTACAAATTGTGCTATTAAATTTAATTTTTTTGGAGGGTTTTATAAATGTTAAATTAATTATATTGATTATAGATGCAAACGATTCGATTAAGTCAAAGTTTAGATCTGACTTACGAAAGAAAGAGACTATTTAAGTTTAACTTATTTATTTAAATGAGACAAATTCAAAACTTGAATTTGATTCATTTTAAAATATATGAAGTTTGGATTTAATTCGTTCATCTCGTTTATATCTTGATTATTTGTTTTTCCTTTTGAGTGAAATATTATTTGTAGTCCTAAACTTTTTGTGATAAATCAATTAAGGGACTAAACTTTTATTATTATCAATTAAATGCCTCAATTTTATTAAAATATATTTATATTAATAAAAATGATTAAAAGACAAAAATATCCAACTTAATAAATAAAAATAATTTATAATATGAGTAAAACACATGGCACATATGTCCTAGATTTTTTTTTCAAATTATTAAAATATTCTTTTATTAAAGTTGAGGTTCTTAATTTGGTAAGTTTTAAAGTTGTTGTCCTTAATTAATTATCACACTAAAGTTAAGGTCCTTCTACAATACTTTTTTCTTTTATCAAATCTCTCTTTGAAATATTTAAGTTTATTTATTTAGTATTTAATAAACATTTTTATGCTAAAAGAAGGAGAATATTTATTTTCACTTCTTTGTATCTACTGTCACTTTAATTCTATTAACTTTTTATTAAATGAACTAATGTGAACCATTGGATCAAAATAAATTAAAAGTTATTTAATAAAAAGTTAATAGAATAAGAGTGACAATAGACACATATGAAATAAAAAACTAAAAATAGAAATAATTTTTTTTATTCATAATCCATTACAAAAAAAAAAAAAATCATAACATTCATATAGAAACTTTTAGTTAGTAATAACAACAAATAAATTAGGGAAATAATATAGAAACCTCTTATACTTTAACTATTTTGCAAATCATCATCATTAACTTTAAAACATTTCCAATTAATTCTTGAACTTTAATTATTATCACAATAGATCATTCTGCTTAATTTGGATATATTAATTCACTAATGATAATATTACATGGTAACATTTTATTTGTATTAACATTAATTATGGAATGTTTATTAATTTATTTATTAAAATTTAATTTAAAATATATTTTATTCCTTACAAAATAAATTAAAGACAAATTTATTTTAAAACAAAATTTATTTTTATTTATTTTGTAATAATAAAATGTAGTTATAAAAAATTTAATAAATAAAATAATAAACAAACCATAATTAGTGTTAATATGAATAAAATATTGTTATACAATATCATCGTTAGTGAATTAACATATCCAAATTAAATAGAAAAATATATTAGGATATTAATTAAAGTTTAGGGACTAATTACGAATATTTTAAAGTTTGTAATAATGATTTGTAAAAGAATCAAAGTTCAGTCTGCATATTATTTTCCCAATAAGTTATTATTGCTATAGAATGCTCTCAGTGTTAATGAGTAAGGCTGGGATCCAGAATGGATCACTCTACTTAAAGTCATTACACCATTATCTGGGATACATAGTAGGTTGCTCCCATAAAGATCTTGTTTGTGGGGCTCATTTAATTTTGAAAGTAATCTAATTTTGAACCGAGATCCGTATTATGATTTATCATAATATCACAATCCAAGTCCGTGATCCAGTTTATATATTTTTGTACAACGTCATGCGTCATTTCAATTCTGAGCGTTGTCCTTTCAACTGTTCTGTTAGGTACAATATGCTGCGTGGCTAAAAGGTATTGGAAGTCGCTGTTTGTAACATCCTCCCAAACTAGTTAGTCTTAATTATGGTTATAGAAGTTTAGTAACTCTTGTAAGAGTTATCTGTTAACTTTATTAACCTTTTTAAGTTAGTTGAATTATTTTACTATAGCACTGAAGGTGAAAAATAGTTGTTAATAGTCCAGAGAGTAGTATAAACTACTTAGGTGATTGAAATAAATAAGAAGAATTTATTTCAAGGTCACAATTAAATAGAAAGTGATGTGGTTAATTTTAGAGAATTAACTGAGTTAGTTTAGTATTATTTGTAACACCCTCCTTAGGGCATCACATTTCCGACTCCCGACTTATAATCTGAAAATCAATTCGTAAAAGGTTTGAGTTATGAAAATATGGGTTTCAAAATTTCTTTCTTGTTGAAATATAAACTTACTAAAATTTATATGTAATACTGAAAAATATATATTGAAACAGACTTATATACAATATTGACACTAATTAATATTTCACAATTTAAAGAGAAATATAAAACTAACAGACTCTTTTTTTTTTTTTTTAACAAGTAGCAAACCCCATGACGGTCCTACTTAATAGGACAGTACAACACTAACGTTAAAACTTAACATACTTATTCTGTTGTGTATCCATCTTGTTGCATCAGACATCTGTTCTATATCTGTTCTTTGTCAACACTGCACACCTTCGAGTCCTGAATGTCCACTCCTTATTGTTATCACCCATCTCAGAGTATTTATTGCCTGTTATGTCTAAGACAATTCGATCCTTTTATTATTTAATTTTAACAGTACAGACACAGCAAAACAACATAACAAAGAGGTGAGATCATCTACACCAATACCAACATTGTAACGTACCTAAATATACCAACGGCAGCGCAATCGTCATTACACCACAGTTACTAAATCCAGGCGTGTCATAGTCATGATAACAGTAGTTTCAAAAATTAACGGGTTTATTTCTTCGCATTTATGCATAAGTAGAAAATACGAGCCATGAATGAATTATAGATGTGTTTAACTCTTAATACAACCATTGAAATGAAATCACATTCTTTATATATATATATTTTATAGCCAACTTACACGAATCACTGATAACATAGAATATAATAATTATAGAGTCAAGTAAAATACAGCGGGAATAAAAACATAAAAGGGGAGAAGTAGTGACCCAGGGATGGGTACTACCAGCAGTCAAGTCCGCAACCCCATATGCGCATGACATTCAGCGTCCCGGTTGATACAACAGGCATCAATGCCTCCATGTTGATGCACTCCTAGGAAAATCGAAGAAATATTGTCCAAGTTCCCAACCCCGTCGGTAAGATGTGATTCCTCATCATCTTCTTCATGATCTTTTATCAAATATGAATACAAAACAGAGAACGCAGAAATATAGGAAAGAGGTGAGGCACCCGTCATTCATTATCACTATTGGCAGTAAGAAAATAGCACGGTGCAAAGCGCCCATCGAGCAATACAGTTCATATATGCATCAATAGCAACAATGGAATTTATAATAAAAGCAATTCAATTCTAAGCAATAATCAAAGTCAATAATAACAGTGATGTTTATGGAAAAGGTAGAACAACAGTAAGCAATAGCAGACAGATCACAATAGTATTTCCAGAAATCAGCACAACAATCAGATAATCATTTACAGGTATTCATGCTCAACAGTTTATAAGACCAGTAATGAACGATGCACAATGCATGCTTTCCCAATTCCTACTCCATGGAGCTAGACTCAAACAAGCGGAGAGAAAGATCAGGAGACGTGTCTGCAACTCGGCTGCCGCGGCCAGGTGCTAAAACTCAACAGTTTTCTACGTGCACATCAGGCATTGTACAGACAGTCCACGCTCGATCACGACATAGGACAGTGTCTCGGTCCGGATCGTCGGTGCGTTTGCATCGGTCTACCCCACGGGCAGGAGAGCTACCAACCTCCCATTGCGAGGAACCCGCACCCCGACGCCCCCAAGGTCATCACACGACCTACACTTGTCTATTCGCACCCGCACCCAGGGTGTGTTCAATCTCCTAGGCAACTCGGCCTTACAACAGTCCACAGGACATTCACAATGCATAAGATTCTATGCATGAATATGTATGATCAACATCACATACTATTCCATAATATGCCACAATTGGCTCAAATAAGCATCATTACAACATTGGTCACTCATATAAACCCACAATATCATAATATTGAAATCAAATAAGGTAATATACTTTTAGGGTCCATTATGCGTTCTTATTCAAGATTTTTCATTCTTACAAGAATCCATCACTAAGTAAGTTTCCATCTCGCGTTATGCTCAAGTCTCTTGATACCAATCATTTAGTTTTTATTCTTCATGGGGTCAATCCCATTCCTAAAATCCATGATCAAAATCGTGGCTTCCCAAAGTCCACTGCTAACATCAATTTCTTCCATTTTATGCATTTATTTCTTGATATCCTTTACTTAAGTTTTTGTTCACCAAGTTCATTCTAATCCCTTATAGTTTTAATCTAATATCCTGGCTTCAAATTGAGTTAAATAACCCTTAAAGCTCTCCATCTCACATCCCAACATTAACATTTATATTTCTAATTACATAGGCTTCATCTCACAGTTCTTTACTAGTTCTGTCATGGGCGCCTAGGCGCCATATCTGTAGCGCCTGAGCGCTGGTGGAGCGCCTGGACGCTGACCACGAAGCGCCTGAGCGCTAACCAGGCTGCGTTACAGGGAAAACTTCCTGGGCACAGAGCGCCTAGGCGCTCTATGCACAGCGCCTGGGCGCTAGTGCATTAACAGGGGTTCTGCAGAATTCGTTTCTGCAGAGCCTGGCCCATTCACTATCCAAAATCCCTCATTCATTTTTTTTTCAACCATTCCAAAATGTGATACATGACATATAATTACAAAATAGCAATATATGAGTTCATAATCATCAAGACACATAGTGCAAATCCATATATTCACACCAATCAAACAATCACAAAATCATGTAAACATCATAATATAGTAAAGAGAGAAATCCAACAGGGATTCCCTCATCAACAACAACACACAAGACATTCCCTTACTACCAAGATTGGTTGAAAAAGGGTCATCTCCCTCTTACCTAAATGAAGGCAATCACAAGAATGCTTTCCCCTTTTTGCTCTTGATTTTCGTTTTCCCCTTCAAGAAAAATCCTAGGGTGAGAAATTCCCAATGTGTTCACTCCAATCATAGAAAAATGGCTCCTTGGCCACATAGGTAACCAATAAAACGAAAAAGAAGGAGAAGATAGAAGAAAGTTGAAGACTTTCCCTCAAAAGCTCCAAGCTTTAGCTTCAATGGTGAAAAATGGGGGAAGAAGAAGAAGAAGAAGAAGAACCAAGGATGGCCACCAGAAAAATGGTCTTGGAATGATGGAAGGAGCTAGATATGGAAGTGGTGAAGCAAAGAATGAGGATGGTGAATGGTGAGGGTGGACGGTGGAGAAGGAAGAATAAGAAGAGAAGAAGAAGAAGAAGAAGAAGAAGAAGAAAAGAAACATAGAAGAGAAGAAGAAAGAGACAGACATAAGAAGAAGAAAGAAAGGAGAGAAGATGTTTTGATAATTAATGGATTTGTGTGATAAAAATGAAATAAGGAAAAGCAATATTTCCTTGCTTTGGGCTGCCATGCAACCGTGCATAGTGAGAGAAGATGGAGGGTGAGAATTGGCTTCCAAGAGAAGCCAAGGGTATATGAGTAAATGTTTGGTCAAAGCTTCTCAAAGAAGCTTTGATTAATTTATCATTAAATTTGAATTAAAGTAGATTGATTAGACATAAAGTGGATTTCATTTGGATAATGTGATAGGATTTTTATTACACACTATTATCCAATGGATAATAGTTACAGTTAACAGAAGTCAGTATTTAATTAATTTGACAAATGAATTTTATTTCGCTGTATTGATCTATTTTATCTGTTAAGATTTCTCGAAAGACATAAAACCTCGTAAACTGTGTGCGGCCTCAGGTTTAGTAAGATCCCCCGTCGACGTTTCCATAGTTCAAGGTTCTTGGAAAAATATTTCATTTTCCCAGTTCGACTCAGTGTGCACGCAAAACGAGGAATATATTAAAATATTCTTCGTTTCCGAAAAATTCTGAAAGAATTCACATAAATCACAAATATTAGAAAATGACTATTCGTAATAAAATTTTCTAACTTTGGAAGCGTTACAGTCGTTCTGCCAATTCTGTCCAATGTGCACGTAGAACGAAGAATAATATTAAAATATTCCGCATTCCCAGAAAATCTAGAAAATTTCCTAAAAATCCTAAATATTGTAAAATGACCATTTATCCTAAAATTATAAATTTTCGGAATGTTACAAACATGACAGCACAAAGATAACACAAGCAGCATATCATACAAATAGATCATATCACAATTATGACCATGCCATCAACATTAATCAACTATCATCATCCAATCATTTATCAGTTCAATTATCATAAGCAACAATTATGATAATGCCCTCAACATTGTCTAATTATCATCATCATCATCCAAGTATTCAAAACAATTGTCATAGCCAATATTCCTCAATTAATATATCACACAGATATAAATGTCAGATTATGCATGTGCACAAAGACTCAGTTTTTCAAAAACAACTCCATGGAGGTTTTCACAATTTCGAGGAGAATGCTCTGTCAATTGTGAGCCTTAGCATAAAGACAATCTTCCAGTTGTTGAAAAGAATCGTGTTCTTGTCAGGTATCGTCAATGCGTTGCAACGGACTGCATCGCCAAGTGGCACAGGGTACTCGCCAGCTGTCCACTGGTCGACCGCCGCGCCTCGACGCCCCCAAGATCTATCATAGACTTCACTATCAATTCTCATTCCCTCTTCAACCACAAGGACCATATATAATGCATGAATATATCAGTGCAAGTCCAACCCCAAAGGGCCAAATCTTTTCAATTTCCTTAGTTCAATGTATCATATGCCTCAACGCATGTTTTTCCAATGCATGTATAATGCACCAAATCCAATCACAGGCATCTCTTTCCAATGCATATAAATTATACCAAATTATACTGTATTTTCAACAGCAAAATCATGTTATCACATTTTCATAATTATAAAACACTTTCGTCGTGTTTTTACAAAATTGCGCAATATTTCTGTTACGTTTTCACAATTCCAAAACGTTTTTGTTACGTTTTCAACATATCGTAACACTTCTATTACATTTTTCAAAATGCCGCAACTCTTCTGTTGCACTTTTAAATCACGTACTAATTTTTTAACGTTTTTCTCAATCGCGTAAAAATATACGTTTCTCAAATCCCATAATATTTTTCCACTGTTTCAAAATCGCGTAACTTAAAAATTATCCTTTTAAGTCGCGTAAATCATTTTCTTTCATTTTCAAAATATTTAAAACACTTTTCAAATCACATAATGATTTTTCGCTATTTTCACAATCATGTAAAAATAATTCATCACTTTTCCATCACGTAGTGATTTTTCAATAGTAATTCAAATTACGTAAAGTATTTAAACGTAATTCAAATTGCGTAGAAATATTTCAACGTATTTAAAATCGCGTAAAAATATTTTACTGTATTTCCAAACACTTAGAAATATTTTACTGTATTTCAAATCACGTACTTTAAAATTACGTTTTTAAGATACGTAAATAATTTTTTCACCACAATTTCATTACAGAAAATATTTCTCAACCTTCAAATATTCCTTTTTCAACTTTTCTTAAAATAATATAACTTTATACTTCATGTAATATATTTCCTTACTCAAGAAAATCTTTTCCACATTTCTTTACTCAAGAAATCCTTTTCCACATTTCTTTACTCAAGAAATCCTTTTCCAAAATATAATTCATTAAATCACTTTTCCATTGATATAAATCAACGTTTCAAAACTTAACATTTTCTAACGTACTTTCAAAACTCAATTAGTAACTTTTCAAATCGCCATTATATTCTCCATCTCAAATCACTTCCAAAATCATTCTTCAAAATAAATTAGAGTTCAAACATGTTCAACCTCTCTTTGTCTTTCGTTTACAAATTTCTCTCAAGTGATAAAAACACTCTGATTCCCTTTCCAAATTCCTTGTATTAAATCAAGTTACGTTTTCACTTTGAAAATCACTTTGTTCATAAAAATTAAGACATTATAAGCTTTAAAAAAATGTGGACATGACTATTGAAACCATCAAATATTTTTCCTTTTAAATTGATATGGTTTTACACAAACAAAACCATTAAAATCCTTTATAAAAACGTAAGACTCATAGTCTTTGAAAATCAAATCATTTGTTCATTTCCATTTTTCACTTTCTTTGCAAATCCATTTTCACTTTCTTTACAAATCCTTTTTCACTTTCTTTGCAAATACTTAAAATCATCATTGCTATTTTCATTTAAATCTTATGTTTAGTAAGACACTTAGAAACTTTTTACACAAAATAAATTAATAAAAATCCTTCTAAAACCGTGTTCATGTACTCTTTGAAAAATAAACTCTTTATTTATTTTCCTTGCTTCTTCTAAACATCCATTTTCATTATTCAAGAAAATATTAATTTTGTGAACACCTATCTTGAGGTGTCTTAACCGAAATTCACTATGTTCTAGGGATCAAAAATTAATTCCCTTGTTCTTGAAAAATTTCAACATGAACCCTAATTAAGGGCATCAAAACCGTAGCTCTTCCTTGGCCATTGGGACCAAAATTAATTTTCTTTCCATCATCAAATCATGGCATACACATACATACACAATATATATATATATATATATATATATATATATATATATATATATCAAAAGCATACCGTATTATCATCATGCATAGTATAAGCATACCATCAAAATCATAAACTCATGCAAAGCATATTAAGCATAGGCAATTAATCAAAGCTCATAAACACATATAAATTATTACATGACCATGGATATGAATCCTCATATGGATTCAACACCCATCAAATATAAGACAATCTCTCACCACCATGCTTGGTTGGTGAGATGGATCTCCCTCTTACCTCTTGAAGATCCTCAAAAGCTCTTTATTTTGCTTCTTTTTCCAAGTCCTTCATCACCAAGGGCTTCTCAAATACAAAACAAAATACATGAAAATTAGTATACTGAGCTTGATTAAGAGGAACCATGGATCAAACATGGTTTAGATCATGAAAAAGAAAGAAGAAATGAAGTTTCCTTACACTTTACCTCAAAAACCCAATAACTTTGATCTTGAAGAAAGTCCATGAAGATGAATGATTTAGAGAAAATCTCCAACATGAAAGTTGCTTAGAATATCATGTAGATTCAAGATCTATGGTTGGATGAAATTAAAAGAGATTGGATGGTGGTTTTGAGTGTCTTGACCGAATGGTTTCTCTTGAAACACAAAGATGGAATTTTTTATTTTTGATAGAAATTTGAAGCTTGGATTTGAAACTCAAGATGAATGATTTAGTGAAAACTTATAACTAGAGATGTTCTTAGAATGGTGTTTAGGTTTAGAAAATCAAGTTGGATGAAATGATAGAAATTTGGATGATGGTTCTAAGGTGCTTGACCAAAACTTGCTTGGAGAAGAGAAATGGAGAGAAAACTTAGTAACTTAGCTTCTTGAAAATGTTTAATGATGACCAAGGATGGCAATAATGGTCTTCAAACTTTTTTCTATGGCCTTAAGGCCTCTCAAAACCGTGCACCCCTTCAAGTCATCTCCTAAGGATGCTAATAAATCAATTCTGAGTAGTTTGTCTCCAAAAAGTAGTACATGGCCATATGATATATGTGCTAAGTCATTAAAAAAAATTGACTTACTTTTATTTAGCTTCTTGTAGGTATAAAGACAATAGCCAAATGAATTAATTGAATCAAATTTGTCCCCTTTAACTTTGCATGGCCGTAGGTGCTTCTTCAAAAAGTGCAATTAAATCAACAATGATGTATAATTGACCAAGACCACTTAATAATGATATAAAGTTTTCTTTAGCTCCAAAATACTTCACAAAAATCGTCCCCCCTCCTTCATGATGCATTTAATAATTTGTCATCTTTTCTAGCCATCATTTAGAGCATTCTAAGCCATCGATTAATTCAATGGTTAGGATTTAGGTAGACTTTTGATTTAGAAGACTTAATCTAGGCCATTGGATCTTTCTCCTTTAAATTCTAACTATTAGATGTGTTCCCAAAATTAAGGGTCAAGATTACTCCTTCTAACTTTTAATCCAAGGGTCATAATTAGTCTTTGCTACTTTTTAAGACTAATTCTCCACCATAGATTAAATTAACATCTAATGGTTATAAATGGTCCTTGTTACTTTACAAGACCAAATCTCCACCCTTGATTAATTCTTCATCCAATGGTCATAAATGGTCTTTGTCACTTTTTGAGACTAAATCTCTACCATTGATTAAATCAAGATCAAGTCTTTACCGTTGATTAAATCGGTGGTTAATTTTAAAGTCTTCAATATTAGACTGGCTTGCTTCCTATTGGTCTGTCAAAAGTTGTCATAACCACTAATGTTGACTTAGCAATATAATTTCTATTTTTATCTGCTAAAAACCCCACGAAAGAATATATTTACTGTATTTTTATCGCCAGATAAATAAATACAGTACAAAACACAGTACAAGAAATTTTCTAAAACTGTTTCCGGATTCAGGTTTAGTAAGATCCCCTGTCTCCGTCTAAACAGCACAAATTTTTTATGCGTAGAAAAATTTTTACTTTGCGGGACTCACCTGGGCCCACGTAAGGTCACTTGGGCCCACATAGGACCACCTGGGCCCACATACAGTAAAAAAAATCATAATCATCCACAAAAATCACAAATATTAGAAAACGTACAAATATCAAATCAGATTACGTAAAATAATTACCTAACGGTAAAAATTAAATTACGTAAAGTTTTTCCCGGCCCGAAAATTTTTATTTTCCTGACACGGAGTAAATCACTCAAAACGATTAAATACGCTGACGGAATATTCAAAATAATTTTACAGTATCTAAAAATTACTAAACAGTAAAATTCTGTTAACTATCAAAATTATTGTTTAAGAGATACGAAAATTTTGGGATGTTACATTATTAGTAACACTAAGTGAGTATTAAAGACTAGATTAAATAGTCAGATATCATAGAAAATTATGAGAATTTATGAAGATATCAAGTAAAGAATGAAGAATTTTCTAGTAATGAGAACATGTTAAGGTAGATACATGTAAGCTTATTAGCTTATTTCCTTAGATTTAATGTAACTTAAGGAAGAGTAATAGAACTTAAATGACAGTTTTAGGTGTATGAACAATAAAGTAATGATGAAAAAGTAATGATAAGAATATGACTGAGATGAATCCTAGGATTTTTCATAACACATATGGAAGTTAAGAAACTTGAATTAGTAAGATCAAAGTATTTTTAAGAGATATAAAGTTTCCAACTAAATATCTAATCCATCCTTATTTCTCCATCGTTCTGGTCTCTCATTTCTTTGACTTTTCCACACATTTCTTTCATCTCTCATGATTGAACCAACAGAAAGGAAGAGAAAAAGAAAAGAAAAGAAATAAGGAAAGGAAGAAGGAAGAGGAGGAAGAACCAAGGGAGAGTAAGAAGATCAAGTTCAAGCATCATCCTTAGAGACTTAAGGTAGGGGGTTGTCCATGCTCTAACCTTTTATGTTATCTACATCTTGTTGATGGTGCATGTTGCATATTTAACATGGTAGAAAATGGATTTTGTGAGGTTTTACTATGGTTGAGATGGTGAACTTGATTAGAAGTTAAGAAAATGGTATGTAATAAGTTGAGGCATGCATACTAGTGGGCAGTTGTTTATCATTATTAGCTATGTTTAAGGATTAAGGATTGTTTTGTGAATGTTACATAGAGAGAGTATGTTAAAGTACCTATAGTGTTGAATAGTGACTCAATTACCTATGGCAATCATAATCTATAGTTTATCATTTTATTCATTATGATTAGTTAATTATATGATAATTGAACCTTAGTTATGAATAATTGAACTGTCTGCCTCGGGAAGAGAAAGGAACAGTTCTTTGCTTTTGTCACCTTTCTACATGTTTTTGAGTAATTTGTTTTTTTTCCAAATTAGCTGGAGTTATCATGATGTCATATATGTGTATATACTACTGAAAATTATGAATTCTCACTTTGTTTATTGTTTCCGTGATAAATTCAGGTTGAGACTCTTCCAATGGGAAGAAGAAGAAGCGAATATAATAGATAATTTTTATTTGCTTTTAGAACGAAGCTTGTATTTTAATTATATTAGCTTTGGGTTTGCTTAAAGTTTTATGTATTAAACTATGCCCTTTGGAGGCTAATGTTGTATATATGATCTTTTCTTTTCCTCTTGACTCTTTATAATAACATGCATGATTATTATGAATCTAGAAGTTGTTCATAAGTTAGAAGTGACGTGCTAATACTGTTTACTATTGTATATTTGAAATATACTAAGGTAATGGTATTAGGATGCTACACCATTTGTGATTCAAACCGCCTTAATTATTATTTCAAATTTGATGTGAATTCCCTATTTTACCCTTCTCAAGGTGACAGTTGGGGGAAAGTATTCCCTTGGCTATAAATAAGGAGTGAGGGGTTTTCCCCTCGACTCTTTTGCCTTCTTCACATTTTTGCTTCTCTTTCTAGCAACCTAGGTGATTTTCGCGACTCTCCGGCGAGACATCAACGACTATTTTCTTGCAGTTTCAACCTCTCAACACATTTTCCTTCTTAAAAAACAAGGTACTTCCTTTTCCTACTTTATTTTTCTTCCATAATCTTTCATTATGAGAGAGAAAATATCACAAAACAGTGAGGAGGAGAGTGTTTCCTTAGAAATTCTTAGTGTTTCGTTGTCTCCACTGCCTCAGGCGCAGTAGAGACACTCTTCTCATAGTGGAGACTGTGATAGAGGTTCGAGGCTGATAATCGGGATGGATATCCTAGAGGCATTACGGAGGGCGGATCGTGTAAGAGAACTTATAAGACAAAGATCAACATGTCCGTTCTCCGTGCTCATGATAGAGTTAGAGAATATTACTGAGTCTTCTTCTGATTTTAACGTGAGTGCGGCCTCTATAGGTAACATTACCAACACAGACATGGCACATCGGAGAGCGGTTGCTTATGTACCGAGAGAACACATATTCCCGATAGATGTTGGCCTATACCAATAGGTCAACCGAGAAGTTTTAGGCACTCCCTTCATTATAGAGAGCTCAGAGGACGCTTATGCTAAATAAGAATACCTACACCTAACTGAAAATCGACTTCGTAATGGAAAATATGTAATTCGGGCCTTGTTAGACCAATAAAGGCTTTGTTAAACAAGGACGGAGGGCAACCACTTCATTTATATGTATGATGCATTTTTTACCCGCATCGAAGTCCAACTTCCTTTCTCCGACTTCGAGATCGGAGTCTTAAACCACCTGCGAGTAGCTCCAACTTAACTATATTTGAATGCATGGGGCTTTATCAGGACTTTCGAGTTTATTTGTAGGACCTTTGAATGGCCATACTCCATTAGGTCATTCTTCTTTCTTTTTCACCTAGTTTTCACCCTCTGGGAACAGTTTTCAAAAGGGGTGGGTCACTTTATGTGCACAAGCATGGTAAAAAGGTTTCAAATCATACCAAGAGTCCTTCAAAAACTTCAAGAAGGATTTCTTTCGAGTTGAAGGAGCTCCAGGATTAACGCCTTTTTTTGTTACCCCAGATGGCAAGTCACGAATGTATTTATATTGGACTTAGGCGGTGTGGGATAGGAGCCTATAAGAGATAAAAACTCTGATGTCCACGTTGTTTGAAGATGAAGCAAATGTCCTCAACTTTCGAGTTGAGTGGGTCGATAAGGGTGGGGTCATCTATTGTAAAGACGTCCTAGATGAGCCCTCCGACTCGATAAAACCATTATTATGAATCTCGTCATACATATATTTGATTGACTTGTATTTCTAATTTTTTTTTTGTGTTGTAACATATCTATTTCCTGTTTGTAGAAAGTATGACATCTCCTAGTAGCCTTGAAGCTCTCATCCTATGGTTGGCCTAAAGGAAAGTTAGGGCCTTAGGGTCCAGATATCAGCCCACGATCGTTGTTCAACCTCCTCAACCCACGGTATCTATTCCTCCTTCTCAACCCACTGTATAGGAGGCGGAGCCCGGATCTCCTGCACAACCTTTTTGGCCCTGGAAGAGGAAATTGGATAGCCAAAGGGAGTTGAGAGGAAAAAAAGTTGGTTGCCAAAGCTACTCCCGTTGACCTTATTGCTGACCAGGAGTCTGAGATCTCGGAGTGTGCACCTTTGCACTTTTCTAGAGGTTCAGTTTGGGGTAGAGGGGTTGATCCTAGGAGGATCATTGACAACAATCTTCTGTCCTCGATTGTCCAAGATGTCTGTAACATCCTCAATAACATGTCAGGCTTGTATATATAGTTACAGAGGTAACATAATGCTAGCTTAGCATGCTAATTAAATTTTGTGACAATCTGAACTAGTTTAAGCACTTTGCTGCAACACAAAAAGTGAAAAGTCGCTTAAAATGACTCAGATATTAGTATAAAGGACTTAACTAATGAAAATAAATATGAAGAATTTATTTCTAATTCATAAATGTTTGGAATGCAATATGGTTAATTTTTGAGAGTTAACTGAGGTTATTTGGTATTTTTAAACATACTGTGAGTGTGTTTTAATGCCGGATTGACTAGTCACAAAAATGAAAAAGTAAGATAATGGTGAAATAATAATTTAGATGAATCTTACGATTTATTCTAAAGTTGTTGAAAGTTAAAAAACTTGATTTGGTGAAATCTAAGTGTTCTTAACATATGCAAAGTTAAGCAAAAAGACCAAAATGCCCCTAGTGCTCATCTTTAAAATGAAATTTCATTTCACTTTCCTCTTCTCTCTCACGAATGGCAGCAACAGCAAGGGGGTGAGAAACAAAAATGGAGAAAAGAGAAGGCCAAAGAATGGATCTTCATCTTTAAGAGGTATGGGTGTTTGCTATCTTGTTCCTCCATTTTCCATTTCTCTTCTTCATGCTTGATGCTTGTGGGTTTGAAATGGAAAATAGGTTTGGATGAGTTTCTTTGAGTTTGAGTTGAAGGAACTCTTAGGAATATGAAAATGGGTCTATTTTGAGTTGAATTATGCATGATTTATGACTTGAATCATATTTGTATCCATGAATCCACTTGGATTGAGGGTTGTAAAATGGGTATGGGAGCTTAGGTTTTTGTTCCAAAAATCATGCTTAGATGGTGTGAATCTATATATGTGATGTATTTGATGTTTAGAGATGTTTAAGGATCATGTTTATGATTAGAAATACCTTGGAATGTTTGAAAATGGTGAAACTCGGTTTGTGTTTTTGAATTTTCTAGAAAACCCAAATATTCATGGGGAGCTGTGGTACTTCCCCATGCAGAGTCGCGGCCCCCAAGCCTCTGCAGCTCAAGAATGCTACCCAAGAGCATGGAATCGCGACACAAAAAAGAAGGGAGCCACGACACTCTTTTAAAAATGGCCGAAACTTGCTTCCTTGTGTAGTTTTTGCTAGGGAATGCATGATGGTTTGGCATGAGGTGATATAATAGGATACATTCATGCTTGATTGATGAGATGGTAATGCCCTAGGCCATGATATGAGATTGATTGGTGAGTATGGTAACTTATGATAAGAAAATCCTAGTTGCTTCCTTAGTGGTTGAGTTTGAGCTTGAATGGTATGTGAGCCATATGTTGCTCTCTTTTTGGCTAAGGTTGAGCTAGGATGATGTGATAAAAGGGTGTTGGTTCCTTTATGTGATGTAGTTGAGCCTTATGCGATTATCTAAGGGCATAAGTGTGCTTTCATGTGTGAAGTTGAACTAGAATGCATGTGTTAGACAATTATCTTCTTAATTACTCAGATTGAGTAATAGGGAGTACTAGGAACATGATATTGCCCCTTGTGTGATAAGGGTGAGCTGGGTGGAGTGTTTGCCAGTTCCCTTTTTCACTCGATTGTGTAAACCTTGTGATGTGCTTAAGTACCTAGAACCTTGTTCAACATAAGGTTGACTGTGGAATCACTTATGATGTGATGGTGTGAGGTTCTAGATATAAGAGTGTTAGTGTTGAGACACTAATATGGGTATTCCTTGGAGAGGACAACCACCTAGCATAAATGGAGATTCGAGTAAACCTTAGGCATCCATAGTATAGTAGGATGCCATAAGGTAGTGTTAAGAAACCTTAGGCATCCTTTGAGATGTAGAATGCCATAGGTGAGTACCTAGGCTCTTAATCAACCTGAGGTTGCTTTTGATATCATTTGGTAAGTGATGAGAAGCTGTACTAAAAACAACTAGTGTGGGCTTGTTTGACATAATTTGCCTACCTATATGCATATGTTGCTCCTTTAGAGCTAAAGTTGAACTTGAGGTGCATAAATGGTGTATACTTCCTTGTTTATCAAGGTTAAGCTTGGCATATTGCTAGTGACATGGGTTGGTTCCTTTATATGGTATAGTTGATCCAAGAGTCTATGTTTTCTAGTTATAGTTCTTTCACTTAGTTAGGGTGAACCTTGTGATAGAATTTGGTGAAACCTTGGGCTTCCAAGTGTTGTGGAATGCTATAAGGTAATGTCTAGAACCTTGAGCAACTTGAGGTTGCCTTGTAAACACTTATGAAGTGATGATGTGAGGTTCTAGATATAAGAATGCTAGCGACATGGGATTTACTGCTTATGCGATAATTTGAGGTAAAGTCTTCAGTTACTAATGTTGCTTTTCACTTAGTTGTGTGAACCTTGTGATAAGTGTAAGTGTTTTGAATTAACTTTGCATATTTGGTTTTCAAACTTGTTTTTTACAACTTCCTATGTATTGTGGCCTTATATATTGTGCACAACCATTTGGACAGAGAATTGTAGGAAATGACTTTGAAGAGATAGGGGATCCTGAATTCTCATAGCGAGCAAGGTTATTATGGTCGGGGTTACCAGTATGGGGTGGTAGCAATGCTCTTACCTTGGTGAGGGGACATAATCCACTTATTACATGGTAATGTTAGGGCTTTATGCCTATCTTACGCAATATATACAAAGGAACGCAATTCCTGGGATTAAGCAAGTAACATGTATTTTTCTAAAACTAAAAACCTGCATGTACATTGCATACTTATAATATTAGGGCCTTGTGTGAGCATAACCACACATCACATCATGAAGCATTGCATTTGTTGGCAGCTGTATGGGCGGTTACCTTGCTTGTCGCTTGCTTGTTGATGATATCTTATGATTGTATAGGCAGTTGTTTGATATCATTGTTTTCGTATATATGTGAGTTAGAATTATAGCTTGCTTTGTGAATTTTACATAGAGTGGTATGTATCTTCTGATAGTGTTGAGGAATGACTTATTTATTTGTTGCAGGTATAATCTTTTGCTTTTTTCGTGGTTTATTCATTGTGAATGATTAAACACTGGCATTGGTTACTTATACTGAGAATTGTAAATTCTCACCCTGTGTGTTGCCATGTAAATCCAGGTAGAAGCTTTTCCAAAGGAAAGAAGAAAAAGTATGAAGACTAGAGTAGTTTTTATGCTTAGTAATGTAAAACTTGTATTTATTTACATTGCTTTAAGTTTGTATAAAGTTATGTATTTATAATGTGGCTTGTGAGGCTTATGATATATATAACTTTTAGTTTTTCATGGCTCTCCACAATTATTTATTTGGATGAATGAATGTTATAGGATTAGAGTGTTGTTTTAAGTTAGAAGTAACATTGCTAATACTATTTAGCTAGGTATATGTCAAGTATACTAGGTTACCGGTATTAGGGTGTTACAATGTCCTGATAGAGCAAGACTTGATAAAGCTTCTCCGGGATGCCTAGGTGCAGTCCCTACGTAATGCTTTCGTCCTCCAGTTTTTGGAGTCCTCTTTCGAGTTTGTTTGTCAAACTCGAGAGTTGGAGAAAAAGTTGGATGCCCTCCAGGGTGAAAAGCGGGGGCTCAAGATGACAATTACTCAAAAAGATGAGCAACTTACCCAAGTCAATGAAGAGCTTAGCTTACGTAGAGTCGAGATCTCCGGGCTCCAAGACAAGGTTGTTGAGGGGGTTACAGAGGTAGCTGGGCTCCAGGCCCAAGTTGCTAAGGGAGTTGCTTGGGAGAACATTTTAAAAGATCAAATATCTTATGCTGAGTCCAACCTAACCACCCTTCGAACTGAGAATGAGATTCTTTGCCAGTCTAAGGCCAATCTTAAAGATGATATTTTATATATTGAGGATGAATAGGCAAACTCGGTGGATGAATCCTTCTTTAATGCTCTTGCTCAACTTCGCTTGCTGAACCCAAACCTTATCGAGGAGGGAACTGGTTCGAGGAAAGTGGTCCGGGATAGTTGCATTGTGGATGCCATTCCTAAAGCCTCACATATGAATCAAGTTCCTGTGATGGCAGATGTTGACGAGGAAGAAGGAGAAGAGAATTCGGAGGGTAGTGCAGCAAAAGAGGTCGAGGCAGAAGAGAAGTCTGCCCTGGAGGAGCCTTACCCATACGCTTGGTTCTTTCTTTTGTTTTTTTTCATTTTACCCCTTGTGTGGGGTTAATTTTATTTGTATTTGGACAAGTCCCAGTTTCGGGCATCTATTTAATTTCAACACTTAGAATATTTCTCTTCATATTCTTGTTGCCTTTTTTTTCCTATATGTCCAATGCTCGATCTCGATGATTCCAATTGTATTAGCGTATATTCTTACTTTTACTCGACCGAGATGAGTCTAATGCTCGATCTTAGTATTTTTCTTCTACACTTAGAAAATGCTGGCGTTTTTCCCAATTGAGATGGGTCTAACACTTGATCTTCATGGTTCTATTATACACTTAGTGAACACTCATATTTTTTCTTAATCGAGATGAGTCCAATACTCTATCTCGGTGGTTCTTTCTACACTTTGTGAATACTCGATTTATTTGTCAGAAATGTTTCTACACTTTTGTTGACACTTAGTCAAATTTTTAAATGTGAAACTAAGAAGTATAAGTTTGACACTGAAGCCTCTTGAAGTGGTATCCACATATCCTGGGCAATGGTATGTTATTCTTTACCTTTTTAAACCTTGTTAGGTTTATGGGTTAAGGTCAAGCTCAATGCTGAAACTATAAAGTATGATTTTGACATAAAAGCTTCTTGGAGTGGCATTGATAATCACATATTTTATTCATTAAGAAACCCTTATGTTTAGTCATTTACACTCTCCATATTCTTAATTGATTGAGTTTGGTATGATTTGTGAGTTTAAGCTCAAATTGGTCCTAATTGAATATTTTCAGCATTATTGAGACTTGACACTATTTCTGTATTTTGGCCATAACTTGAGTTCCTAATATCTGATAAACATGAATTTTATCTTGTAGGAAAGCTAAGAGGAAGCTCTACAACTTTGATGAAGAGCTCGAAGTCCCAAACAGATGTCTAAAGGACCTAAGTTTACATGGAAGTCAGAATACGGGTTCTGTCACTAGAATCCGAACGGTGTGCACTCATAAAATCATATCTCAAGATGTAATAATGGAGATGGGCTGAAATTTGGACAGTTGATAGTCAAGATCCAAATAAACAACTTTCATGAAGAACACTTTTTGAAAAAATGAAGTCTAGTAGGTCAGTTTGAGCTTGCAAGTCGGAACAGAGGTGCTGAAGTTGGGTTTGAGCAACCTGCGGTATTTGGGACATATCTTGGGCTGAAGGAAGCCAAATTGGACGAACCAGATATGCATTTTATAGCCAAGACAAAGATCTACAACTTTAATGAAGAGTACTTTTCATGGATCTAAAGTATAGTGGGTCGTTTTTCGCTTCTAAGTCAGACATGGAATTTTCGTCCTCAACCACCCACTCATCCATCCACTAATCCACTCATCCACTAATCCAACCACTCAACCACTCCACCCACTTATCCACTAATCCACCCACTCATCCATCCACTCACCCATTCATCTCCATAATTTCCCACTCACCAAAAGTCCTTTGGCATTTTCCACTCAACCAACCCACTCAACCATTCCATTCACTCATCCACTAAACCAATCCACTAAACCAACCCACTCAACCACTCCACTCAAACACTCCACTCACTCACCCACTCATCCACCCACTCCCCTTTGTCATTTTGTTACCCTAGACTTCTATAAAAGGCACAATTGGTTATCATGAATAAGTTGTATTCTCCTTCATTTTCTCTCATAGTTTCTTCTTGTTTCTTCATAGTTTCTCATAGTTTTTGTATATTTTGATGGTCCCCTTCATGGTAATGGAGGGCTAAGCTACTTTCGGTCAATTTAGAACTCTTGAAGAGATTGTGGTTTGGATTCTTGAGACCTTGGTTATGTATTGTATTTGATTTGTAATTGAATTCCTCTTTTCTTCTTCTTTCTTCTTCTTCTTGATCTTGAATGAATGAATGGTAATTCTATTTATGTTGATCTGATTTGATCTTGGTTTAAGATTGAGATTTGTGATGAAACTTAGAACTAATTGATCTAAACTAATCACATAAATGAAGATTAAGATTTGTGATGAAACTTAGAACTAATTGATCTAAATTAATCACAGAATTGAAAAGGTTAGGTTACTGATTTGTGCCTAAGTTAATTGAATTCGATACTTGAAATTAACATAGATCTTCATGAATGGTGTGATTACGCATTTGTGATTATCACTTGTTAATTAAATTCTAGACGATCGTCTAGTATGAATTCTGGATTTGATGCAGAGATCTCGGTTAGATCCAAATTAACAATTCAATTGCGCTTCAAGTGTTCTATGATGGGTCTATGATTGAATCCACCCAATCTTGGATAGGTTTCTAAATTGACTGCTCTTTAATTGTTATTTCTTCCTTTAATTTTGTTAAGTGCGATCTTAAACTATCAAACCCCCCTTTGCTAACTTTCACTTGATTTGATTAAATTGCATCTACAATCCTTGTGGAGATGATCCGGTGTTGTCATTGTGCTATAAGCTTAGGTAATAACTTCGGTTATAATTTTGACTGAGTTCGGCGCTCGTCAAAATTTTGGCGCCGTTGCCGGGGATTAGTAAGTGTAATCTTTTCATTTTAAGTGTTTTTACTAACTTTTGCTTTTCATTAACTTTTCTAACATTTTTATCCATTGTCTAGTGTATTTTGCTTATTTATTTGTTTTTGTGTGATGCATGACTAGGTCCGAGCCACGATAACTTGGTTGACTTTGATCCCGAGATTGATAGAACCTTGCATAGGTTGATTAGAGCTCGTAGGCTAAGTGCAAGAATTGCTTCTGAATTTGATCTTAATATTGAGAGTGAACTTGAGATCTTGAATAATTCTGAAACCATGGCTGATAACATGCAGAATAGAACTCTTAAGGAACTTACTGCTCCTGATATAACTAACCAATCTTTGTGTATTCAATACCCAGATCTTGATGCTGATTTTGAGTTAAAATCTGGATTGATACATTTGTTGCCCAAGTTTCACGGTTTTGCAGGTAAGGATCCCCATAAGCATCTAAAGGAGTTCCATGTGGTTTGTTCAACTATGAAGCCACATGGGATCTCAGAAGAGCACATCAAGCTGAGGGCATTTCCTTTCTCACTTGCTGATACAACCAAGGATTGGTTATTTTATCTTTTACCAGGTTCAGTAACAAGTTGGACTGACATGAAGCGGTTGTTCTTAGAGAAATTTTTCCCTGCCTCTAGAGCTGCTGCCATTAGAAAAGATATATGTGGCATAAGACAAATGACAGGAGAGACCTTGCATGAATATTGGGAAAGATTCAAGAAGGCGTGCTCGAGTGTCCCTACCACCAAATCACCGATCAACTCTTAATTCAATATTTCTATGAAGGCTTCTTTGCCAAATGACGAAGCATGGTGGATCTTTGCCTCGGAGGAGCCTTAGTAGACAAGACCCTGCTGACGGAACGAGAGATTTAATAGCAAACATGGCAGCCAATACCCAACAATTTGGCACACGAATTATTACCTCAACCAGAGGAGTCAATGAGATTCAATCATCTCATGTAGACCAACAGAGAATGGAACACGAGACTTGATGAATTGACTTCTTTGGTGAGGCAGTTAGCAGTGGGACAACAAGCACCAATGCGAGATGGCTGCTTGTGTGTGGCATTTGTTCTTGTTCATCTCATCCTACTGATGCATGCCCTACACTTCAGGATGGTGGTTCTATTTTTCCAGAGCAATCTGTTGCAGCAGCTGGTATTTTTCCTGGTAGACCCCAATATCAGCAATCACAGCAGCAGCCTAGGTATAATCCATTTTCTAATACCTATAACCCTGGCTGGAGGGACCATCCCAACCTGAGATATGGAAATTTTGGTCAACAACAACAACAGCCCTACTAACAGCAACAACCGCAGTTTAGATACCAAGCTACAGGCCCTAGCAACAAGTACCAACCACGCATTTAGGCAAGCACAACTGCGCCGCCACCCATGCGACAGGCCCCCTCCAACTACTGTTCCGGCGACCACTCCGGTGAGGCGCCTTTCGAAGACTTGATGAAACAGTTTCAGCAGAATGTCAATGCCACCATCCAGAATTTACAAACTCAAATTGGGCAGATGGCAACCACTCTGAGTGAGCTGAAAAGTCAAGGGTCGAACCAATTTCCTTCACAAACAGTCAACAACCCAAGAGGCAATGTAAGTGCCATTAGCTTGAGAAGTGGCAGAGAAGTTGATGGTTCCACTCCACCACAACCTGAACTACAAGTGCAGCAACCAGAAGGTGACCAGAAACAGAAGAAAATGGATAGCTCAGTCAAAAATCGCGTGACACAGAAGAAATGTGCAGAGAATTCAAATTTGGCCATTCCACTACCTTTTCCAAACAGAGTCACACAGTCCAAGCATACTGCGCAAACAGAAATAGAAAGAGAAGTCATGGACACATTCAGGAAAGTGGAAATCAATATTCCTCTCTTGGATGCAATCAAGCAAATTCCTAAGTATGCCAAATTTCTCAAGGAGCTGTGCACTCATAAGAGAAGGTTGAAGGGAAATGAGAAGATTAGCATGGGCAGAAATGTTTCTGCCAAGCATGCAACAGAAATGCAAAGATCTTGGAACTTTCACAATTCCTTGCATGATAGGCAACTCCAGATTTGAACATGCAATGCTAAATTTTGGTGCTTCAATCAATGTCATGCCTATGTCAGTTTATAAGTCATTGAACATTGGCACTTTGCAACCTACTGGTATCGTGATTCAGTTGGCGAATAGGACCACTGCTCATCCAGCAGGAGTGCTGGAAGATGTGTTAGTTCGGGTGAATGAGTTAATTTTTCCAACGGACTTCTATGTCTTGGACATGGATGATGAGTCTTCAGCAAACCATGCTCCATTGATTCTAGGCAGACCCTTCCTCAAGACCGCCAAGACCAAGATAGATGTGCATGTTGGAACCCTTTCTATGGAGTTTGGTGATGATTTGGTACAGTTTAACATCTTTGATGCCATGAGACATCCCCTAAAGGAGCATTCTGTTTTCCATATTGATGTGATTGAGATGCTGGTTGATGATGTTTATGCTGATTTATATGCTGAATTCCCTGATATTGTTGACTTTCGGATTGTTTCTTGTGATACATGTACTGCTTGTGATATTGAGCCGTGTACTGCATGTGTTGAGATTTATGTTGGTATGAGTGATGATGCAACTGCTGACTTGAATGATACTGCATGTGAAAATAGAAGTCAGAACTGTGCTGAATTTAATGTTGCTGAATTAGTTGTTTCAAATAGCTTGCTACCTTCCATTGTACAGCCCCCATCCTTAGAGTTGAAGACTTTGCCAGACCATCTTAAATATGCATATTTAGGAGATGGTGAGAAGCTGCCAGTGATTGTTGCTAAGAATCTGCAACCTGAACAAGAAGAAAAATTACTGCAGGTTTTGAGGCAGAATAAGCAAGCCATCGGATGGACACTTGCAGATCTTCATGGTATTAGTCCCTCCACATGCATGCATATGATTTTATTGGAGGACGACATGAAACCAGTAAGGCAACCCCAAAGGAGACTGAACCCCTTGATTCTAGATGTGGTGAAGAAGGAAGTGACCAAGCTACTTCAAGCTGGCATTATTTATCCCATATCAGACAGTAAATGGGTGAGCCCCGTGCAAGTTGTTCCCAAGAAATTTGGGGTCACAGTAGTTGAGAATAAGAATAATGAACTTTTACCCACAAGAGTTCAGAACAGTTGGCGGGTTTGCATTGATTATAGGCGGCTTAACCAGGCTGCCAGAAAAGATCATTTTCCGCTACCTTTCATTGATCAGATGTTGGAGAGGCTAGTTGGCAAGTCGCATTATTATTTCCTAGATGGATATTCGGGCTATTTTCAGATTCATATAGCCCCAGAAGACCAAGAGAAGACTACTTTCACTTGTCCATTTGGCACATTTGCATACAGGAGGATGCCCTTTGGTCTGTGCAATGCTCCGGGCACCTTTCAAAGGTGTATGGTAAGTATCTTTTCTGACTTTTTAGAGAATTGCATGGATGTGTTTATGGATGATTTTACTGTCTATGGCTCTTCCTTTGATGCATGTCTGGATAGTCTAGCTCAGGTTTTATATAGATGCATTGAAACTAACCTTGTTCTGAATTTTGAGAAATGTCATTTCATGGTAGAACAAAGCATAGTTTTAGGGCATATAATATCTAGCAAGGGTATTGAGGTAGATCCTACGAAAATAGATGTTATTTCATGCCTATCTTACCCCACATGCGTGCGGGAGGTTCGTTCTTTCCTTGATCATGCAGGTTTCTATAGGCGATTCATAAAAGATTTCAGCAAAATTGCTCTTCCACTATCCAACTTGCTACAAAAAGAAGTGGAGTTCCATTTTGACCAGAAATGCAAGGATGCCTTCAATCACTTGAAGCAAGCATTGACCAGTACACCTATCATCCAGCCACCAGATTGGACACTCCCATTTGAGCTCATGTGTGATGCCTCTAATTATGCTTTGGGAGCTGTTCTTGCACAAAATATCTCATGTCATCTCCTATGCTTCAAGAACTTTAGATCCTGCACAAGTCAACTACACCACCACTGAAAAGGAACTTTTAGCAATTGTTTTTGCTTTAGACAAATTTCAATCATATTTGCTTGGTTCTAGAGTGGTTGTGTTTTCAGATCATCTGACTACGAAGTTTCTCCTGAAGAAGCTTGATGCAAAGCCTAGGTTGATTAGGTGGATTTTGCTCCTCCAAGAGTTCGATATTGAAATTCGTGATAAAAGTGGAGCGGAGAATTTAATGGCTGATCACCTAAGCCAAATTGAAAGGGAGGCAGATACTTTTCCTATCCATGATGTCTTCCCTGATGAGCAGCTTTTCAAGCTGCAAGGTAACACTCCTTGGTTTGCTGATTTGATAAATTTCTTAGTTGCTGGTGTTTTCCCTGCACATTTTATTAGGGCTCAGATTGATAAATTGAAGAGTGAGTCAAAATATTATGTGTGGGACGACCCTTATCTATGGAAATTTTGTAGTGACCAAGTCATTAGGAGATGCGTGCCTGATAATGAATTCCATTCTATTCTTAGCTTTTGTCATACACTTGCATGTGGCGGTCATTTTGGTCCCCAAAGGACTGCTAGGAAAGTTTTGGAATCTGGATTATATTGGCCCACTCTATTTCATGATGCATATGTGTTTTGTAAATCTTGTGATCAATGCCAAAGAACAGCAAACACTTCTCGAAGGAATGAGATGCCCCAGAAATCCTTATTGTTCTGTGAGATTTTTGATGTATGGGGTATTGATTTTATGGGACCCTTTCCTATTTCTTTTGGTTTTATTTACATTTTGCTAGCTGTTGATTATGTATCCAAGTAGGTGGAAGCAAAAGCTACTCGGACTGATGATTCCAAAGTTGTTGTGGATTTTGTTAGATCACAGATTTTCTGCAAGTTTGGAGTTCCGAAGGCCATCATCAGTGATCAGGGTTCACATTTTTGTAATCGAAGCATGGAAGCTTTGATGAAAAAGTATGGGGTCTTGCACAGAGTTTCTACACCTTACCATCCCCAAACTAATGGGCAAGCTGAGATTTCCAACGGGGAGATCAACCAGATACTCCGAAGACAGTTTAACCTAACAGAAAAGACTGGAGCAAGAGGCTTGAGGATGCTTTATGGGCTTACCGGACTGCTTATAAGACACCAATCGGGATGTCTTCGTATCGGATTGTTTTTGGAAAAGTCTGCCACCTGCCGGTGAAAATTGAGCATCATGCATTCTGGGCGGTGAAAAGGTGCAACTTGGACCTAGATCAAGCAGGTATGGAGAGGAAGCTGCAACTGCAGCAATTGGAGGAGATCCGCTTGGAGGCTTATGAAAGTTCCAAACTTTATAAGGAGAAGACCAAAGCCTTCCATGATAAGTTGATTCTGAGGAAAACATTTGAGATTGGTCAAAAAGTTCTCCTCTATAACTCCCGCCTCCGACTCATGCCTGGCAAATTAAGGTCTAGATGGGATGGACCATTTATTGTTACTAAGATTTTTCCTTCTGGTGCTGTTTAGATTAAAAGTGAGGTCACTGACAAAGCTTTCATCGTAAATGGACACCACCTCAAACAGTATCATGAACTTCCAGAGAATGCAGAAATGGAGGTGATGAACCTTCTCCATCCGCATTATGAATAAAAAAAAAGAAAAAAATAGAAAAAAAAGAAAAGAAAAGAAAAAAAGAAAAACAATAGCTGTGTGCTCGACAATGAGGTAGGTAGTGTCATTAAATTTTGTCACTCAGAAGCATGTGGAGGTATTTTTTTTTCTTCAGCGACAACAACTGCGAAAATCTTGCAGTATGGATTTTATTGGCCTACTTTATTCAAGGTCTGTTACACCTTTTGCAAAAGCTGCGGAAATTGGTCAAAAAAGTTCTGCTTTGAGATTATCATCTGCACCTACTCCTTGGGAAATTGAGATCTAGGTGGCGCGGTTCTTTTATTGTCAAACACGTGTATCCCTAGGGGCCGTAGATATTAAGGATCCTAGGAATGGTAATGTGCTCAAAGTTAATGGACGAGACTCAACCATTCTGGAAAACCAAGTTCTTGAGTTCTTTGTGTTCTTAGGTTAAGTGGCGGATACGGACTCGTGACTCTCAAGTCGGTTTATTTTTCAGTTTCCCAAAGTAACTGAACCCTTCTTCTCCTTCAAAATGGATGTCATTCTTTCAAACCTGAGAAAACATTTTCATTCTCTTCCTCAAAATGCTCTGAGAAAAATCTACAAAGTTCGATGTGAAAGATTGAGACTGTTAATGCACAAAGGTATGCCAGAAGATGTACGCTGGATAATTGAAGCAAAGGTCCGATTAGCAGGTGAGTCCTCAATTTCATTTGACTCATATATGCCCGGTCTTGGAAGAAGTTCATATTCTAAAAGGAGAAGAGCAAAAAGGTTACAAGTCTATCACAAATGTGGACGATGGAACTGTAACAAGCGATGTCGTACTTTGGGGATGGTTTCCGCAAATAGAGAAGATAAAATTTTCTTCATTAAGAATGGACTGAGTAAGGAGTCATTAGATGATATCTTATTGACTCTTGAGACGCATTCTTGTGGATTGGTGCATCGTGAAATTCTTAAATTGTGGAATCTCTTCAAGGATGAAGAAAAACGCTACAGTCTTGGGAATCTGACCCTAAAAGACCCTGTTTGCCAATTTATAAGAAAATTGGATGGGAAGCTTATCCTCGACTCATAGAAGACGTTTAAGTCGTTACTGGACGTTAAACCAGAGGCAGATGTGAGACATATCCACAAACAATCTGTACATATTATCATCATCTTCTTCTTCTTCATGTCATCTTTCAAAAAAAAAACAAAACAAAAAAAAAATATGTATACGTCTTAGGGTTGGCTTTGGTAACACAAACCGTGAATGGGGAAATGCATGCATCCTGATCCAGCCTTCTTAATTGAAAAACAAAGAAGGTAGATTGTATCCCACATGTGAGGCAGCCAGTCGTATTATGGCCACTTGTCCCTTTTGGGAGCCCTATGTTGCGCTGATCTTGAATGGGTCGAATACTCGTCAACAATGCTTTGGCACAAAGCCAAAAGAGCAGACTACCTCCATCCCAATCTTAAGTAAGTATACACTCATCTTTCATCAAGTTTTTCTAACAATTTCAAAAAAAAAAAAACAGACGTGATGTCTACTGCACTCATGACGCGCAGTATAAAGATACGCCATGGAAACTGTATATATAGGTATGTCATCATTTTCTATTTCTTTTATCTTTGTATCATTTTGTTGTATTTTTTATTTTTGTACAGACGATCCTTTGAGCAGGGTCCTTCAGGGGTTTCTAGACTTCTTTACCTTGATGGTTTTCTTGAAGTCAAAAAAAAAAAAAAGATTCTGTGTTTCTTAATTTCAACCTTTTCTGACAACAACCAACCTACCCTTATAGGTGCAATTATTTCCCTTTCCATTCTTTTTCTTATTTAAACACTCCATTTTCTCCATTTTCCTTCAACTCAGAAACACTCAAAGGGAGGAAAAGTATAGAATGGGGCCTTCTATTCTAACGTCAAAAATGTCTGTGTTTTTTGTGGGTCGAGTTATGGGAAGGGATTAGAGTTTGTAAATGCAGCTAGCACTCTTGGTCGATCACTTGCTGCGAGGAATATTCATCTTGTATATGGGGGAGGTTGTCGTGGGTTAATGGGGGCTGTATCACTTGCAGCTTTTATAGGAGGCAGTCAGGTTTTAGGTGTTATTCATAAACCTTTAGCTGAAAATAACATCACTGGAAGGATAGTTGGAGAAGAAATTCAGGTAACATCCATGCATGGACGAATGAAAACAATGGTTGACAATTCTGATGCATTTATTGTCTTACCCGGTGGTTTTGGTACTTTGGAAGAAATTTTTCAAATCATCTCTTGGGCCGAACTGAACATCCACCATAGACCCATTGGTTTGTTGAATGTTAATAATTTCTTTGATCTTTTGTTATTTTTTCTTGACAAAGCTGTGGAACAGAAATTTATCACTCCTTCGGCAAGACAACTTCTTATCTCTGCCTCCACTATTGATGAGCTCATTGATAAATTAGAAGCTTTTGAGTATGTACCTGATAAGGTATTCGCTCAGATAGATTGGTCAATAGGAAGCAACGAAGGAAGTAACAAGAAAAAAAAGCCAGATCTGAAACTTTATCTTTAATGGGTTTGATTTTATTGTACTTTGTTTCTGTTTAAATTTGTGTCAGCTTTCTCCAACAGGTAATATCTTCTATCCTTTACTCATCTATATTTTAACATTGAGGACAATGTTGTGATCTAGTTGGGGGAGAAGGATAGTTGACCAATAAAAAATAAAAAATAAAAAAAAATAAAAATAAAAAAATAAAAAAATATTTTTTGTTGTTTTGTTTGGAAAG
Source organism: Ormosia emarginata (assembly GCA_029884605.1). NCBI lineage: Eukaryota > Viridiplantae > Streptophyta > Magnoliopsida > Fabales > Fabaceae > Ormosia > Ormosia emarginata. Next base: position 63,122,609 of record JAQQTP010000081.1, read on the forward strand.
TATGATATGATTGTCATAGACTTATTGAACTAATTAGTGATGGCAGAGTAAAGAGTAATTTTACTCTTAAGACGCATCTTAATTGGTGGCAGAGTAAGGAGTTTTTTTAGGTAGTAATTAATTAGTATTAAATTGTGAAAGTACTAAAGTTTTATTGTTTGATTTCTTTTCAGGGTCTAATGCGTCACTGACAGTGTGCTTCTTTTCTGCTTTGCTTTGATTCACTTCTTATCAGGTTGTGTTGCTCTTTTCTACATCTCTCTTTCACATTGAAGGCAATGTTATATTAAGTGTGGGGGAGAGATTTTAGCATTTTTTTTAAAAAAAATAAAAAAAAATAAAAAAAAGGGTTCATTACATGATTGAATAACTTTTCTCCCTTCTTGAACTGATATGCTCGGTGATGGATGATTGAATTGATGAATTGAGTTTGATGGATGCATACCTTGTGAGATTTTGAGCCTAATGGATGGATTCAACATTTATGTCATTCTCTTCTTTCTTGTGTGATTTTCACTCATGTTAATGACCACTCTAGAACTTGCTTTGATTCTTTTTGAGGCTATATTTCACTTGCATGCATGAACATGATTGAGGCCATCTTTCTTAATTAGCTAGTTTAACAAAATAGCCAACCTTGTTTTCAATATGATATCAAGCACTCTTTTGACTTCTTGAAAATTCTCTAATTCCTGCCAACCTTGTATATTTTCCTTTGCTTAACCCCTTTGAGCTTATTTTACCATTCCTTGTTTCTAGCTCATTATGTGCCTTAAATGAAAAATCGTGTTCTTACTTTACCTTAGGGAATAAAAGAACATTAGCTTGGTTAATGGATGAGTTTTTGAACAAGTGTGGGGGTGTGTGTACAAAATGGTTGTTGAAAAAGGAAAGAGTGCCTAAAAAAAATGTATGTATATAGTTATGTTCATATTAAAAAAAAAAGGATTGGGAAATGAATATGTAAAGGGATATACATTAGAGTTGGGATGAACTTTTATGCTTGTTATTTGAACTCAGCTCTCATTTGCTTCTATTCTCTTTGGTATTTATCTTCTCATATCCATTTTATCCTCTTCTGTTACCTTGACCTCACTACAACCTTGAATAAAGTCCTCATGATTTGTGTGTGCATGTGTTTTGAGTAGTGGAGAAGTAGAAGATAAGCAAGCTTATGGTAGTGCAATTTTCATGGGTTGAATTGAGTGAAATACCTACCTTTTAAACACTTGAGAGATTGAGAGGGAATCTTGTGAAGATCTATCATTCTCGATTCGTGTTGAAGATACCTTGCTTGTTGGTTTGAGATGTGGAGAATTGTTAACTCATGAATGTTTTGATCTCTTGAACCTTTGGCTGTTCTTTTTTATTGTAAAATTTTGGTCTTGAGTTTTGCCCAAGAGTGCAAAAAGCTAAGTGTGGGGAAATTTCATAATCACATATTTTATTCATTAAGAAACCCTTATGTTTAGTCATTTACACTCTCCATATTCTTAATTGATTGAGTTTGGTATGATTTTGTGAGTTTAAGCTCAAATTGGTCCTAATTGAATATTTTCAGCATTATTGAGACTTGACACTATTTCTGTATTTTGGCCATAACTTGAGTTCCTAATATCTGATAAACATGAATTTTATCTTGTAGGAAAGCTAAGAGGAAGCTCTACAACTTTGATGAAGAGCTCGAAGTCCCAAACAGATGTCTAAAGGACCTAAGTTTACATGGAAGTCAGAATACGGGTTCTGTCACTAGAATCCGAACGGTGTGCACTCATAAAATCATATCTCAAGATGTAATAATGGAGATGGGCTGAAATTTGGATAGTTGATAGTAAAGATCCAAATAAACAACTTTCATGAAGAACACTTTTTGAAAAAATGAAGTCTAATAGGTCAGTTTGAGCTTGCAAGTCGGAACAGAGGTGCTGAAGTTGGGTTTGAGTAACCTGCGGTATTTGGGACATATCTTAGGCTGAAGGAAGCCAAATTGGACGAACCAGATATGCATTTTATATCCAAGACAAAGATCTACAACTTTAATGAAGAGTACTTTTCATGGATCTGAAGTATAGTGGGTCGTTTTTGGCTTCCAAGTCAGACACGGAATTTTCATCCTCAACCACCCACTCATCCATCCACTAATCCACTTATCCACTCATCCACTAATCCAACCACTCAACCACTCCACCCACTTATCCACTAATCCACCCACTCATCCATCCACTCACCCATTCATCTCCATAATTTCCACTCACCAAAAGTCCTTTGGCATTTTCCACTCAACCAACCCACTCAACCATTCCATTCACTCATCCACTAAACCAATCCACTAAACCAACCCACTCAACCACTCCACTCAAACACTCCACTCACTCACCCACTCATCCACCCACTCCCCTTTGTCATTTTGTTACCCTAGACTTCTATAAAAGGCACCATTGGTTATCATGAATAAGTTATATTCTCCTTCATTTTCTCTCATAGTTTCTTCTTGTTTCTTCATAGTTTCTCATAGTTTTTGTATATTTTGATGCTCCCCTTCATGGTAATGGAGGGCTAAGCTACTTTCGGTCAATTTAGAACTCTTGAAGAGATTGTGGTTTGGATTCTTGAGACCTTGGTTATGTATTGTATTTGATTTGTAATTGAGTTTCTCTTTTCTTCTTCTTTCTTCTTCTTCTTGATCTTGAATGCATGAATGGTAATTCTATTTATGTTGATCTGATTTGATCTTAGTTTAAGATTGAGATTTGTGATGAAACTTAGAACTGATTGATCTAAACTAATCACATAAATGAAGATTGAGATTTGTGATGAAACTTAGAACTAATTGATCTAAATTAATCACAGAATTGAAAAGATTAGGTTACTGATTTGTGCCTAAGTTAATTGAATTTAGTACTTGAAATTAACATAGATCTTCATGAATGGTGTGATTGCGCATTTGTGATTATCACTTGTTAATTAAATTCTAGACGATCGTCTAGTATGAATTCTGGATTTGATGCAGAGATCTCGGTTAGATCCAAATTAACAATTCAATTGCGCTTCAAGTGTTCTATGATGGGTCTATGATTGAATCCACCCAATCTTGGATAGGTTTCTAAATTGACTGCTCTTTAATTGTTATTTCTTCCTTTAATTTTGTTAAGTGCGATCTTAAACTATCAAACCCCCCTTTGCTAACTTTCACTTGATTTGATTAAATTGCATCTACAATCCTCGTGGAGATGATCCGGTGTTGTCACTGTGCTACAAGCTTAGGTAATAACTTCGGTTATAATTTTGACTGAGTTCGGCTCTCGTCAGGCGTCCATATATCCTAGGCTACGGTCGAATATGCTTAACCTCTTTAAACCTTTTTTAGGCTTATGGGTTAAGGTCAGACTCATTAGGGTACGAGTTAAAACTCTTGAATTTACTCCTTAAACTCGAATATCGATCAAGTGGATTCCTCTTTTTGACCTTCATTTATACATCAGAATAACTAATCCTAATTGAACCTTGTATTTCTCGGACTACTCCAAGGTGTGATAACCTTGTGCGTTACAATAAGCATAGATGAATAAAATAATCAAGTGTTGACGAAACAATAACTAATATATTCATGTCGGAACTCATCACTTACATGATAAAAATATTAAAGGCATCTAACTATAATATTCCCTTAGCTTATCATCATTCCAAAAATTCTTGATAATTTTGTTAGAGAGGGCTTTTAGAGTATAGGTTCCTATGTTTGTTTTGGACATGATTTTGTATGATCCTTCCCAATTAGGAGCTACCTTTCCATCTTTCACATTTTTACCTCTAATATCCATCCTACGAAGTACGAGGTCGCTAGGATTAAATCTCCGTGGAATTACTTTAGAATTAAATCGTGATACAATCCTCTATTTAAGGGTGGCTTCATGGATATGAGTAATGTGGTGTTGTTCTTATAACAATTCTAGGTCATGATAGATGAGGTTCAGGTTAAACTCCTCAGAAAATTGTTGTCCCCTCAAGCTTAGTTCTCTTATTTCCATTGGGATCACGGCCTCGCAAACATAGGTCAATTTAAAGGGAGTCTCTCCTGTGGAGGAATGTAGTGTCATCCGATATGCTTATAAGACATGATCGAGTTACTCCACCCAATTCCCCTAGCATCATCAAGCTTTTTTTTTTTATTCCTTGAAGTATGACCCAATTGGTGGCTTCAACTTGCCCATTGATCTTTGGATGTTCCACTGAGGTAAAATGCTATTTGATCTTGTGACCGGCTAAGAGATCCTTGAACTTCTGATATATGAATTGGGTTCCATTATCTATGACAATAGACTACGAGATACCAAACATACTAATCTTATAAGCAAGTTTTTGGATCCTTGCTGAAGTGATGATGGATAATGGTTCAGCCTCAATCCACTTTGTGAAATAATTAACTGCCACTACTAAGTACTTGACCTGCCCTGGCGCTTAGGAAAAAAGACCTAGGATATCCATCCCTCATTGATAAATAGGCTAAGAGACAGACATCGTAGATAGTTCTTTTGGTGGGGCAGCATAGATATGAGAAGTGCCGACATTGATTACATTTATGTATATGCTCCTTGCTATCAGCTTCCATATTAGGCCAATAGTTTCCAACCCTTAACACTTTCCGTGCTAGGGACTTTTTGCCGAAGTGATGACCAGAGCTTCCTTCAAGGATTTCGACTAAGATATATTCCACTTCTTTAGGACTGAGGCATTTAAGAAAGGGAGAAAAAAATCTGCGATGGTACAACTAATTATCAAAGATGTTATACCAAGTCGCTGTCCATACTATTTTCTGGGCTTTTTTCTGGTCTTCAAGTAATAAGCCATTGCAGAGGTAGGCAACTATGGGCATCATCTAGGTTTCGTCATCTTCCAGTAGGAGGACTTCATTGTCTGTAATATTAGGAGTAAATAAGGTGTCCTGGATTATAGATCTATTGTTACCAGGGCTCTTAGTGCTGATAAGCTTTGATAAAATGTTAGCTCTGGAATTCTGCTCCCTTGGGATATGTTTTACCTTAACACTATCAAAGCTTTCCATTAAATTCTTTACTTTGGTTAAGTATTTATGCAACAAAGGGCTCCTTAGCCTGATATTTGCCTCGAATTTAGGAGGTCGCCAGTTACGAATCGCTTCATAGAATTATATTTGTGGCCCCCATCTCTTTTGCCATGTTAATGCCTGCAATGCATGCTTCATATTCAGTTCGGTTGTTTGAAGTCGGAAACTCAAACATTAAAGATTGTTCTAACACGAGTCTGACTTTGTTTTCTAACATTACTTTGGCGCCACTCCCTTTGGAACTCAAAGATCCATCAACGTAGATGGTCTAGGAATTCACTCTAGGATGACCAGAATCTGGTCTGAGCTCACTATCACAAGGTGACACTGAAAGTACTATCGTAACCTTCTTGCAGTAATCAACAATGCTAGAGCTAATTTCTCAATCTTCTGATAGCGGATCTCAAGGCCTTGTAGGACTTTACTGACGAAATAAACCAGCCTCTAACCTTCATTAGTTTATCTTATCAGGACTGAATTGATTATCTCATTATTGACAAAGTGGTAGTCATAAAGTATTTTACTAGATCCATTCATGTCAGAATCGGTGGTGTGGATAACATCTTCTTAAACTCTTGAAAGGCAGCCTCACACTCTAGGGTCCATCCAAAATTCTTTCCCTTTTTTTAAGGTTTTAAAGAAGGGAAGAGATTTTTGAGCGGCTTGACTAAACAATGAGTGAGGGCTGCTATCCGACCTATCAGTTATTGCACCTCTTTCACGGACTGAGGGCTGCGCATGTCGAGGATGGCCTAACATTTCTCTAGGTTTGCTTCAATACCTTAGTTTATTAACAAAAATCCTAGAAATTTATCAGCCTATACACCATAAGTGTATTTATCCGAGTTCAGCCTCATGTTATGCTTCCGTATTTAGGCGAACACCTCTTCTAGATCTTTCACGTGGTCACTGGTCTCTGTTGTCTTGACTATCATGTCGTCTATATAGACTTATAGCATCTTACCAATTTGTTCTTCGAAGACTTTATTCATCATTCTTTGGTAAGTTACTTCTGCATTCTTCATTCCAAATGGCATGACACAGTAACAGTAACTTCCTATCTTGGTTATGAATACGGTCTTGTTTTCATCCTTTGAATTCATGAGAATATGCTTATACCTGAAATAAGCATCCATTAATGACAATAGGCAAAACCCAAATGAATTGTCCACTAGCTTATCAATGTTGGAAGTGAATAAGGGTCTTCTGGGCACACCTTATTTAGGTCAGTATAATCGACGCATATATGTCATTTCCCATTAGCCTTTTTCTTTACCAAAACCACATTAGAGAGCCAAGTGGTATAGGAAACTTCCCTAATGAACATCCAAGAGTTCTTTTACTTGCTTTTGAATTACTTTTGTCTCTCATGTTCGAATTTTCTCTTTCATGATGCTACCAGCTTCGCATCCTTCATGATGGAAAGTCGATGGCAAATGAATTCATGGTCTAGGCCAGGCATATTCGCTGACATCCAGGCGAAGAGATCTTTGCTTTCTCAAGAAACTCAACTAGTGGGATTATTCTTCCTTGCTCAGTTGTCCCTTAATTTTAGTTACTGTAACATCCTTCTTATTTTGTTAGTCTTGAATATGGTTATAGAGGTATTATAACATCTGCATGAATTACCTGTTAATTCTAGTGACCATATGTGTTAGTTTAGACACTTTGCTATAATACTGAATGTGAAAAATAACTTATAAAAGCTCAGATTCGAGCCTAAATTGCTTAGATGAAGGAAATGAATGTGGATAATTTATTCCTAGGTCACAAATAAATAGGATATGTTGTGCTTAATTTCGGAGAATTAACTGAGTTAGTTTGACATTTTAAATAACACAGGAAGAATGTTTAAGGGCCAAATTAAATAGGCAAGTAGGTTGGAAAATTATGAGATTTTGTAGGAATAGTAATTAAAGGATGGAGATTTTTATGGAAATAAGTATAGGTTAAGACAAATATTTGTAAGCCTATTAACTTAATTCCTTAAGTTTAACTTAAGTTAAAGAAGAGTAATAGAGCATAAGGGACAATTAATAGTGTATAGGAAGTCATGGAAAAATAATTTTAAGGACAATATCAAGTCCTAGGATTTTCTATAACACTTATTAAAGTTAGAAAGCTTGGTAATGGAAAATTAAAGTATCCCTAAGAGATATAACACTTCCAATGTTTCATGAAAGTCCAACATTCCGATCGATTTTTCCTCTCTACTACCCTTGCTTTCTCTGTTTCATGGACTATTCTTCATCTCATCTCACTCTCTCTTTCACACTTGGGAGCTATAGAGAAAGCAGAGAAAGAAAAGAAAGAAAGAAAGAAGGAGAAGGAGGGAAAAAGAAAGGGAAACAAGGAGGATCAAAGGCAAGGGCTAGAACACTTTCATAGGAGTTGAGGTAGGGGTGTTGTGTTTAGTTTTTCACTTCTACTCTTCTTGTTTTCAAGTTTGTGTATTGATGAGCTTGAGTGCGAGTTGTGATTTGCATGGTTGCATGTTGATTGCATGTTTTGTGGATGATTTCTATGCTTAGGAATAACTTGAACCTCCATAACCATGTGATTGATGAAACCTTTGCAAGGATTTGTGTGAATATTTATATATGTATGAATACAACTCCAAGTGCTTGTTGTTGATGTTTTTCCTATGCTATCCTACTTGGCTTATGGTATAAACATGTGTTAGTAGTAAAAGAGTTAGAATGGAAATGGATTAAAATAGGTTGGTAGTTGTTCTGATGCACCAAAAATGCATTCTGATATACTTTATTTGAATAAGCCAAGTGGTTATTCGAATAAAACATCACATAATACTTAGGAAGTGACTTTTGTGGGTGTTATTTGAATAAGCCCAAGTGTTATTCAAATAACACAAGTCAAAATGTATTAGAATGTGACATTTTGGGGAGTTATTCGAATAGCCCAAGGAGCTATTCGAATAAGCTCTTCTAGAATACAAAGATTTTATGTTCTATTCGAATAACAGAAAGGGTTATTCAAATAGAATTGTCCTATTTTATGGGATTATAGATTTCATTGGGTACCAAATGATGGGATTTTGATGGCTTTGACTAAGATAAATGATTTAACCTAGGAATGAGTACTTGTGCATTTAAACCAAGATGTTTGGTGTGATTTGCTCCTATGTTTATTGAGCTTAATTAGTTCATTTGAGTGATGAATGTTTATTGAGCTTGGTTCGTTTGAGACATGAATGTTTAATGAGCTTGGTTCCTTTGAGCCATGAATGTTAAATGAGCTCGGTTCCTTTGAGCCATGAATGTTTATTGAGCTTGGCTCCCTATTTGCTAAAGTTGAGCCATGGAAATATTTTAAAAACATGTTTTGCTCCTTATTTATTAAGGTTGAGTTTATAATGAACGAGTGATTGATTATGTAATTTTCTTAGTGAGTATTGTGAATTCTCACCCCTTTGTTTGTTTCCATGGTAAATCCAGGTCAAGTTTCTTCCAAGAAAAAAAAATGAAGATGATGTATTAGAGTAGCTATGCTTTGTACATTATAGTTTTTCTTTTGCCTTATAGTTTGTACTTTTACCCATGGGGCTTATGTTGTACAATTTTTTAGATATTTGTACTAGACATGTTAGTAAAGAACAAGTTTCTCAATTGTATAAATTCTTGTACTCTTTATTTTTTTTCTCAAGGCTCTATCTATATACGAATGTGTATAGTTATTATATGGTAGTCTAATGAGTAAAGTTAGTAATGACATGTCTAACTGGAGTATATTCTGGATATACTAGAGTTTTAGTATTGGGGCGTTATATTATGGTACTAGAGAAGTTCATCTTGTTGAGCTAGGATATGAATTGACTATGCTTTTGGCATGTTTAGATGTTCCTATTTTATGTTATGCATTTTATTGTCTCGTTGAGAGATGTATGAATAAAATTGCATGACATCCTAAGGTGTGGATGTTAATGGTTAATGATGCATTGCTACATGATATTGAGATTGATCAACTCAATATGTATTGTTCTATGTGTATAGGAAAATATAGTAGCTCCTAGGCGAACTCGGGAAAACAGAGAACATGCTAACGAAGATATAACAGATATGTCTGAGATGTTTAGGGAGATGGAAATTGCTATGAGAGAGCATACAGTTGTCACAAATAGAGTCCTAGAAAGGATGGGGACTAATCTACCCTAACAACCAGAAAATGAGCCAGTGTTGGCTAGGATTCATAACTGTCATGATCTATCAGAGTTTAAGAAGGCAAATCCTCTGTCTTTTCAAGGAGAATAACATCCAATGAAGGCTGAGGAATGACTTAGTGAGATGAAAAAGACATTTAAGGTGATGAATTGTACGGATGAACAGAAAATCTCTTTCGTTTCCTATATGTTGAAATAGGAGGCAAGACATTGGTGGAGGAATGCTAGGAGATTAATGGAAACAATGGGAACTCATGTCACATGGGAAGTGTTTAGGACGACCTTTCTGGATAAATACTTCCTAACAAACTTGAAAGACGATAAGGAGGTAGAGTTTTTGAAGCTTGAGCAAGGGAGTATATCAGTAGGGCAATATGTAGCTAAGTTTGAGGAATTATCCAAATTTTCCTCTTACTTCAGATACAATCCAGATGAAAATTGGAAATGTGGTAAGTTTGAATATGGATTAAGAGACAACATAAAAAAGACAATTAAACCATTGGAGATTATGGACTTTTCCTCTTTGGTAAATAAGTGTAGAATTGTAGAATTTAGCGATCCTAAGCCTCAAATGGAGCAGTGGACCCAAGGTTTTCAGAAGAGGAAAACAGTGGATGACAGGTTCAAAGGAAATGCTTCTCAGCCAGGATATCCACGAGATAAAGGCAAGCAGATTTAGGTGGACCCTAAGGGACCTAGATGTGCTAGATGTGGGAAACAACATAGTGATAGTCCTTGCTTAGTGGGCCAGTCAGTGTGTTTCACGTGTGGTCAACCATGACACTTTGCCCAAGATTGCCCACAGAGACAGGGAGCAGAGCCCAATCCTAGACCTTAAGCCAGAAGGAGAGTTTATGCTCTAAGCGGAAATAAGGTGACTCAATCTCCCGATCTTATTCAAGGTAAATACATAATCAACAATTATTTCTTAACTGTAACTTATGATTCAGGAGCATCTCACTCCTTTGTTTCTTATGATTACATGAAAGTGCTAGATTTACTTATGACTAAACTCCCTTATGACTTGTCTGCATCTACACCCATAGGAAAGCCTGTAGTAACTTCTAGTGTTTACCTTGACTATTGTGTAAAAGTGGAAGATATGATTTTTTTTTCGTAAATCTTATCTATTTCCCTTTAGTTGATATAGATGTTATTATTAGCATGGACTAGTTGTCTTCTAATTATGTTGTGTTGAACTGTTCAAATAAGACCTTAATGTTCATGTCAAATATACCTTCTAGTGTTTTTCCCTCTGAGGCAGTGTACCTAAATGCTAATCAGGTTAATAACTGTTTGGTAGAAGGAGCTCTGGGATATGTTCTCATTTTCTCTTTAAATGTTGCGGTTAAGCAGAACCTAGATAATATACTTGTGGTGAGGGAGTACCCTAAAGTATTTCCGAGTGATTTAACTGAGTTGTTACCTGTGCGAGAGATAAAGTTTACTATAGATTTAGTGCTAGGAACTGAACCTATATCTATGACACCTTATAGAATGACACCTCTAGAGTTGGCAGAACTCAAAAATCAGATAGAAGAATTGTTAGACAAATAATTCATTAGGCCTAGTATTTCTCCGTATGGAGCATATGTTCTTTTAGTAAAGAAGAAGGATGGTAGCATGAGACTGTGCGTGGATTATAGACAGTTGAATAAGGTGATCATCAAGAACAACTATTTGTTACCTAGAATAGAGGATCTGATGGATCAATTGAGAGGAGCTTTAGTTTTCACAAAGATTGACCTAAGATCTAGTTATCATCAAATAAGAGTTCAGGAAGGGAATATCCCTAAGACTGCTTTCAGAACTAGGTATGGACATTATGAGTACCTTGTGATGTCCTTTGGGTTAACCAATGCACCTACTGTGTTCATGGATTATGTAACACCCTGAAAAAACATGTTAGGCTTGTATATGGATACAAAGGTAGCCTAATACTTGCTTAACATGTCTATTAAGTTTTGTGACTATCTGAGCACGTTTAGGAAATTTGCTGCAACGCTATGTGTGAAATAGCTATTTTTAGCTCTGGAAATGACTTAAAATGCTTAGTTAGTAGAATTAAATGTAGAGAGTTTATTTCTAGGTTACAAATATGTGAACTATGCTACAGATAAAGTTTGAGATTAATCGAAGTTAGTTTGGTATTTTTAAGCATATTGATGGTGTGTTTTAATGCCGAATTGACTGCCAGCAGATATGAAAAAATATAGAAATGGTGAAACCAGATTTTTAATGAATCTTAGGATTTATTTTAAATCTGTTGGAAGTGAGAGAACTAGATTTGGTGAAATCTGAATGTTCTTCGTAGATCAGGAGTTTTAGTATTTCGCTATAAGAAGCCAATTTAGATTTCTCTTCCTCATATCTCATGGTTGAGAGAGGAAACAAAAGAAAGAAAACGAGAAAAGAGAAAGGAAAGAGGAAAAAAAGAAGAACTAAAGGAGAAAGAAGAAAAAGGAGCAAGTAGAGCAAAGGAGAATCTAAGAGCTTGGATCCATCCATAGCTTCATCTTCAAGACCTTGAGGTAGGGGGGAAACTTTGTTTTAACTTTTTGCTTTTATTTCTTTTGTTTTGATTCTTAAGAGACTTGATGAAGAAGTGAGGTTTGAAGAGTGATTTTGTGATTCTTGAGTTGAATCTTGATGAGGATAGGTTGCTTGGGTAAGAAACTAGATTGTGGAAGTGTTGGGATGAATTTTACATCTCTTTGAAGTCTTAATTCCCTTTTTGGTTAAATTTGGGGGTTTAGGTCAAAAGTAAATTTTGATTCACAAAGTGGTATAATGGAGTGGAGTTGAAGTGGTTTAAGAGTTGTAGTGAGTTTATGGATCTTACTTGAGGTGAGAAATCATGCGGTTTGGATGTTTGAAGGTGTAGAACACCATTGTTCCTCAATGGGATAGTAACTTTCTATAGAATTTTGCAGAAACCTCCCAGTAGCAAGGTCACACCTAGGTGTGACTGGACCACGCCTAAGCGTCAGGTTGTCTATTTTCAGTTTGTGTGAGGCAGAGAGTATCATGCCTAGGCGTGAATGGGTTGCACCTAAGCATGGAAATCTAGTAGAAACAAGGAATTTTGTTTGCTGAAATGAAGTTCACAGTGAATGTAGTTTCTTCTTTTATACTTCTTAATGAGTATTAAGGCTCTAATAGGAGTATTTAATGAGGTGTGAATGTGATGAATTAAATTGATTTGTAATGCTAATTTTGTTTGTTGCATAACTTGAGCTGTAGATATCAGAATCACCTGATTCTAGTGCCATTTGAAAGCTAAGACATAAGACTTTATGTGTTAAAAATTTTAGAATTATTGAGCAAGCCAATCAGTACCAGTTTCTGTTTGAATTCAAGGCAGATTATGCAGAAAAAGGCATTCTGTTACACCCTCTCTAGGGCATCACATTTTCCGACTCCCGACTCATAATCTGAAAAGAAGTTCACACAAGTTTGAATTATAAAAATATGGTTTTAAAAAAACTTCTTCTCTTCTTGACACGTAAATAAATTTTGAAAATATTAGGTAATCATATTTCAATTACTCATTATTCAATATTGACACACAATTTAAAGAGAAATATAAATTGACAGACTCTTTTGTTCTTTCTTTTTCCACAGTAGCAAACCCATTACGGTTCCTACTTAATAGCACGGTGTAACACTAACGATGAAAACTTAACATACTTGTTCCTTCTCCTGTATCAAACTTGATACACAAACTCTACTCCTTGTCAACACTGCTCCCCATCGAGTCATGAATGTCCACTCCTTATTGTTGTCCCCAATCTCAGAGTGTCCATCGGAATGTCCATCTTGAAGCATCAGACATTTGTTCTATGTCTGTTCCTTGTCCTCAAACATCTTTTCCGTTTCAACACTGTCGGTAAGGTCATTCTCCGATGTTGTCTCCAAACGTAGAGGTATTTGTCACCCGCTATGTCTAAGACAACTTGTTCCTTCTACTGTATAATTTTAATAATACAGACATAACAAAAACAACATAACAAAGAGGTGAGATCACCTACACCAGTACCAACATGGCAGCATAGAGATAACACAAACAACAATATCATACAGTTATATCATCTCATAATTACAATCATGTCATCATCATTATGGTTATCACACAGATACAATATTAAAATCATGCTATCAACATTAATCAACTATCATCATCCAATTATTCAAAACAAATGTCATAGCCAATATTCCTCAATTAATATATATCACACAGATATAAATGTTTAGTTTATGCATGTACACAAGACTCGATTTCCTACTCCATGGAGCTAAAACTCAGGTCGGAGAAATGATCGAAAAGAATCTGTCGGTACCTCATGCCTCAGACCACGTGCTATAATCCTCATTTTGATTTTTGCACATCTAGCATATACACGACAGTCTTTATCAGATCTTGATTAAGAATAGTGTCTCGGTCAGGATCATCGGTGTGTCGCGTCGGCCTAACCTACGGTTCTGATGAGAGCGACTCACTGTCCATTGTAGGCAACCCGCACCCCGATGCCCCCAAGGTCAACCAGTGACCTACACTACGCATATCGCACCCGCTCAAGAGGTGTGTTTCTCCTAGGCAATCAGCCATATCTAGTCCTCATCGGACCATTCCAATGCATGTATAATGCACCAAATACCAATCACAGGTATAATACCAATCACAGGCTTTAACAGTAATCATACTGTATTTTCAACAGCAAAAATCATGTTATCACATTTTCATAGTTATAAAACACTTTCGTCGTGTTTTTCACAAAATTGCATAACATTTCCGTCACGTTTTTCCAAAACATTTTTGTTATGTTTTCAAAATATCGTAACACTTATATTACGTTTTCAAAATTCTGAAACATTTCTGCTATATTTTCTCAATACCGTAACACTTCTGTTACGTTTTTTTTAAATGCTGCAACTCTTTTGTTGCACTTTTAAATCACGTACTAATTTTTAACATTTTTCTCAATCGCGTAAAAACATACGTTTCTCAAATCGCATAGTACTTTTCCACTGTTTCAAAATCGCGTAATTTAAAAATCATTATTTTACGTCACGTAAATCATTTTCTATCATTCTCAAAATACTTTCCAAATCTCATAACAATTTTCTATCATTTTCACAATCACGTAAAAATATTCTCATCACTTTATTCAAATCACGTAGTGATTTTTCAACAATATTTGATCGCGTAAAATATTTAAACGCTCAAATCGTGTAGAAATATTTAAACATTTTTTAAATCGCGTAGAAATATTTTTTGTATTTCAAATTGTTTTTAAGATACGTAAAATATTTTTCAACATTTTTCAATCACATAAAATATTCCTCAATATTCCAAACATTATTTTGGACTTAAATAAATCAATATCATTTTTAACACATTGTTCAAAATTGCGTAGCTTAAAAATCACGTTTTTAAGATCGTAAAACATTTTTTATCACAATTTCATTACGAAAAATACTTCTTAACCTTCAAAAATTCCTCTTCAACTTTTCTCAAAATAATATAACTTTATATTTCATTTAATATATTTTCTTACTCAAGAAAATATTTTTCCACATGATTCTTTACTCAAGAAATTCTTTTTCAAAATATACTTCACAAAAATCACTTTTCCATTGATGTAAATCAACGTTTCAAAACTTAACATTTTTCTAACGTATTTCAAAACTTGAAAATAAGTTATACGTTAGTAAATTTTCAAAACACCATTATATTCTCCATTTTTCCCAAATAATTTCCAAACACAACCTTCTTCAAAATAAATTGAAGTTGAAAATATTTTCGTTTACAAAAACTTGATTTTCTCGGGTGATAAACGCCTGATTCCCTTTCCAAAATCCTTGTATTAAATCCGATTCGTTTCCACTTTGAAATTCACCTTGTTCATAAAAATCAAGGCATTACAAGCCTTCAAAAACGTGGACATGACTATTGAAATCATCAAAACATTTTTTTCTTCTAAATCAATATGGTTTTACACAAACAAAATCATTAAAATTTTGTTTTTCAAAAAACCGAAATATCAATGGTTATAAAACCAAACCCATTTGTTCAAATTCATTTTTACTTTCTTTACAAATTCTTTTTCACTTTCTTTGCAAATCCTTCAAATCAACGTTCGTCCGTTTCATTTCAAAACTCATGTTTAGAAAAATACTTAGGATCTTTTTACACAAAATAAATCAATAAAAATTCCTCAAAAATCGTATTCTTGTTCTCTTGAAAAACAATTCCTTTGTTTATTTTCCATACTCTTCAAATCATCCATTTTCATCTTTCATGAAAATATTAATTTGTGAACACCTATTTTGAGGTGTCTTGTTAGAAATCCACCATGTTCTAAGTACTTTCAAAAATCAATTCTTTTGTTCTTGAAAATTTTCAACATGAACCCTAATCAAGGGCATCAAAATCGTAGCTCTTCCTTGGCTATTGGAGCCAAAAATTAATTTCCTTTCCACCATCAAGTCATGGCATATACATATATATTTCATCATAAATAATATAAACATACCATTAAAGCCATAAAAGCATGTATAACATATCAAGCATATCATCAAAGCTATAAAATCATGCAAAGCATATCAAGCATAGAAAATTAATCAAAGCTCATAAATACTCACAAATTAATTACATGACCATGGATATGAATCCTCACATGGATTCCACATCCATCAAATAAAATACCATCTCTCACCACCATGCTTGGTTGGTGAGATGATCTCCTCTTACCTCTTGAAGATCCTCCAAAGGTTCTTGATTTGCTTCTTTTCCAAGTCCTTCACCACCAAGGGCTTCTCAAATACAAAATAAAACACACAAATAATTAATATACAAGACTTGAATAAGAAAACCATGGATTAGAATCATGGTTAGAACCTTGAAAATCAAAAGAAAAGTGAAGAGTATCAAATTTCACCATTAAAGCTTCAATCTTTAGCTTGAAGAACAAGGTTGAAGATGAATGATTTAGAGAAAATCTCCAACATGAAAGTTGCTTAGAATATCATGGAGATTCAAGATCTAGAGTTGGATGAAATTAAAAGAGCTTGGATGGTGGTTTTAGGTAGTATGACCGAATGGTTTCTCTTGAAGCACAAAGATGGAATTTTTTATTTTTGATATAAACTTGAAGCTTGAATTTGAAGATCAAGATGAATGATTTTGGAAAAACTCATAACTAGAGATGTTCTTAGAATGGTGTTTAGGTTTAGAAAATCAAGTTGGATGAAATTTTGAGTGATGGAGGGTGTTCTTGATGGTCATGGCCAAAACTTGCTTGGAGGAGAGGTGGAGAGAAAAGTTTGATGAGTTTTTGCTTTTGGAGGAGACAAAGATGATCAAGAATGATCAATAATGACCAAGATAGCAATAATAATGGTCTTCAAAGCTCTCAAAATCAGACCAAAACCGTGCCCCCCTTCTTGCATTCTTCTTGAGTGCAAAAATCAAAAAGTAAGCAATTATGATGTCTAACTTGACCAAAAGACATGCAAAAATGACATAAAGCTTGTCTCTTCTTTCTTCTAAACACTCCAAAACCATCACCTTCTCTTCATAATGCATTCAATAAAGTTGTCTTCATTATTTGCCACCATTTGAAGCATTTCTAGCCATTGATTAATTCAATGGTTAGGATTTAGGTAGATTTTTAATTTTAGAAAGACTAAATCTAAAGCCATTGGATTTTTCTCCTTTAAATTCTAACCATTAGATGTGTCTCCAAAATTAATGGTTAAGATTACTCCTTCAAACTTTTAATCCAAGGGTTCTAATTAGTCTTTCTTACTTTAGAAGACCAAATCTCCAACATTGATTAATTCTTCATCCAATGGTCATAAATGTCTTTGTTACTTTTTAAGATTAAATCTCCACCCTTGATTTAATCTAAATCCAATGGTTATAAATGGTCTTTGTCACTTTTCAAGACTAATTCTACACCTTTGATTACATCTATGGTTGATATCAAAGCCTTCCTAACTAAGCTTATTCTCACACCATTGATTAAATCAATGGTTATTATCCAAGCGCTTTCTTTATTAAGTTTGTTTCTTAACCTTTGATTAAATCAATGGTTAATATTCAAACTAAGTATTCTCATCCAAGGGTATAAATCAAGTCAAGCTCTCTTTGTTGACTACGCGAGTATAATATTTATTCTTGTATCCTACAAATAATATTTTCTTGTATTTTTATCATCCGATAATTAAATACGATGACAAAACACAAGACAATAAAATTTTCTAAAAGCTGTTTCCGGATTCAGGTTTAGTAAGATCCTGTCTCCGTCTAAACAAGTACAAATTTTTCTATGCGTAGAAAAATTTTTCACTTTGTGGGACCCACTTGGGCCCACATATGGCCACATTGGCCCACATAGGACCTCCTGGGCCCACATACAGTAAAAAATTTCATAATCATCCACAAAAATCACAAAAATTATAAAATGCACAAATATCAAATCATATTACGTAAATTAATTACCTAACGGTAAAAATTAAATTACGTAACATTTTCCCCGGCCCAAAAATTTTTATTTTCCGACACGGAGTAAATCACTCAAAGCGATCAAATATCTTGACGGAATAATCAAATTAATTTTACAGACTTTCGAGAAATCACTAAACGGTGAAATTACATTAGCTGTCAAAATTACTTGTTTAAGAGATTGAAAATTTTGGGGTGTTACATTACTCCCCTCTAAAAAGAAATTTCGTCTCGAAATTTGATGAACGTGATTTCACATCTAAGGATGTGAACATTACTCTTTAGCTTTTCTCCGTCTTCATGTTGCATCTTCCTTAACGTCTTTACATACTATTCTAGCCAACAAAACTTTTTTTTTTTTTTTTGGCTTGACGTTCAACTTCTCCCGATCAAATGGATATCTCAGATTCTTAGTTCTTTGAAGATGTTGAATGTTACTCCAAAAAGAAAGTATTTTCCATATTTCGATACCAATACAGTGTTATCAATCTTCATTCATGTCTAGAATAGTTTTTCTTAGATAATTTCCAACTAATGTATTTTCCAACTAATGTAATGTCTTACTTAAAATTTTCTTATTATCGTATCACTATATATATTCTAGATTTTGCTTGTAACAGGAAATGTCTCTCTAGTGAATTCTCCTTTCAACCAACTAATTCTTAATCTAATAGTCTGCATACCAACTAATGTAACCAACTAATGTAACGCATTAATATAACGCATCACAAGACTTATGGATTTTAGATTCTTCCATTTTTGATTTTTTTTTCCTTGAAGAAATAGTTTCAACTTTGAAGAATCCACCACGCTTCATTTGCACCATTACATCTTTGCGACATGGTTATAGATAGGAATATCCTTTCTTGCAATATATTCCTTCTTTCTTTTCTGTCTTACAATTTGCAATACATGAAAGGAAATTACGGAGGCTCGAGAAAGAAAAGGTAGCGAAATTATCGATATGTTACTAGACATATCCAATAAGAATTTGATTTTGCACGATATGAGTTTTTACGGAATACTAGCATTTTCTTGAGATAATCTTATAGGATATGGTTGGAAAATAACCAATCCATTTTCAAAGGTCACATCTATTTATGAAAAAGAGGTAAACAGATCAAACTCACACAAATATTTGACCCGCAACAACAATTTGAATAATTTGAATAGCTCGATCGGCTAAGAATAGGTACGAAGTAATCAAATCAGAGGTTTACGAATAACTCTAACATATAATTGATCTACTCAATCATATGCCATAAAGATTAGGTTATTCATAGAAATATTCAAGTATGGTCTATAGAATTAGCTCCAATAACAAAATCTCCCTTGTTTAAATCCTTCGTTCAGAACATTCCCGTTCCATTCAACGTCTCAATTCTCTCCACTATCCGAGATTTTACTAACAGAAAATTCTATTTTTAATGGAATACAATTTATGGAAATGTGTCCAAACTTTCCACACTTAAAACAAAGTGTTTTCTTGAACATCCAATCTTTCATTAAGTGCCCCTTTCCACTTCACTTCTTGGTTCTGGTTTCTCAATGGTCATAATTTCATTTCCCATTGAAATCAATTACTTTCCCAATATCCCTAAGAAAAATACCAGGTTCCAAAATTACAAAATCTAATATTTCAAGATTGATTCTCTTCCATCAGGTCTTGAACTTCAATTTCTAGTTTTTCCCACTTAACAACGGTTCTTTGTTCGTGCAATCGTCTTTCCACATTGCTCTCATTGCTCCCGTAGTTCCCGCAGCTCCCGCAGCTGCAGCCACATAACTAGTAACATGTTCCATTTCCACACAAGTATAACTATCCCAAGTTATTCCTCTGTTCCTGCTGTACTTGTCACTTCAGTTGTCCTTCGCATTGTTTCTATAGCTGTAACCACATTATTATATCACGTTCTGCTTCCATACACGTACATCTACTACGAGATTGTTGTTGTTGTTGGCTTCCTGGAGATTGCAAATACGTTTTTCATTTGGAATCGCTTGACCTTACAATTTCCCTTTTTCGTAACCAAAAAGGTCCAACGTTACAGGGTCTCTTATTCTGAGATTGATTCAACTCTAACAAAATCTTAGCTTCAGCTATCAATTCTTGTTGTTGAACAATCTTCTGAGTTTGCTGTATAATTGCTTCAGCCACTATTTGTTTTACTTCCAAAGTTGCAGTCATATCACCACCATTGCTTTTCGCTTCCAGACGCGTACATCTATCACGAGTCATTGTCCTTCCTTCAACGATGAACGAATCAAAATAAAATGGATCTGATATCCATTTTATACAACCTATTTTGTTTCCTTTCTTCAGAAACGAATAAATCAAACTAAAATGGATCTGATATCCATTTTATACAATTTTATTTTGTTTTCCTTTCGAGAAAACAAAAGGAAAACAAACACACAGAGAACACAACACAAGCAAAACAGACCTAACCACAAACCCCAAAAGACTCAAACCGTGCTCGACACTTAAACCTTAAGCTCTGATACCAACTAATGTTACACCCTCTCTAGGGCATCACATTTTCGACTCCCGACTCATAATCTGAAAGAAGTTCACACAAGTTTGAATTATAAAAATATGGTTTTAAAAAAACTTCTTTCTTTTACTGACACGTAAATTTATTGAAAATATTAGGTAATCATATTTCAATTACTCATTATTCAATATTGACACACAATTTAAAGAGAAATATAAATTTGAGACTCTTTTGTTCTTTCTTTTTCCACAGTAGCAAACCCATTACGGTTCCTACTTAATAGCACGGTGTAACACTAACGATGAAAACTTAACATACTTGTTCCTTCTCCCTGTATCAAACTTGATACATCGAACTCTACTCCTTGTCAACACCTTGCTCCCATCGAGTCATGAATGTCCACTCCTTATTGTTGTCCCCAATCTCGAGTGTCCATCGGAATGTCCATCTTGAAGCATCAGACATTTGTTCTATGTCTGTTCCTTGTCCTCAAACATCTTTTCCGTTTCAACACTTGTCGGTAAGGTCATTCTCCGATGTTGTCTCCAAACGTAGAGGTATTTGTCACCCGCTATGTCTAAGACAACTTGTTCCTTCTACTGTATAATTTTAATAATACAGACATAACAAAAACAACATAACAAAGAGGTGAGATCACCTACACCAGTACCAACATGGCAGCATAGAGATAACACAAACAACAATATCATAATTATATCATCTCATAATTACACGGATACAATATTAAAATCATGTCATCATCATTATGGTTATCACAGATACAATATTAAAATCATATGATAATATCAACATTAATCAACTATCATCATCCAATTATTCAAAACAAATGTCATAGCCAATATTCCTCAATTAATATATATCACACAGATATAAATGTTTAGTTTATGCATGTACACAAGACTCGATTTCCTACTCCATGGAGCTAAAACTCAGGTCGGAGAAATGATCGAAAAGAATGCATCGGTACCTCATGCCTCGAGACCACGTGCTATAATCCTCATTTTGATTTTTGCACATCTAGCATATACACGACAGTCTTTATCGATCTTGATTAAGAATAGTGTCTCGGTCAGATCATCGGTGTGTCGCGTCGGTCTAACCTGATTACTGATGAAGCGACTCACTGTCCATTGTAGGCAACCCGCACCCCGATGCCCCCAAGGTCAACCAGTGACCTACACTACGCATATCGCACCCGCTCAAGAGGTGTGTTTCTCCTAGGCAATCAGCCATATCTAGTCCTCATCGGACCATTCCAATGCATGTATAATGCACCAAATACCAATCACAGGTATAATACCAATCACAGGCTTTAACAGTAATCATACTGTATTTTCAACAGCAAAAATCATGTTATCACATTTTCATAGTTATAAAACACTTTCGTCGTGTTTTTCACAAAATTGCGCAACATTTCCGTCACGTTTTTCCAAAACATTTTTGTTATGTTTTCAAAATATCGTAACACTTCTATTACGTTTTCAAAATTCTGAAACATTTTTGCTATATTTTCTCAATACCGTAACACACATTACGTTTTTTTAAATGCCGCAACTCTTTCATTTTGCACTTTTAAATCACGTACTAATTTTTAACATTTTTCTCAATCGCGTAAAAACATACGTTTCTCAAATCGCATAGTATTTTTCCACTTGTTTCAAAATCGCGTAATTTAAAAATCATTATTTTACGTCACGTAAATCATTTTCTATCATTCTCAAAATACTTTCCAAATCTCATAACAATTTTCTATCATTTTCACAATCACGTAAAAATATTCATCACTATTCAAATCACGTAGTGATTTTTCAACAATATTTCAAGTCGCGTAAAATATTTAAACGCTTTCCAAATCGTGTAGAAATATTTAAACATTTTTTAAATCGCGTAGAAATATTTTCTATGTATTTCAAATTGTTTTTAAGATCGTAAAATATTTTTCAACATTTTTCAATCACATAAAATATTCCTCAATATTCCAAACATTATTTTGGACTTAAATAAATCAATATCATTTTTAACACATTGTTCAAATTGCGTAGCTTCAAAAAATCGCGTTTTTAAGATATCGTAAAACATTTTTTATCACAATTTCATTACGAGAAAATACTTCTTAACCTTCAAAAATTCCTCTTCAACTTTTCTCAAAATAATATAACTTTATATTTCATTTAATATATTTTCTTACTCAAGAAAATATTTTTCCATGATTCTTTCTTCTCAAGAAATTCTTTTTCAAAATATACTTCACAAAAATCACTTTTCCATTGATGTAAATCAACGTTTCAAAACTTAACATTTTTCTAACGTATTTCAAAACTTGAAAATAAGTTATACGTTAGTAAATTTTCAAAATAATTATATTCTCCATTTTTCCCAAATAATTTCCAAACACAACCTTCTTCAAAATAAATTGAAGTTGAAAATATTTTCGTTTACACAAACTTGATTTTCTCCGGTGATAAATTTCGATTCCCTTTCCAAAATCCTTGTATTAAATCCAACACGTTTCCACTTTGAAATTCACCTTGTTCATAAAAATCAAGGCATTACAAGCCTTCAAAAACGTGGACATGACTATTGAAATCATCAAAACATTTTTTTTTCTTCTAAATCAATATGGTTTTACACAAACAAAATCATTAAAATTTTGTTTTTCAAAACCGAAATATCAATGGTTATAAAACCAAACCCATTTGTTCAAATTCATTTTTACTTTCTTTACAAATTCTTTTTCACTTTCTTTGCAAATCCTTCAAATCAACGTTCGTCCGTTTCATTTCAAAACTCATGTTTAGAAAAATACTTAGGATCTTTTTACACAAAATAAATCAATAAAAATTCCTCAAAAATCGTATTCTTGTTCTCTTGAAAAACAATTCCTTTGTTTATTTTCCATACTCTTCAAATCATCCATTTTCATCTTTCATGAAAATATTAATTTGTGAACACCTATTTTGAGGTGTCTTGTTGAAATCCACCATGTTCTAAGTACTCAAAAATCAATTCTTTTGTTCTTGAAAATTTTCAACATGAACCCTAATCAAGGGCATCAAAATCGTAGCTCTTCCTTGGTATTGGAGCCAAAAATTAATTTCCTTTTCCACCATCAAGTCATGGCATATACATATATATTTCATCATAAATAATATAAACATACCATTAAAGCCATAAAAGCATGTATAACATATCAAGCATATCATCAAAGCTATAAATCATGCAAAGCATATCAAGCATAGAAAATTAATCAAAGCTCATAAATACTCACAAATTAATTACATGACCATGGATATGAATCCTCACATGGATTCCACATCCATCAAATAAAATACCATCTCTCACCACCATGCTTGGTTGGTGAGATGGATCTCCCTCTTACCTCTTGAAGATCCTCCAAAGGTTCTTGATTTGCTTCTTTTTCCAAGTCCTTCACCACCAAGGGCTTCTCAAATACAAAATAAAACACACAAATAATTAATATACAAGACTTGAATAAGAAAACCATGGATTAGAATCATGGTTAGAACCTTGAAAATCAAAAGAAAAGTGAAGAGTATCAAATTTCACCATTAAAGCTTCAATCTTTAGCTTGAAGAACAAGGTTGAAGATGAATGATTTAGAGAAAATCTCCAACATGAAAGTTGCTTAGAATATCATGGAGATTCAAGATCTAGAGTTGGATGAAATTAAAAGAGCTTGGATGGTGATTTTAGGGTAGTATGACCGAATGGTTTCTCTTGAAGCACAAAGATGGAATTTTTTATTTTTGATATAAACTTGAAGCTTGAATTTGAAGATCAAGATGAATGATTTTGGAAAAACTCATAACTAGAGATGTTCTTAGAATGGTGTTTAGGTTTAGAAAATCAAGTTGGATGAAATTTTGAGTGATGGAGGGTGTTCTTGATGGTCATGGCCAAAACTTGCTTGGAGGAGAGGTGGAGAGAAAAGTTTGATGAGTTTTTGCTTTTGGAGGAGACAAAGATGATCAAGAATGATCAATAATGACCAAGATAGCTAATAATGGTCTTCAAAGCTCTCAAAATCAGACCAAAACCGTGCCCCCTTCTTGCATTCTTCTTGAGTGCAAAAATCAAAATAATCAATTATGATGTCTAACTTGACCAAGACATGCAAAAATGACATAAAGCTTGTCTCTTTGTCTTCTAAACACTCCAAAACCATCACCTTCTCTTCATAATGCATTCAATAAAGTTGTCTTCATTATTTGCCACCATTTGAAGCATTTCTAGCCATTGATTAATTCAATGGTTAGGATTTAGGTAGATTTTTAATTTTAGAAGACTAAATCTAGGCCATTGGATTTTTCTCCTTTAAATTCTAACCATTAGATGTGTCTCCAAAATTAATGGTTAAGATTACTCCTTCAAACTTTTAATCCAAGGGTTCTAATTAGTCTTTGCTACTTTAGAAGACCAAATCTCCAACATTGATTAATTCTTCATCCAATGGTCATAAATGGTCTTTGTTACTTTTTAAGATTAAATCTCCACCCTTGATTTAATCTAAATCCAATGGTTATAAATGGTCTTTGTCACTTTTCAAGACTAATTCTACACCTTTGATTACATCTATGGTTGATATCAAAGCCTTCCTAACTAAGCTTATTCTCACACCATTGATTAAATCAATGGTTATTATCGAGAAACTGCTTTATTAAGTTTGTTTCTTAACCTTTGATTAAATCAATGGTTAATATTCAAACTAAGTATTCTCATCCAAGGGTATAAATCAAGTCAAGCTCTCTTTGTTGACTACGCGAGTATAATATTTATTCTTGTATCCTACAAATAATATTTTCTTGTATTTTTATCATCCGATAATTAAATACAATACAAAACACAAGACAATAAAATTTTCTAAAAGTTTCCCGGATTCGGGTTTAGTAAGATCCCCTGTCTCCGTCTAAACAAGTACAAATTTTTCTATGCGTAGAAAAATTTTTCACTTTGTGGGACCCACTTGGGCCCACATATGGCCACTGGGCCCACATAGGACCTCCTGGGCCCACATACAGAAAAAATTTCATAATCATCCACAAAAATCACAAAAATTATAAAATGCACAAATATCAAATCAGATTACGTAAATTAATTACCTAACGGTAAAAATTAAATTACGTAACATTTTCCCTACCAAAAATTTTTATTTTTCACGACACGGAGTAAATCACTCAAAACGATCAAATATCTTTGACGGAATAATCAAATTAATTTTACAAAGACTCGAGAAATCACTAAACGGTGAAATTAAATTGCTTAATCAAAATTACTTGTTTAAGAGATTGAAAATTTTGGGGTGTTACATTACTCCCCTCTAAAAAGAAATTTCGTCCTCGAAATTTGATGAACGTGATTTCACATCTAAGGATGTGAACATTACTCTTTTAGCTTTTCTCCGTCTTCATGTTGCATCTTCCTTAACGTCTTTACATACTATTCTAGCCAACAAAACTTTTTTTTTTTTTTTGGCTTGACGTTCAACTTCTCCGATCAAATGGATATCTCAGATTCTTAGTTCTTGAAGATGTTGAATGTTACTCCAAAAAGAAAGTATTTTCCATATTTCGATACCAATACAACAGTTATCAATCTTCGTTCATTCATGTCAGAATAGTTTTTCTTAGATAATTTCCAACTAATGTATTTTCCAACTAATGTAATGTCTTACTTAAAATTTTCTTATTATCGTATCACTATATATATTCTAGATTTTGCTTGTAACAGGAAATGTCTCTCTATTTGAATTCTCCTTTCAACCAACTAATTCTTAATCTAATAGTCTGCATACCAACTAATGTAACCAACTAATGTAACGCATTAATATAACGCATCACAAGATCTTATGGATTTTTATCGATTTTGTTTTTTTTTTTTCCTTGAAGAAATAGTTTCAACTTTCGAAGAATCCACCACGCTTCATTTGCACCATTCGATCATTGCGACATGGTTATAGATAGGAATATCCTTTCTTGCAATATATTCCTTCTTTCTTTTTCCTGTCTTACAATTGCAATACATGAAAGGAAATTACGGAGGCTCGTAAAGAAAAGGTAGCGAAATTATCTCGATATGTTACTAGACATATCCAATAAGAATTTGATTTTGCCTGATATGAGTTTTTTACGGAATACTAGCATTTTTGAGATAATCTTATAGGATATGGTTGGAAAATAACCAATCCATTTTCAAAGGTCACATCTATTTATGAAAGAGGTAAACAGATCAAACTCACACAAATATTTGACCCGCAACAACAATTTGAATAATTTGAATAGCTCGATCGGCTAAGAATAGGTACGAAGTAATCAAATCGAGAGGTTTACGAATAACTCTAACATATAATTGATCTACTCAATCATATGCCATAAAGATTAGGTTATTCATAGAAATATTCAAGTATGGTCTATAGAATTAGCTCCAATAACAAAATCTCCCTTGTTTAAATCCTTCGTTCGTAACATTCCCGTTCCATTCAACGTCTCAATTCTCTCCACTATCCGAGATTTTACTAACGAGAAAATTCTATTTTTAATGGAATACAATTTATGGAAATGTGTCCAAACTTTCCACACTTAAAACAAAGTGTTTTCTTGAACATCCAATCTTTCATTAAGTGCCCCTTTCCACTTCACTTCTTGGTTCTGGTTTCTCAATGGTCATAATTTCATTTCCCATTGAAATCAATTACTTTCCCAATATCCCTAAGAAAAATACCAGGTTCCAAAATTACAAAATCTAATATTTCAAGATTGATTCTCTTCCATCAGGTCTTGAACTTCAATTTCTAGTTTTTCCCACTTAACAACGGTTCTTTGTTCGTGCAATCGTCTTTCCACATTGCTCTCATTGCTCCCGTAGTTCCCGCAGCTCCCGCAGCTGCAGCCACATAACTAGTAACATGTTCCATTTCCACACAAGTATAACTATCCCAAGTTATTCCTCTGTTCCTGCTGTACTTGTCACTTCAGTTGTCCTTCGCATTGTTTCTATAGCTGTAACCACATTATTATATCACGTTCTGCTTCCATACACGTACATCTACTACGAGATTGTTGTTGTTGTTGGCTTCCTGGAGATTGCAATACGTTTTATATTTGGAATCGCTTGACCTTACAATTTCCCCTTTTTCGTAACCAAAAAGGTCCAACGTTACAGGGTCTCTTATTCTGAGATTGATTCAACTCTAACAAAATCTTAGCTTCAGCTATCAATTCTTGTTGTTGAACAATCTTCTGAGTTTGCTGTATAATTGCTTTAGCCACTATTTGTTTTACTTCCAAAGTTGCAGTCATATCACCACCATTGCTTTTCGCTTCCAGACGCGTACATCTATCACGAGTCATTGTCCTTCCTTTAACGATGAACGAATCAAAATAAAATAGATCTGATATCCATTTTATACAACCTATTTTGTTTCCTTTCTTCAGAAACGAATAAATCAAACTAAAATGGATCGATATCCATTTTATACAATTTTATTTTGTTTTCCTTTCGAGAAAACAAAAGGAAAACAAACACACAGAGAACACAACACAAGCAAAACAGACCTAACCACAAACCCCAAAAGACTCAAACCGTGCTCGACACTTAAACCTTAAGCTCGATACCAACTAATGTTACACCCTCTCTAGGGCATCACATTTTCCGACTCCCGACTCATAATCGAAAAGAAGTTCACACAAGTTTGAATTATAAAAATATGGTTTTAAAAAAAAACTTCTTTCTTTCTTTCGACACGTAAATTTCTTGAAAATATTAGGTAATCATATTTCAATTACTCATTATTCAATATTGACACACAATTTAAAGAGAAATATAAATTGAGACTCTTTTGTTCTTTCTTTTTCCACAAGTAGCAAACCCATTACGGTTCCTACTTAATAGCAGCGATGTAACACTAACGATGAAAACTTAACATACTTGTTCCTTCTCCCTGTATCAAACTTGATACATCGAAACTCTACTCCTTGTCAACACTTGCTCCCATCAAGTCATGAATGTCCACTCCTTATTGTTGTCCCCAATCTCGAGTGTCCATCGGAATGTCCATCTTGAAGCATCGACATTTGTTCTATGTCCTGTTCCTTGTCCTCAAACATCTTTTCCATTTCAACACCGCTTCGGTAAGGTCATTCTCCGATGTTGTCTCCAAACGTAGAGGTATTTGTCACCCGCTATGTCTAAGACAACTTGTTCCTTCATCTTGTATAATTTTAATAATACGTACATAGCAAAAACAACATAACAAAGAGGTGAGATCACCTACACCAAGTACCAACATGGCAAAGACATAGAGATAACACAAACAACAATATCATAAGTTATATACAATCATCATCATCATTATGGTACAATCATGTCAATATTAAAATCATTATGGTTATCAACATTAATCATACAATATTCAAAATCATTGCTATCAACATTAATCAACTATCATCATCCAATTATTCAAAACAAATGTCATAGCCAATATTCCTCAATTAATATATATCACACAGATATAAATGTTCAGTTTATGCATGTACACAAGACTCGATTTCCTACTCCATGGAGCTAAAACTCAGGTCGGAGAAATGATCGAAAAGAATCTGTCGGTACCTCATGCCTCAGACCACGTGCTATAATCCTCATTTTGATTTTTGCACATCTAGCATATACACGACAGTCTTTATCAGATCTTGATTAAGAATAGTGTGTCGGTCAGATCATCGGTGTGTCGCGTCGGTCTAACCCTACGGTTCTGATGAAGCGACTCACTGTCCATTGTAGGCAACCCGCACCCCGATGCCCCCAAGGTCAACCAGTGACCTACACTACGCATATCGCACCCGCTCAAGAGGTGTGTTTCTCCTAGGCAATCAGCCATATCTAGTCCTCATCGGACCATTCCAATGCATGTATAATGCACCAAATACCAATCACAGGTATAATACCAATCACAGGTTTTAACAGTAATCATACTGTATTTTCAACAGCAAAAATCATGTTATCACATTTTCATAGTTATAAAACACTTTCGTCGTGTTTTTCACAAAATTGCGCAACATTTCGTCACGTTTTTCCAAAACATTTTTGTTATGTTTTCAAAATATCGTAACACACATTACGTTTTCAAAATTCTGAAACATTTCGCTATATTTTTCAATACCGTAACACTTACATTACGTTTTTTTTAAATCGCAACTCTTGTTGCTGCACTTTTAAATCACGTACTAATTTTTAACATTTTTCTCAATCGCGTAAAAACATACGTTTCTCAAATCGCATAGTATTTTTCCCTTTGTTTCAAAATCGCGTAATTTAAAAATCATTATTTTACGTCACGTAAATCATTTTCTATCATTCTCAAAATACTTTCCAAATCTCATAACAATTTTCTATCATTTTCACAATCACGTAAAAATATTCTCATCACTATTCAAATCACGTAGTGATTTTTCAACAATATTTCAAAGTCGCGTAAAATATTTAAACGCTTTTCAAATCGTGTAGAAATATTTAAACATTTTTCAAATCGCGTAGAAATATTTTTGTATTTCAAATTGTTTTTAAGATACGTAAAATATTTTTCAACATTTTTCAATCACATAAAATATTCCTCAATATTCCAAACATTATTTTGGACTTAAATAAATCAATATCATTTTTAACACATTGTTCAAAATTGCGTAGCTTAAAAATCACGTTTTTAAGATATCGTAAAACATTTTTTATCACAATTTCATTACGTAAAATACTTCTTAACCTTCAAAAATTCCTCTTCAACTTTTCTCAAAATAATATAACTTTATATTTCATTTAATATATTTTCTTACTCAAGAAAAATTTTTTCCACATTCTTTACTCAAGAAATTCTTTTTCAAAATATACTTCACAAAAATCACTTTTCCATTGATGTAAATCAACGTTTCAAAACTTAACATTTTTCTAACGATTTCAAAACTTGAAAATAAGTTATACGTTAGTAAATTTTCAAAACACCATTATATTCTCCATTTTTCCCAAATAATTTCCAAACACAACCTTCTTCAAAATAAATTGAAGTTCGAAAATATTTTCGTTTACAAAAACTTGATTTTCTCAGGTGATAAACGCCTGATTCCCTTTCCAAAATCCTCAGTATTAAATCCATTACGTTTCCACTTTGAAATTCACTTGTTCATAAAAATCAAGGCATTACAAGCCTTCAAAAACGTGGACATGACTATTGAAATCATCAAAACATTTTTTTTCTTCTAAATCAATATGGTTCTACACAAACAAAATCATTAAAATTTTGTTTTTCAAAACCGAAATATCAATGGTTATAAAACCAAACCCATTTGTTCAAATTCATTTTTACTTTCTTTACAAATTCTTTTTCACTTTCTTTGCAAATCCTTCAAATCAACGTTTGTCCGTTTCATTTCAAAACTCATGTTTAGAAAAATACTTAGGATCTTTTTACACAAAATAAATCAATAAAAATTCCTCAAAAATCGTATTCTTGTTCTCTTGAAAAACAATTCCTTTGTTTATTTTCCATACTCTTCAAATCATCCATTTTCATCTTTCATGAAAATATTAATTTGTGAACACCTATTTTGAGGTGTCTTGTTCAAATCCACCATGTTCTAAGTACTCAAAAATCAATTCTTTTGTTCTTGAAAATTTTCAACATGAACCCTAATCAAGGGCATCAAAATCGTAGCTCTTCTCCTGGCTATTGGAGCCAAAAATTAATTTCCTTTCCACCATCAAGTCATGGCATATACATATATATTTCATCATAAATAATATAAACATACCATTAAAGCCATAAAAGCATGTATAACATATCAAGCATATCATCAAAGCTATAAAATCATGCAAAGCATATCAAGCATAGAAAATTAATCAAAGCTCATAAACACCACAAATTAATTACATGACCATGGATATGAATCCTCACATGGATTCCACATCCATCAAATAAAATACCATCTCTCACCACCATGCTTGGTTGGTGAGATGGATCTCCCTCTTACCTCTTGAAGATCCTCCAAAGGTTCTTGATTTGCTTCTTTTTCCAAGTCCTTCACCACCAAGGGCTTCTCAAATACAAAATAAAACACACAAATAATTAATATACAAGACTTGAATAAGAAAACCATGGATTAGAATCATGGTTAGAACCTTGAAAATCAAAAGAAAAGTGAAAGTATCAAATTTCACCATTAAAGCTTCAATCTTTAGCTTGAAGAACAAGGTTGAAGATGAATGATTTAGAGAAAATCTCCAACATGAAAGTTGCTTAGAATATCATGGAGATTCAAGATCTAAAGTTGGATGAAATTAAAAGAGCTTGGATGGTGATTTTAGGTAGTATGACCGAATGGTTTCTCTTGAAGCACAAAGATGAAATTTTTATTTTTGATATAAACTTGAAGCTTGAATTTGAAGATCAAGATGAATGATTTTGGAAAAACTCATAACTAGAGATGTTCTTAGAATGGTGTTTAGGTTTAGAAAATCAAGTTGGATGAAATTTTGAGTGATGGAGGTGTTCTTGATGGTCATGGCCAAAACTTGCTTGGAGGAGAGGTGGAGAGAAAAGTTTGATGAGTTTTTGCTTTTGGAGGAGACAAAGATGATCAAGAATGATCAATAATGACCAAGATACTAATAATGGTCTTCAAACTTTTCTCAAAATCAGACCAAAATTTCGTGCTCCCCTTTGCATTCTTCTTGAGTGCAAAAATCAAAAATAAGATCAATTATGATGTCTAACTTGACCAAGACATACAAAAAATGACATAAAGTTTGTCTCTTTGTCTTCTAAACACTCCAAAACCATCACCTTCTCTTCATAATGCATTCAATAAAGTTGTCTTCATTATTTGCCACCATTTGAAGCATTTCTAGCCATTGATTAATTCAATGGTTAGGATTTAGGTAGATTTTTAATTTTAGAAGACTAAATCTAAAGCCATTGGATTTTTCTCCTTTAAATTCTAACCATTAGATGTGTCTCCAAAATTAATGGTTAAGATTACTCCTTCAAACTTTTAATCCAAGGGTTCTAATTAGTCTACTACTTTAGAAGACCAAATCTCCAACATTGATTAATTCTTCATCCAATGGTCATAAATGGTCTTTGTTACTTTTTAAGATTAAATCTCCACCCTTGATTTAATCTAAATCCAATGGTTATAAATGGTCTTTGTCACTTTTCAAAGACTAATTCTACACCTTTGATTACATCTATGGTTGATATCAAAGCCTTCCTAACTAAGCTTATTCTCACACCATTGATTAAATCAATGGTTATTATCCAAGCTTTCTTTATTAAGTTTGTTTCTTAACCTTTGATTAAATCAATGGTTAATATTCAAACTAAGTATTCTCATCCAAGGGTATAAATCAAGTCAAGCTCTCTTTGTTGACTACGCAGTATAATATTTATTCTTGTATCCTACAAATAATATTTTTCTTGTATTTTTATCATCCGATAATTAAATACTACAAAACACAAAGACAATAAAATTTTCTAAAACTGTTTCCGGATTCAGGTTTAGTAAGATCCCCTGTCTCCGTCTAAACAGTACAAATTTTTCTATGCGTAGAAAAATTTTTCACTTTGTGGGACCCACTTGGGCCCACATATGGCCACCTGGGCCCACATAGGACCTCCTGGGCCCACATACAGTAAAAAATTTCATAATCATCCACAAAAATCACAAAAATTATAAAATGCACAAATATCAAATCAGATTACGTAAATTAATTACCTAACGGTAAAAATTAAATTACGTAACATTTTCCCCGGCCCAAAAATTTTTATTTTCCTGACACGGAGTAAATCACTCAAAACGATCAAATATGCTGACGGAATAATCAAATTAATTTTACAGCACTCAGAAATCACTAAACAGTGAAATTCTGTTAACTGTCAAAATTACTGTTTAAGAGATTGAAAATTTTGGGGTGTTACATTACTCCCCCTCTAAAAAGAAATTTCGTCCTCGAAATTTGATGAACGTGATTTCACATCTAAGGATGTGAACATTACTCTTTTAGCTTTTCTCCAGTCTTCATGTTGCATCTTCCTTAACGTCTTTACATACTATTCTAGCCAACAAAACTTTTTTTTTTTTGGCTTGACGTTCAACTTCTCCTGATCAAATGGATATCTCAGATTCTTAGTTGCTGAAGATGTTGAATGTTACTCCAAAAAGAAAGTATTTTCCATATTTCTGATACCAATACAGCGGTTATCAATCTTCATTCATGTCTAGAATAGTTTTTCTTAGATAATTTCCAACTAATGTATTTTCCAACTAATGTAATGTCTTACTTAAAATTTTCTTATTATCGTATCACTATATATATTCTAGATTTTGCTTGTAACAGGAAATGTCTCTCTAGCTGAATTCTCCTTTCAACCAACTAATTCTTAATCTAATAGTCTGCATACCAACTAATGTAACCAACTAATGTAACGCATTAATATAACGCATCACAAGACTTATGGATTTTCAAGTATTCTTGTTTTTGATTTTTTTTTCCTTGAAGAAATAGTTTCAACTTTCGAAGAATCCACCACGCTTCATTTGCACCATTCGATATTCTGCGACATGGTTATAGATAGGAATATCCTTTCTTGCAATATATTCCTTCTTTCTTTTCCTGTCTTACAATTGCAATACATGAAAGGAAATTACGGAGGCTCAGAAAGAAAAGGTAGCGAAATTATCTGATATGTTACTAGACATATCCAATAAGAATTTGATTTTGCCTGATATGAGTTTTTCTGGAATACTAGCATTTTACTGAGATAATCTTATAGGATATGGTTGGAAAATAACCAATCCATTTTCAAAGGTCACATCTATTTATGAAAGAGGTAAACAGATCAAACTCACACAAATATTTGACCCGCAACAACAATTTGAATAATTTGAATAGCTCGATCGGCTAAGAATAGGTACAGAAGTAATCAAATCAGAGGTTTACGAATAACTCTAACATATAATTGATCTACTCAATCATATGCCATAAAGATTAGGTTATTCATAGAAATATTCAGTATGGTCTATAGAATTAGCTCCAATAACAAAATCTCCCTTGTTTAAATCCTTCGTTCAGAACATTCCCGTTCCATTCAACGTCTCAATTCTCTCTACTATCCGAGATTTTACTAACAGAAAATTCTATTTTTAATGGAATACAATTTATGGAAATGTGTCCAAACTTTCCACACTTAAAACAAAGTGTTTCCTTGAACATCCAATCTTTCATTAAGTGCCCCTTTCCACTTCACTTCTTGGTTCTGGTTTCTCAATGGTCATAATTTCATTTCCCATTGAAATCAATTACTTTCCCAATATCCCTAAGAAAAATACCAGGTTCCAAAATTACAAAATCTAATATTTCAAGATTGATTCTCTTCCATCAGTCTTGAACTTCAATTTCTAGTTTTTCCCACTTAACAACGGTTCTTTGTTCAGTGCAATCGTCTTTCCACATTGCTCTCATTGCTCCCGTAGCTCCCGCAACTACCCCGCTCCCTTAGCATTGTAGCCACATAACTAGTAACATGTTCCATTTCCACACAAGTATAACTATCCCAAGTTATTCCTCTGTTCCTATTGTACTTGTCACTTCACTTGTCCTTCGCATTGTTTCTATAGCTGTAACCACATTATTATATCACGTTCTGCTTCCATACACGTACATCTACTACGAGATTGTTGTTGTTGTTGGCTTCCTGGAGATTGCAAATACGTTTTCTGCTGGAATCGCTTGACCTTACAATTTCCCCTTTTTCGTAACCAAAAAGGTCCAACGTTACAGGGTCTCTTATTCTGAGATTGATTCAACTCTAACAAAATCTTAGCTTTAGCTATCAATTCTTGTTGTTGAACAATCTTCTGAGTTTGTTGTATAATTGCTTCAGCCACTATTTGTTTTACTTCCAAAGTTGCAGTCATATCACCACCATTGCTTTTCGCTTCCAGACGCGTACATCTATCACGAGTCATTGTCCTTCCTTTAACGATGAACGAATCAAAATAAAATAGATCTGATATCCATTTTATACAACCTATTTTGTTTCCTTTCGTCAGAAACGAATAAATCAAACTAAAATGGATCTGATATCCATTTTATACAATTTTATTTTGTTTTCCTTTCAGAAAACAAAAGGAAAACAAACACACAGAGAACACAACACAAGCAAAACAGACCTAACCACAAACCCCAAAAGACTCAAACCGTGCTCTGACACTTAAACCTTAAGCTCTGATACCAACTAATGTTACACCCTCTCTAGGGCATCACATTTTCCGACTCCCGACTCATAATCTGAAAAGAAGTTCACACAAGTTTGAATTATAAAAATATGGTTTTAAAAAAACTTCTTTTTCTTACTGACACGTAAATTTACCGAAAATATTAGGTAATCATATTTCAATTACTCATTATTCAATATTGACACACAATTTAAAGAGAAATATAAATTGAGACTCTTTTGTTCTTTCTTTTTCCACAAGTAGCAAACCCATTACGGTTCCTACTTAATAGCACACGGTGTAACACTAACGATGAAAACTTAACATACTTGTTCCTTCTCCCGTATCAAACTTGATACATCGTAACTCTACTCCTTGTCAACACCTTGCTCCCCACAAGTCATGAATGTCCACTCCTTATTGTTGTCCCCAATCTCGAGTGTCCATCTCGAATGTCCATCTTGAAGCATCGACATTTGTTCTATGTCCTGTTCCTTGTCCTCAAACATCTTTTCCATTTCAACACGTCGGTAAGGTCATTCTCCGATGTTGTCTCCAAACGTAGAGGTATTTGTCACCCGCTATGTCTAAGACAACTTGTTCCTTCTACTGTATAATTTTAATAATACAGACATAACAAAAACAACATAACAAAGAGGTGAGATCACCTACACCAAGACTCAACATGGGCAAAGATAGAGATAACACAAACAACAATATCAACAATATCATAATACAACATGCCATCATCATATCATCTCATACAATATTACAATCATGTCATCATCATTAATGGTTATCACATCCAATCATATATCAATTCAATTATCATGCTATCAACATGATAATCAATTATCATCATCCAATTATTCAAAACAAATGTCATAGCCAATATTCCTCAATTAATATATATCACAGATATAAATGTTTAGTTTATGCATGTACACAAGACTCGATTTCCTACTCCATGGAGCTAAAACTCAGGTCGGAGAAATGATCGAAAAGAATCAGTTCGGCACCTCATGCCTCGGACCACGTGCTATAATCCTCATTTTGATTTTTGCACATCTAGCATATACACGACAGTCTTTATCGATCTTGATTAAGAATAGTGTCTCGGTCAGATCATCGGTGTGTCGTCGGTCGGTCTAACCCTACGGTTCTGAGAGAGCGACTCACATCGTCCATTGTAGGCAACCCGCACCCCGATGCCCCCAAGGTCAACCAGTGACCTACACTACGCATATCGCACCCGCTCAAGAGGTGTGTTTCTCCTAGGCAATCAGCCATATCTAGTCCTCATCGGACCATTCCAATGCATGTATAATGCACCAAATACCAATCACAGGTATAATACCAATCACAGGCTTTAACAGTAATCATACTGTATTTTCAACAGCAAAAATCATGTTATCACATTTTCATAGTTATAAAACACTTTCGTCGTGTTTTTCACAAAATTGCGCAACATTTCCGTCACGTTTTTCCAAAACATTTTTGTTATGTTTTCAAAATATCGTAACACTTCTATTACGTTTTCAAAATTCGAAACATTTCGCTATATTTTCTCAATACCGTAACACTTACATTACGTTTTTTTTTTTTTAAATCTTTGCAACTCTTCTGTTGCACTTTTAAATCACGTACTAATTTTTAACATTTTTCTCAATCGCGTAAAAACATACGTTTCTCAAATCGCATAGTATTTTTCCACTGTTTCAAAATCGCGTAATTTAAAAATCATTCTTTTACGTCACGTAAATCATTTTCTATCATTCTCAAAATACTTTCCAAATCTCATAACAATTTTCTATCATTTTCACAATCACGTAAAAATATTCATCACTATTCAAATCACGTAGTGATTTTTCAACAATATTTCAATCAGTAAAATATTTAAACGCTTTCAAATCGTGTAGAAATATTTAAACATTTTTCAAATCGCGTAGAAATATTTTTTATTGTATTTCAAATTGTTTTTAAGATACGTAAAATATTTTTCAACATTTTTCAATCACATAAAATATTCCTCAATATTCCAAACATTATTTTGGACTTAAATAAATCAATATCATTTTTAACACATTGTTCAAAATTGCGTTTTTAAAAATCACGTTTTTAAGATACGTAAAACATTTTTTATCACAATTTCATTACGAAAAATACTTCTTAACCTTCAAAAATTCCTCTTCAACTTTTCTCAAAATAATATAACTTTATATTTCATTTAATATATTTTCTTACTCAAGAAAATATTTTTTGATTCTTTACTCAAGAAATTCTTTTTCAAAATATACTTCACAAAAATCACTTTTCCATTGATGTAAATCAACGTTTCAAAACTTAACATTTTTCTAACGTATTTCAAAACTTGAAAATAAGTTATACGTTAGTAAATTTTCAAAACACCATTATATTCTCCATTTTTCCAAATAATTCCAAACACAACCTTCTTCAAAATAAATTGAAGTTCGAAAATATTTTCGTTTACAAAAACTTGATTTTCTCAAGTGATAAACGCTCTGATTCCCTTTCCAAAATCCTTGTATTAAATCCAGTTACGTTTCCACTTTGAAATTCACTTTGTTCATAAAAATCAAGGCATTACAAGCCTTCAAAAACGTGGACATGACTATTGAAATCATCAAAACATTTTTTTTTTCTTCTAAATCAATATGGTTTTACACAAACAAAACCATTAAAATTTTGTTTTTCAAAATCGAAATATCAATGGTTATAAAACCAAACCCATTTGTTCAAATTCATTTTTACTTTCTTTACAAATTCTTTTTCACTTTCTTTGCAAATCCTTCAAATCAACGTTCGTCCGTTTCATTTCAAAACTCATGTTTAGAAAAATACTTAGGATCTTTTTACACAAAATAAATCAATAAAAATTCCTCAAAAATCGTATTCTTGTTCTCTTGAAAAACAATTCCTTTGTTTATTTTCCATACTCTTCAAATCATCCATTTTCATCTTTCATGAAAATATTAATTTGTGAACACCTATTTTGAGGTGTCTTGTTGAAATCCACCATGTTCTAAGTACTCAAAAATCAATTCTTTTGTTCTTGAAAATTTTCAACATGAACCCTAATCAAGGGCATCAAAATCGTAGCTCTTCCTTGGCTATTGGAGCCAAAAATTAATTTCCTTTCCACCATCAAGTCATGGCATATACATATATATTTCATCATAAATAATATAAACATACCATTAAAGCCATAAAAGCATGTATAACATATCAAGCATATCATCAAAGCTATAAAATCATGCAAAGCATATCAAGCATAGAAAATTAATCAAAGCTCATAAACACCACAAATTAATTACATGACCATGGATATGAATCCTCACATGGATTCCACATCCATCAAATAAAATACCATCTCTCACCACCATGCTTGGTTGGTGAGATGGATCTCCTCTTACCTCTTGAAGATCCTCCAAAGGTTCTTGATTTGCTTCTTTTTCCAAGTCCTTCACCACCAAGGGCTTCTCAAATACAAAATAAAACACACAAATAATTAATATACAAGACTTGAATAAGAAAACCATGGATTAGAATCATGGTTAGAACCTTGAAAATCAAAAGAAAAGTGAAGAGTACCAAATTTCACCATTAAAGCTTCAATCTTTAGCTTGAAGAACAAGGTTGAAGATGAATGATTTAGAGAAAATCTCCAACATGAAAGTTGCTTAGAATATCATGGAGATTCAAGATCTAAAGTTGGATGAAATTAAAAGAGCTTGGATGGTGGTTTTAGGTAGTATGACCGAATGGTTTCTCTTGAAGCACAAAGATGAAATTTTTTATTTTTGATATAAACTTGAAGCTTGAATTTGAAGATCAAGATGAATGATTTTGGAAAAACTCATAACTAGAGATGTTCTTAGAATGGTGTTTAGGTTTAGAAAATCAAGTTGGATGAAATTTTGAGTGATGGAAGGTGTTCTTGATGGTCATGGCCAAAACTTGCTTGGAGAGAGGAGAGAAAAGTTTGATAAAGTTTTTGCTTTTGGAGGAATCAAAGATGATCAAGAATGATCAATAATGACCAAAGATAGCTAATAATGGTCTTCAAAGCTCTCAAAATCAGACCAAAACCGTGCCCCCCCCTTCTTGCATTCTTCTTGAGTGCAAAAATCAAAAGTAAGCCATTATGATGTCTAACTTGACCAAGACATGCAAAAATGACATAAAGTTTTGTCTCTTTGTCTTCTAAACACTCCAAAACCATCACCTTCTCTTCATAATGCATTCAATAAAGTTGTCTTCATTATTTGCCACCATTTGAAGCATTTCTAGCCATTGATTAATTCAATGGTTAGGATTTAGGTAGATTTTTAATTTTAGAAAGACTAAATCTAAAGCCATTGGATTTTTCTCCTTTAAATTCTAACCATTAGATGTGTCTCCAAAATTAATGGTTAAGATTACTCCTTCAAACTTTTAATCCAAGGGTTCTAATTAGTCTTTACTTACTTTAGAAGACCAAATCTCCACCATTGATTAATTCTTCATCCAATGGTCATAAATGGTCTTTGTTACTTTTTAAGATTAAATCTCCACCCTTGATTTAATCTAAATCCAATGGTTATAAATGGTCTTTGTCACTTTTCAAGACTAATTCTACACCTTTGATTACATCTATGGTTGATATCAAAGCCTTCCTAACTAAAGCTTATTCTCACACCATTGATTAAATCAATGGTTATTATCCAAGCTTTCTTTATTAAGTTTGTTTTTAACCTTTGATTAAATCAATGGTTAATATTCAAACTAAGTATTCTCATCCAAGGTATAAATCAAGTCAAGCTCTCTTTGTTGACTACGCTAAAGTATAATATTTATTCTTGTATCCTACAAATAATATTTTTATGTATTTTTATCATCCGATAATTAAATACAAGACAAAACACAAGACAATAAAATTTTCTAAAGCTGTTTAGGATTCAGGTTTAGTAAGATCCCCTGTCTCCGTCTAAACAGTACAAATTTTTCTATGCGTAGAAAAATTTTTCACTTTGTGGGACCCACTTGGGCCCACATATGGCCACCTAGGCCCACATAGGACCTCCTGGGCCCACATACAGTAAAAAATTTCATAATCATCCACAAAAATCACAAAAATTATAAAATGCACAAATATCAAATCAGATTACGTAAATTAATTACCTAACGGTAAAAATTAAATTACGTAACATTTTCCCC
The DNA here is from genome assembly GCA_029884605.1 of Ormosia emarginata. Classification (NCBI taxonomy): domain Eukaryota; kingdom Viridiplantae; phylum Streptophyta; class Magnoliopsida; order Fabales; family Fabaceae; genus Ormosia; species Ormosia emarginata. The sequence continues at coordinate 63,163,389 of JAQQTP010000081.1, forward strand.
GGCCCAAAAATTTTTATTTTCCGACACGGAGTAAATCACTCAAAACGATCAAATACTGTGACGGAATAATCAAATTAATTTTACAAAGACTCAAAAATCACTAAACGGTGAAATTCATTAATCTGTCAAAATTATTGTTTAAGAGATTGAAAATTTTGGGGTGTTACATTACTCCCCCTCTAAAAAGAAATTTCGTCCTCGAAATTTGATGAACGTGATTTCACATCTAAGGATGTGAACATTACTCTTTTAGCTTTTCTCCAGTCTTCATGTTGCATCTTCCTTAACGTCTTTACATACTATTCTAGCCAACAAAACTTTTTTTTTTTTTGCTTGACGTTCAACTTCTCCTGATCAAATGGATATCTCAGATTCTTAGTTGCTGAAGATGTTGAATGTTACTCCAAAAAGAAAGTATTTTCCATATTTCTGATACCAATACAGCGGTTATCAATCTTCATTCATGCCTAGAATAGTTTTTCTTAGATAATTTCCAACTAATGTATTTTCCAACTAATGTAATGTCTTACTTAAAATTTTCTTATTATCGTATCACTATATATATTCTAGATTTTGCTTGTAACAGAAATGTCTCTCTAGCTGAATTCTCCTTTCAACCAACTAATTCTTAATCTAATAGTCTGCATACCAACTAATGTAACCAACTAATGTAACGCATTAATATAACGCATCACAGTACTATGGATTTTTCATTGTTTTTGATTTTTTTTTTTTCCTTGAAGAAATAGTTTCAACTTTCGAAGAATCCACCACGCTTCCACTGCACCATTCTGATACTGCGACATGGTTATAGATAGGAATATCCTTTCTTGCAATATATTCCTTCTTTCTTTTCCTGTCTTACAATTGCAATACATGAAAGGAAATTACGGAGGCTCAGAAAGAAAAGGTAAGCGAAATTATTTGATATGTTACTAGACATATCCAATAAGAATTTGATTTTGCCTGATATGAGTTTTTCTGGAATACTAGCATTTTACTGAGATAATCTTATAGGATATGGTTGGAAAATAACCAATCCATTTTCAAAGGTCACATCTATTTATGAAAGAGGTAAACAGATCAAACTCACACAAATATTTGACCCGCAACAACAATTTGAATAATTTGAATAGCTCGATCGGCTAAGAATAGGTATGCAGTAATCAAATCAGAGGTTTACGAATAACTCTAACATATAATTGATCTACTCAATCATATGCCATAAAGATTAGGTTATTCATAGAAATATTCAGTATGGTCTATAGAATTAGCTCCAATAACAAAATCTCCCTTGTTTAAATCCTTCGTTCAGAACATTCCCGTTCCATTCAACGTCTCAATTCTCTCCACTATCCGAGATTTTACTAACAGAAAATTCTATTTTTAATGGAATACAATTTATGGAAATGTGTCCAAACTTTCCACACTTAAAACAAAGTGTTTTCTTGAACATCCAATCTTTCATTAAGTGCCCCTTTCCACTTCACTTCTTGGTTCTGGTTTCTCAATGGTCATAATTTCATTTCCCATTGAAATCAATTACTTTCCCAATATCCCTAAGAAAAATACCAGGTTCCAAAATTACAAAATCTAATATTTCAAGATTGATTCTCTTCCATCAGGTCTTGAACTTCAATTTCTAGTTTTTCCCACTTAACAACGGTTCTTTGTTCGTGCAATCGTCTTTCCACATTGCTCTCATTGCTCCCGTAGTTCTACATGCTCCCAGTTACCATGCTTGCAGCCACATAACTAGTAACATGTTCCATTTCCACACAAGTATAACTATCCCAAGTTATTCCTCTGTTCTGCTATTGTACTTGTCACTTCAGTTGTCCTTCGCATTGTTTCTATAGCTGTAACCACATTATTATATCACGTTCGCTTCCATACACGTACATCTACTACGAGATTGTTGTTGTTGTTGGCTTCCGGAGATTGCAAATACGTTTTCTCATTGGAATCGCTTGACCTTACAATTTCCCCTTTTCGTAACCAAAAAGGTCCAACGTTACTGGTCTCTTATTCTGAGATTGATTCAACTCTAACAAAATCTTAGCTTTAGCTATCAATTCTTGTTGTTGAACAATCTTCTGAGTTTGCTGTATAATTGCTTCACCACTATTTGTTTTACTTCCAAAGTTGCAGTCATATCACCACCATTGCTTTTCGCTTCCAGACGCGTACATCTATCACGAGTCATTGTCCTTCCTTTAACGATGAACGAATCAAAATAAAATAGATCTGATATCCATTTTATACAACCTATTTTGTTTCCTTTCGTCAGAAACGAATAAATCAAACTAAAATGGATCTGATATCCATTTTATACAATTTTATTTTGTTTTCCTTTCAGAAAACAAAAGGAAAACAAACACACAGAGAACACAACACAAGCAAAACAGACCTAACCACAAACCCCAAAAGACTCAAACCGTGCTCTGACACTTAAACCTTAAGCTCTGATACCAACTAATGTTACACCCTCTCTAGGGCATCACATTTTCTGACTCCCGACTCATAATCTGAAAAGAAGTTCACACAAGTTTGAATTATAAAAATATGGTTTTAAAAAAACTTCTTTCTTTACTGACACGTAAATTTACTGAAAATATTAGGTAATCATATTTCAATTACTCATTATTCAATATTGACACACAATTTAAAGAGAAATATAAATTGACAGACTCTTTTGTTCTTTCTTTTTCCACAGTAGCAAACCCATTACGGTTCCTACTTAATAGCACGGTGTAACACTAACGATGAAAACTTAACATACTTGTTCCTTCTCCCGTATCAAACTTGATACATCAGAACTCTACTCCTTGTCAACACTGCTCCCCATCAAGTCATGAATGTCCACTCCTTATTGTTGTCCCCAATCTCGAAGTGTCCATCGGAATGTCCATCTTGAAGCATCGACATTTGTTCTATGTCTGTTCCTTGTCCTCAAACATCTTTTCCATTTCAACATTGTCGGTAAGGTCATTCTCCGATGTTGTCTCCAAACGTAGAGGTATTTGTCACCCGCTATGTCTAAGACAACTTGTTCCTTCTACTGTATAATTTTAATAATACAGACATAACAAAAACAACATAACAAAGAGGTGAGATCACCTACACCAAGTACCAACATGGCAAAGATAGAGATAACAACAAACAACAATATCATAATACAATCATATATCATTATCTCATAAGATACAATATTAAAATCATGTCATCATCATTATGGTTATCATCCATCATATATCAATTCAATATTAAAAATCATGATAATCAACATTAATCAACTATCATCATCCAATTATTCAAAACAAATGTCATAGCCAATATTCCTCAATTAATATATATCACACGAGATATAAATGTTTAGTTTATGCATGTACACAAGACTCGATTTCCTACTCCATGGAGCTAAAACTCAGGTCGGAGAAATGATCGAAAAGAATCTGGTCGGTACCTCATGCCTCGGACCACGTGCTATAATCCTCATTTTGATTTTTGCACATCTAGCATATACACGGCAGTCTTTATCGATCTTGATTAAGAATAGTGTCTCGGTGGCCAGATCATCGGTGTGTGTCGGTCGGCCTAACCTACGATACATAAAGAGAGCGACTCACGTCCATTGTAGGCAACCCGCACCCCGATGCCCCCAAGGTCAACCGGTGACCTACACTACGCATATCGCACCCGCTCAAGAGGTGTGTTTCTCCTAGGCAATCAGCCATATCTAAAGTCCTCATCGGACCATTCCAATGCATGTATAATGCACCAAATACCAATCACAGGTATAATACCAATCACAGTTTTAACAATAATCATATCGTATTTTCAACAGCAAAAATCATGTTATCACATTTTCATAGTTATAAAACACTTTCGTCGTGTTTTTCACAAAATTGCGCAACATTTCCGTCACGTTTTTCCAAAACGTTTTTGTTATGTTTTCAAAATATCGTAACAACACATTACGTTTTCAAAATTCTGAAACATTTCTGCTATATTTTCTCAATACCGTAACACTTCTGTTACGTTTTTTTTTTAAATGCTGCAACTCTTCTGTTGCACTTTTAAATCACGTACTAATTTTTAACATTTTTCTCAATCGCGTAAAAACATACGTTTCTCAAATCGCATAGTACTTTTCCACTGTTTCAAAATCGCGTAATTTAAAAATCATTATTTTACGTCACGTAAATCATTTTCTATCATTCTCAAAATACTTTCCAAATCTCATAACAATTTTCTATCATTTTCACAATCACGTAAAAATATTCTGTCACTATTCAAATCACGTAGTGATTTTTCAACAATATTTCAGTCGCGTAAAATATTTAAACGCTTTCCAAATCGTGTAGAAATATTTAAACATTTTTTAAATCGCGTAGAAATATTTTACTTGTATTTCAAATTGTTTTTAAGATACGTAAAATATTTTTCAACATTTTTCAATCACATAAAATATTCCTCAATATTCCAAACATTATTTTGGACTTAAATAAATCAATATCATTTTTAACACATTGTTCAAAATTGCGTAGCTTAAAAATCACGTTTTTAAGATCGTAAAACATATTTTTCATCACAATTTCATTACAGAAAATACTTCTTAACCTTCAAAAATTCCTCTTCAACTTTTCTCAAAATAATATAACTTTATATTTCATTTAATATATTTTCTTACTCAAGAAAATATTTTTTCCACAGTTCTTTACTCAAGAAATTCTTTTTCAAAATATACTTCACAAAAATCACTTTTCCATTGATGTAAATCAACGTTTCAAAACTTAACATTTTTCTAACGTATTTCAAAACTTGAAAATAAGTTATACGTTAGTAAATTTTCAAAACACCATTATATTCTCCATTTTTCCCAAATAATTTCCAAACACAACCTTCTTCAAAATAAATTGAAGTTCGAAAATATTTTCGTTTACAAAAACTTGATTTTCTCAGGTGATAAACGCCGATTCCCTTTCCAAAATCCTTGTATTAAATCCATTTACGTTTCCACTTTGAAATTCACTTTGTTCATAAAAATCAAGGCATTACAAAGCCTTCAAAAACGTGGACATGACTATTGAAATCATCAAAACATTTTTTTCTTCTAAATTGATATGGTTTTACACAAACAAAATCATTAAAATTTTGTTTTTCAAAACCGAAATATCAATGGTTATAAAACCAAACCCATTTGTTCAAATTCATTTTTACTTTCTTTACAAATTCTACAAATTTCACTTTCTTTGCAAATCCTTCAAATCAACGTCGTCCGTTTCATTTCAAAACTCATGTTTAGAAAAATACTTAGGATCTTTTTACACAAAATAAATCAATAAAAATTCCTCAAAAATCGTATTCTTGTTCTCTTGAAAAACAATTCCTTTGTTTATTTTCCATACTCTTCAAATCATCCATTTTCATCTTTCATGAAAATATTAATTTGTGAACACCTATTTTGAGGTGTCTTGTTTGAAATCCACCATGTTCTAAGTACTCAAAAATCAATTCTTTTGTTCTTGAAAATTTTCAACATGAACCCTAATCAAGGGCATCAAAATCGTAGCTCTTCCTTGGCTATTGGAGCCAAAAATTAATTTCCTTTCCACCATCAAGTCATGGCATATACATATATATTTCATCATAAATAATATAAACATACCATTAAAGCCATAAAAGCATGTATAACATATCAAGCATATCATCAAAGCTATAAAATCATGCAAAGCATATCAAAGCATAGAAAATTAATCAAAGCTCATAAACACTCACAAATTAATTACATGACCATGGATATGAATCCTCACATGGATTCCACATCCATCAAATAAAATACCATCTCTCACCACCATGCTTGGTTGGTGAGATGGATCTCCTCTTACCTCTTGAAGATCCTCCAAAGGTTCTTGATTTGCTTCTTTTTCCAAGTCCTTCACCACCAAGGGCTTCTCAAATACAAAATAAAACACACAAATAATTAATATACAAGACTTGAATAAGAAAACCATGGATTAGAATCATGGTTAGAACCTTGAAAATCAAAAGAAAAGTGAAGAGTACCAAATTTCACCATTAAAGCTTCAATCTTTAGCTTGAAGAACAAGGTTGAAGATGAATGATTTAGAGAAAATCTCCAACATGAAAGTTGCTTAGAATATCATGGAGATTCAAGATCTAAGTTGGATGAAATTAAAAGAGCTTGGATGGTGATTTTAGGTAGTATGACCGAATGGTTTTCTCTTGAAGCACAAAGATGGAATTTTTATTTTTGATATAAACTTGAAGCTTGAATTTGAAGATCAAGATGAATGATTTTGGAAAAACTCATAACTAGAGATGTTCTTAGAATGGTGTTTAGGTTTAGAAAATCAAGTTGGATGAAATTTTTGAGTGATGGAAGGTGTTCTTGATGGTCATGGCCAAAACTTGCTTGGAGGAGAGGTGAGAGAAAAGTTTGATGAGTTTTTGCTTTGGAGGAACAAAGATGATCAAGAATGATCAATAATGACCAAGATAGCTAATAATGGTCTTCAAAGCTCTCAAAATCAGACCAAAACCGTGCCTCCCCCCTTCTTGCATTCTTCTTGAGTGCAAAAATCAAAAATAAGCCATTATGATGTCTAACTTGACCAAGACATGCAAAAATGACATAAAGCTTTGTCTCTTTGTCTTCTAAACACTCCAAAACCATCACCTTCTCTTCATAATGCATTCAATAAAGTTGTCTTCATTATTTGCCACCATTTGAAGCATTTCTAGCCATTGATTAATTCAATGGTTAGGATTTAGGTAGATTTTTAATTTTAGAAGACTAAATCTGTAGCCATTGGATTTTTCTCCTTTAAATTCTAACCATTAGATGTGTCTCCAAAATTAATGGTTAAGATTACTCCTTCAAACTTTTAATCCAAGGGTTCTAATTAGTCTTTGCTACTTTAGAAGACCAAATCTCCAACATTGATTAATTCTTCATCCAATGGTCATAAATGGTCTTTGTTACTTTTTAAGATTAAATCTCCACCCTTGATTTAATCTAAATCCAATGGTTATAAATGGTCTTTGTCACTTTTCAAGACTAATTCTACACCTTTGATTACATCTATGGTTGATATCAAACCCTTCCTAACTAAGCTTATTCTCACACCATTGATTAAATCAATGGTTATTATCCAAGCGCTTTATTAAGTTTGTTTCTTAACCTTTGATTAAATCAATGGTTAATATTCAAACTAAGTATTCTCATCCAAGGGTATAAATCAAGTCAAGCTCTCTTTGTTGACTACGCAGTATAATATTTATTCTTGTATCCTACAAATAATATTTTTACTGTATTTTTATCATCCGATAATTAAATACAGTACAAAACACAGCACAATAAAATTTTCTAAAACTGTTTCCGGATTCAGGTTTAGTAAGATCCCCTGTCTCCGTCTAAACAGTACAAATTTTTCTATGCGTAGAAAAATTTTTCACTTTGTGGGACCCACTTGGGCCCACATATGGCCACCTGGGCCCACATAGGACCACCTGGGCCCACATACAGTAAAAAATTCATAATCATCCACAAAAATCACAAAAATTATAAAATGCACAAATATCAAATCGACACGTAAATTAATTACCTAACGGTAAAAATTAAATTACGTAACATTTTCCCTACCAAAATTTTTATTTTCCCGACACGGAGTAAATCACTCAAAACGATCAAATATGCCGACGGAATAATCAAATTAATTTTACAAAGACTCAAAAATCACTAAACAAAGTGAAATTGTTAATCGTCAAAATTATCTTGTTTAAGAGATTGAAAATTTTGGGGTGTTACATTACTCCCCTCTAAAAAGAAATTTCGTCTCGAAATTTGATGAACGTGATTTCACATCTAAGGATGTGAACATTACTCTTTAGCTTTTCTCCAGTCTTCATGTTGCATCTTCCTTAACGTCTTTACATACTATTCTAGCCAACAAAACTTTTTTTTTTTTTGGCTTGACGTTCAACTTCTCCGATCAAATGGATATCTCAGATTCTTAGTTCTTGAAGATGTTGAATGTTACTCCAAAAAGAAAGTATTTTCCATATTTCTGATACCAATACAACAGTGTTATCAATCTTCATTCATGTCTAGAATAGTTTTTCTTAGATAATTTCCAACTAATGTATTTTCCAACTAATGTAATGTCTTACTTAAAATTTTCTTATTATCGTATCACTATATATATTCTAGATTTTGCTTGTAACAGGAAATGTCTCTCTAGCTGAATTCTCCTTTCAACCAACTAATTCTTAATCTAATAGTCTGCATACCAACTAATGTAACCAACTAATGTAACGCATTAATATAACGCATCACAGTACTATGGATTTTCGTTACTGTTTTTGATTTTTTTTTTCCTTGAAGAAATAGTTTCAACTTTCGAAGAATCCACCACGCTTCCGCTGCACCATTCTGATACTGCGACATGGTTATAGATAGGAATATCCTTTCTTGCAATATATTCCTTCTTTCTTTTCCTGTCTTACAATTGCAATACATGAAAGGAAATTACGGAGGCTCGAGAAAAGAAAAGGTAGCGAAATTATATGATATGTTACTAGACATATCCAATAAGAATTTGATTTTGCCTGATATGAGTTTTTTTGGAATACTAGCATTTTACTGAGATAATCTTATAGGATATGGTTGGAAAATAACCAATCCATTTTCAAAGGTCACATCTATTTATGAAAGAGGTAAACAGATCAAACTCACACAAATATTTGACCCCAACAACAACAATTTGAATAATTTGAATAGCTCGATCGGCTAAGAATAGGTACGAAGTAATCAAATCGAGGTTTACGAATAACTCTAACATATAATTGATCTACTCAATCATATGCCATAAAGATTAGGTTATTCATAGAAATATTCAAGTATGGTCTATAGAATTAGCTCCAATAACAAAATCTCCCTTGTTTAAATCCTTCGTTCAGAACATTCCCGTTCCATTCAACGTCTCAATTCTCTCCACTATCCGAGATTTTACTAACAGAAAATTCTATTTTTAATGGAATACAATTTATGGAAATGTGTCCAAACTTTCCACACTTAAAACAAAGTGTTTTCTTGAACATCCAATCTTTCATTAAGTGCCCCTTTCCACTTCACTTCTTGGTTCTGGTTTCTCAATGGTCATAATTTCATTTCCCATTGAAATCAATTACTTTCCCAATATCCCTAAGAAAAATACCAGGTTCCAAAATTACAAAATCTAATATTTCAAGATTGATTCTCTTCCATCAGGTCTTGAACTTCAATTTCTAGTTTTTCCCACTTAACAACGGTTCTTTGTTCGTGCAATCGTCTTTCCACATTGCTCTCATTGCTCCCGTAGTTCCCGCAGCTCCCGCAGCTGCAGCCACATAACTAGTAACATGTTCCATTTCCACACAAGTATAACTATCCCAAGTTATTCCTCTGTTCCTGCTGTACTTGTCACTTCAGTTGTCCTTCGCATTGTTTCTATAGCTGTAACCACATTATTATATCACGTTCTGCTTCCATACACGTACATCTACTACGAGATTGTTGTTGTTGTTGGCTTCCTGGAGATTGCAAATACGTTTTCTGCTGGAATCGCTTGACCTTACAATTTCCCCTTTTTCGTAACCAAAAAGGTCCAACGTTACAGGGTCTCTTATTCTGAGATTGATTCAACTCTAACAAAATCTTAGCTTTAGCTATCAATTCTTGTTGTTGAACAATCTTCTGAGTTTGTTGTATAATTGCTTCAGCCACTATTTGTTTTACTTCCAAAGTTGCAGTCATATCACCACCATTGCTTTTCGCTTCCAGACGCGTACATCTATCACGAGTCATTGTCCTTCCTTTAACGATGAACGAATCAAAATAAAATAGATCTGATATCCATTTTATACAACCTATTTTGTTTCCTTTCGTCGAAACGAATAAATCAAACTAAAATGGATCGATATCCATTTTATACAATTTTATTTTGTTTTCCTTTCGAGAAAACAAAAGGAAAACAAACACACAGAGAACACAACACAAGCAAAACAGACCTAACCACAAACCCCAAAAGACTCAAACCGTGCTCGACACTTAAACCTTAAGCTCGATACCAACTAATGTTACACCCTCTCTAGGGCATCACATTTTCCGACTCCCGACTCATAATCCGAAAAGAAGTTCACACAAGTTTGAATTATAAAAATATGGTTTTAAAAAACTTCTTCTTTACCGACACGTAAATTTATCGAAAATATTAGGTAATCATATTTCAATTACTCATTATTCAATATTGACACACAATTTAAAGAGAAATATAAATTGATGACTCTTTTGTTCTTTCTTTTTCCACAAGTAGCAAACCCATTTACGGTTCCTACTTAATAGCACGGTGTAACACTAACGATGAAAACTTAACATACTTGTTCCTTCTCCTGTATCAAACTTGATACATCAGAACTCTACTCCTTGTCAACACTGCTCCCCATCGAGTCATGAATGTCCACTCCTTATTGTTGTCCCCAATCTCAGAGTGTCCATCGGAATGTCCATCTTGAAGCATCAGACATTTGTTCTATGTCTGTTCCTTGTCCTCAAACATCTTTTCCGTTTCAACATTGTCGGTAAGGTCATTCTCCGATGTTGTCTCCAAACGTAGAGGTATTTGTCACCCGCTATGTCTAAGACAACTTGTTCCTTCTACTGTATAATTTTAATAATACAGACATAACAAAAACAACATAACAAAGAGGTGAGATCACCTACACCAGTACCAACATGGCAGCATAGAGATAACACAAACAACAATATCATACAGTTATATCATCTCATAATTACAATCATGTCATCATCATTATGGTTATCACACATATACAATATTAAAATCATGCTATCAACATTAATCAACTATCATCATCCAATTATTCAAAACAAATGTCATAGCCAATATTCCTCAATTAATATATATCACACAGATATAAATGTTTAGTTTATGCATGTACACAAGACTCGATTTCCTACTCCATGGAGCTAAAACTCAGGTCGGAGAAATGATCGAAAAGAATCTGTCGGTACCTCATGCCTCAGACCACGTGCTATAATCCTCATTTTGATTTTTGCACATCTAGCATATACACGACAGTCTTTATATCGATCTTGATTAAGAATAGTGTCTCGGTCGGATCATCGGTGTGTCGCGTCGGTCTAACCTACGATTCTGAGAAGCGACTCACTTGTCCATTGTAGGCAACCCGCACCCGATGCCCCCAAGGTCAACCAGTGACCTACACTACGCATATCGCACCCGCTCAAGAGGTGTGTTTCTCCTAGGCAATCAGCCATATCTAGTCCTCATCGGACCATTCCAATGCATGTATAATGCACCAAATACCAATCACAGGTATAATACCAATCACAGGCTTTAACAGTAATCATACTGTATTTTCAACAGCAAAAATCATGTTATCACATTTTCATAGTTATAAAACACTTTCGTCGTGTTTTTCACAAAATTGCGCAACATTTCCGTCGCGTTTTTCCAAAAAACATTTTTGTTATGTTTTCAAAATATCGTAACACTTCTGTTACGTTTTCAAAATTCTGAAACATTTCTGCTATATTTTCTCAATACCGTAACACTTCTGTTACGTTTTTTTTTAAATGCTGCAACTCTTCTGTTGCACTTTTAAATCACGTACTAATTTTTAACATTTTTCTCAATCGCGTAAAAACATACGTTTCTCAAATCGCATAGTATTTTTCCACTGTTTCAAAATCGCGTAATTTAAAAATCATTCTTTTACGTCACGTAAATCATTTTCTATCATTCTCAAAATACTTTCCAAATCTCATAACAATTTTCTATCATTTTCACAATCACGTAAAAATATTCTGTCACTATTCAAATCACGTAGTGATTTTTCAACAATATTTCAGTCGCGTAAAATATTTAAACGCTTTCCAAATCGTGTAGAAATATTTAAACATTTTTCAAATCGCGTAGAAATATTTTACTGTATTTCAAATTGTTTTTAAGATACGTAAAATATTTTTCAACATTTTTCAATCACATAAAATATTCCTCAATATTCCAAACATTATTTTGGACTTAAATAAATCAATATCATTTTTAACACATTGTTCAAAATTGCGTAGAAATTTTAAAAATCACGTTTTTAAGATACGTAAAACATTTTTTATCACAATTTCATTACGTAAAATATACTTCTTAACCTTCAAAAATTCCTCTTCAACTTTTCTCAAAATAATATAACTTTATATTTCATTTAATATATTTTCTTACTCAAGAAAATATTTTTTCCATGATTCTTTACTCAAGAAATTCTTTTTCAAAATATACTTCACAAAAATCACTTTTCCATTGATGTAAATCAACGTTTCAAAACTTAACATTTTTCTAACGTATTTCAAAACTTGAAAATAAGTTATACGTTAGTAAATTTTTAAAACACCATTATATTCTCCATTTTTTCCAAATAATTTCCAAACACAACCTTCTTCAAAATAAATTGAAGTTCGAAAATATTTTCGTTTACAAAAACTTGATTTTCTCAGGTGATAAACGCTCTGATTCCCTTTCCAAAATCCTTGTATTAAATCCAGTTACGTTTCCACTTTGAAATTCACTTTGTTCATAAAAATCAAGGCATTACAAGCCTTCAAAAACGTGGACATGACTATTGAAATCATCAAAACATTTTTTTTTCTTCTAAATCAATATGGTTTTACACAAACAAAATCATTAAAATTTTGTTTTTCAAAACCGAAATATCAATGGTTATAAAACCAAACCCATTTGTTCAAATTCATTTTTACTTTCTTTACAAATTCTTTTTCACTTTCTTTGCAAATCCTTCAAATCAACGTTCGTCCGTTTCATTTCAAAACTCATGTTTAGAAAAATACTTAGGATCTTTTTACACAAAATAAATCAATAAAAATTCCTCAAAAATCGTATTCTTGTTCTCTTGAAAAACAATTCCTTTGTTTATTTTCCATACTCTTCAAACCATCCATTTTCATCTTTCATGAAAATATTAATTTGTGAACACCTATTTTGAGGTGTCTTGTTCGAAATCCACCATGTTCTAAGTACTCAAAAATCAATTCTTTTGTTCTTGAAAATTTTCAACATGAACCCTAATCAAGGGCATCAAAATCGTAGCTCTTCCTTGGCTATTGGAGCCAAAAATTAATTTCCTTTCCACCATCAAGTCATGGCATATACATATATATTTCATCATAAATAATATAAACATACCATTAAAGCCATAAAAGCATGTATAACATATCAAGCATATCATCAAAGCTATAAAATCATGCAAAGCATATCAAGCATAGAAAATTAATCAAAGCTCATAAACACTCACAAATTAATTACATGACCATGGATATGAATCCTCACATGGATTCCACATCCATCAAATAAAATACCATCTCTCACCACCATGCTTGGTTGGTGAGATGGATCTCCCTCTTACCTCTTGAAGATCCTCCAAAGGTTCTTGATTTGCTTCTTTTTCCAAGTCCTTCACCACCAAGGGCTTCTCAAATACAAAATAAAACACACAAATAATTAATATACAAGACTTGAATAAGAAAACCATGGATTAGAATCATGGTTAGAACCTTGAAAATCAAAAGAAAAGTGAAGAGTACCAAATTTCACCATTAAAGCTTCAATCTTTAGCTTGAAGAACAAGGTTGAAGATGAATGATTTAGAGAAAATCTCCAACATGAAAGTTGCTTAGAATATCATGGAGATTCAAGATCTAGAGTTGGATGAAATTAAAAGAGCTTGGATGGTGGTTTTAGGTAGTATGACCGAATGGTTTCTCTTGAAGCACAAAGATGGAATTTTTTATTTTTGATATAAACTTGAAGCTTGAATTTGAAGATCAAGATGAATGATTTTGGAAAAACTCATAACTAGAGATGTTCTTAGAATGGTGTTTAGGTTTAGAAAATCAAGTTGGATGAAATTTTGAGTGATGGAGGGTGTTCTTGATGGTCATGGCCAAAACTTGCTTGGAGGAGAGGTGGAGAGAAAAGTTTGATGAGTTTTTGCTTTTGGAGGAGACAAAGATGATCAAGAATGATCAATAATGACCAAGATAGCTAATAATGGTCTTCAAAGCTCTCAAAATCAGACCAAAACCGTGCCCCCCCCTTCTTGCATTCTTCTTGAGTGCAAAAATCAAAAGTAAGCCATTATGATGTCTAACTTGACCAAGACATGCAAAAACGACATAAAAGCTTGTCTCTTTGTCTTCTAAACACTCCAAAACCATCACCTTTCTTCATAATGCATTCAATAAAGTTGTCTTCATTATTTGCCACCATTTGAAGCATTTCTAGCCATTGATTAATTCAATGGTTAGGATTTAGGTAGATTTTTAATTTTAGAAGACTAAATCTGCAAGCCATGGATTTTTCTCCTTTAAATTCTAACCATTAGATGTGTCTCCAAAATTAATGGTTAAGATTACTCCTTCAAACTTTTAATCCAAGGGTTCTAATTAGTCTTTCTTACTTTAGAAGACCAAATCTCCAACATTGATTAATTCTTCATCCAATGGTCATAAATGGTCTTTGTTACTTTTTAAGATTAAATCTCCACCCTTGATTTAATCTAAATCCAATGGTTATAAATGGCTTTGTCACTTTTCAAGACTAATTCTACACCTTTGATTACATCTATGGTTGATATCAAAGCCTTCCTAACTAAGCTTATTCTCACACCATTGATTAAATCAATGGTTATTATCCAAGCTTCTTTATTAAGTTTGTTTCTTAACCTTTGATTAAATCAATGGTTAATATTCAAACTAAGTATTCTCATCCAAGGGTATAAATCAAGTCAAGCTCTCTTTGTTGACTACGCAAGTATAATATTTATTCTTGTATCCTACAAATAATATTTTTACTGTATTTTTATCATCCGATAATTAAATACAGTATAAAACACAGCACAATAAAATTTTCTAAAACTGTTTCCGGATTCAGGTTTAGTAAGATCCCCTGTCTCGCGTCTAAACGAGTACAAATTTTTCTATGCGTAGAAAAATTTTTCACTTTGTGGGACCCACTGGGCCCACATATGGCCACCTGGGCCCACATAGGACCTCCTGGGCCCACATACAGTAAAAAATTTCATAATCATCCACAAAAATCACAAAAATTATAAAATGCACAAATATCAAATCAGATTACGTAAATTAATTACCTAACGGTAAAAATTAAATTACGTAACATTTTCCCCGGCCCAAAAATTTTTATTTTCCTGACACGGAGTAAATCACTCAAAACGATCAAATATGCTGACGGAATAATCAAATTAATTTTACAGCACTCAGAAATCACTAAACAGTGAAATTCTGTTAACTGTCAAAATTACTGTTTAAGAGATTGAAAATTTTGGGGTGTTACACATTCTGGCAGCCAGTAAACCAAATTGCATAATTTCTTACTCCGATATTGTATCGATATGGGACTAGTGACATTTTGAAGCTAAGATGTAAGGCTTCTTGCCTATAAAATTTCAAAATTTTCTCACTTGTGGATTGTTCCTAGTTTCAATTTAAAGTCAAGTTAGAATCGGGTAAATTAGAGAATGCCCTATTTTGGCTTCTACAAAATGTCACATAACTTTGGCTACACTTAGCTAGATGAAGCATGGTTTATGGAATTAGAAAGATATAAGAGAAAGCTCCATGCTCATAAAATTTTAGAATTTCTGAAGTTATGATGCACATTTGGTGCAATCTTGAAAATCAAGTTTTTTAGGCAAAATTTGAGGTGTTTTAGGTATGGTTTGAGCCTTACAAACACTAGTAACTCTTTTAATAGTTAGAGTTGAGCGCCATAAGACCTAGTTGGTAATAGTTGAGTGTCATATGGCTTAATTGGCAAGAGTTGAGCGCCATAGGGCCTAATTGGTAAGAATTGAGCGTCATAGGACCTAGTTGGCAAGAGTTAAGTGTCATAGGGTCTTGTTGGCAATAGTTAAGTGTCATAAGACCTAGTTGGTAAGAGTCGGTTCCTTTATTTAAAAAGGATTAGTTATCCAAGTAATGGACATTGCCGGGTAAGCTTAGTAAAGCAGTGACACCGAAGTATTTCATGAAAGGATTAGTTATCTAAGTAGTGAACATTGTTAGGTAAACCTAGTAAAGTAGTGACACCAGAGTGTTTCATGAATGGATTAATTATCTAAGTAGTGAACATTATTGGATAAGCCTTGTAAAGTAGTGACACCAGAGTATTTCATGAAAGGATTCATTATATCTAAGGCTAGGCCAAGGATGTTATATCCAAGGCTAGGCTAAAGATTATTATATCCTACGCTAGGTTGTGGATGAGAAATCCTATGCCAAGTTGTGGATCAGTATATCCTACGCTAGGCTGTGGATGAGAAATCCAATGAGAAATCCTATGCTAAGTTGTGGATCAGTATATCCTACGTTAGGCTGTGGGTGAGAAATCATATGCCAGGCTGTGGACCAATTTATCCTACTCTACGTTGTAGATGAGAAATCCTATACCAGGCTGTGGATCCGTATATCCTATGCTAGACTAAGAATGAACATATCCTAGGTCAGGTTAAGGATAAGTAGGCTTAATGCCAAATGAATGAATATAATTCCTAAGTATAATTAAGTTATATATACGAGTTTTAGTTTAGAAATATATCTTTATATATATTTAGTTTTAATATCATGACATATATATATTTTTACTGAGAATTTTATATTCACACCCCGTTATGTTTCATGGTTAGCAGGTCAAGACCCTACAAGAGGGTAAGAAGATGAAAATAATAGAAGAACTAGAAGAGTTTAGTTTATGATTTTAGTTCAAAGCTTATGTAATTATTTATAATTGCTTTGAAAGTGTAAAATTTGTACATATAAAGTTTATATGTATAACTTTAGTTATGACTCTCCATGATTATTTGCTTTAAATTTTATGCATTAGTTGATGATTATATTAGAAGTAGCATGTCTGATACTGCTTATCCAGGTATATGTTAGATATACTATGATACAGATATTAGGCTATTATATTGTGATATCAGAGCAGTTCATCATGTGAGCCGGGGTATAGATTGACTAGGCTTTAGCCATTTTAGTATTTTTTTGCTAAGTGTTATGCATTTCTTGTTATAAGTGTGAGATGTGTTGATAGAATTGCATGACAATCTTTAAGTTGGAGTGTTAATGGTTACCATTATACATAGTGTGATTGGGGAACCATTACTTCACCAAGGCGAGCTAGGAGTAATGGGAACTCTTCTAGTGAAGGATCAACTAATATAGTTGAAGTGTTCTGAGAGATGGCAATTGCTAGGAGGAAGCAGATTGCTATCACAAGCAGAGTTTTAGAAGGAATAGAAATAATTTTATCTCTGCAGCTAGTACCACTAATACAGTCAATGTATGTAGTTGTGGTAGCAAAAGACCGAAACTCCTTAAATCTCTTAAGGTTTAGAAAGGCTAATCCTATATCCTGTAAGGGTAAGTAAGACCCGTTTGGAGTAGGTAGAAGTGGCTTTAGAAAATGGAGGAATTCTCTACAGTAGGGGTTTGTTCAAATGATCTGAGAGTTTTGGTTATCTCCTATATGTTGGAAAGGAGATAGAGTTTTGGTGAACAGAATGCCAAGGAGATAAAGTCCTCCAGACATGGGCATGTTTGTGCGCCAGTAAATGGCTAAGTTCACAGAAGTAAGCGATAAGTACAGAGCAAGCTACAAATTTGAACTTCAATCCATAAAACTCTGAGTTAAGGGTTTGTGGTGTTCGTTTTTTTGGACTCACCATTCTTTGTTTGTCAAGGTTGACGAAGGATGGATAATATCGAGTTCTTCATGATACTCAAAGTAAAATCATGAATAAGTGAAGTTGAGTTTCCAATCCTTTTCTACATGAGCTATGGTGTCATTAGATACTTGTAGAATAAAGGATTGGTAGAAAAGTGAAAGAATAAGAAAGTCGTTGTTCTGAAAGTTTTCAGTTTGTCCTCCTATAATATTCTTTTTGAATTAGACCAGATCAGTAACTCAAAGAGAATAGATTATGTCAAGTTTTTATTACACCAGTTATTCGAATTTGCAAGATCTCAGTAATGAACCAAAGTTTACCAAGTAGGCAAAGTTTGAATAGCATGGACTTCAAGGCTAATTGAATAAACTAAGAGAGCTATTTGATTGACATGGTTTAGAGAAACATACTAGCCTTAATCGGATAGACTAAGTGTACTATTCGATTAAGTAAGATTTCGATGTTAATCGAAAAATGATGTTAGCTTTTGAATAGTAATTCAGAATGACGTACTTTAAAAAGGTGATTGAATAGATGAAGAACTATTCGAATAGGCCCTTACAGAATGGTATATTAATTTAACCGAGTAAATAAAAGGGAAATATTTGTTTGGCAAGAGTTCAAGGTTAATCGAATATTCTATCAGAATTATTCGATTAGCATAGTTTCGATTAGTTGAAACAGACAAAGAGACTTAGTTTCAATTGATCGAGAAAGGTAGAATAGTGTCGATAATGCGAATTAAAAAAAATAGTTGGGGGTCCCTTCAGTTAGCCTCAAGTGGAACAATAGTTACAAAGTTTTCACTAGAGGAAGAGCGAGGATAATGGGTATAAGCAGTATGCTGCTAGACCTAGTCATCCTTAAGAAAAAGACCAGTTAAGCTGCAACTCAACTGGCTAGAGGTGTTTCCTTCGGGAAAACAAAAGGCTTGGTCACAGGTTAGAATCCTAGGAAGGGCTGCAGATCGAAGGTGGGAATTGAATTTTCGTGCCAATACTAGACAATATCTTAGTAGATATGACAACACCCTAGAAGTAATGGGTGGCTGCTACATTAAACAGTGAAAGGACCAGGGTGTGATAGATGAGGGAGTTCATATGGGGGCAGACCTAGTTGAGTTGGCCAAATGGTGTGTTATACTTATGGCTAACCAGAGCACTTTTAAATAAGTGTATACAGAGGTAGGGAGCAATGCCTAACCTCAAAGTTCAAGTTAAAGTAAGAGTTTATACTCTGAGTAGTAAGGAGGCAGCTCAGACTCCCGATCTTATTCGAGATAAAGACATAATTAAAGATGATCTCTAAGTTTCAGTATATGATTCAAGAGTACCCCACTCTTTGATTTCATATGAACATGTAAAGAGATCAGATTTACTTATGTTTGAGTTTTCCCTATGTTTTATCCTTGTCTACACAAACAGGAAAGCTAGTCACAACTTCCATAGTAAATTTGGACAGTTGTAAAAAGATAGAAGGTAAGATTTCCTTTGTGAATCTTATCAGTTTATCTCTTCTTAACATGAACATTAGACTAGACATGGTTTTGGATTAATCAAATTGGACATTGAGGTCTATATCTAATAATTTTTCTATGTCTATCTCTTTCGAGTCTATGTTTTAAAAGTTAAGCAAGTGAACAACTTCTAAGTAGAGCAGATTTAAGGATATGTTTTCCTTTTCTCCTAGTATATGGAAGTTGAGCAAGTCTTTGGGAATATATTTGTGATAAGAAGACATCCAGAAGTATTTCCTAGAAAGATAAATGAGTACTACCTAAGAGAGAAGTAGAACTCTTTATAAATATGGTACGACTTAAACTAGTAGATAGCTTTGAAGTGTTCAGTGGTCATATGAGTTTACAACACTTGTTTGATCAGAAGAAGATGTACATGAGGCAGAGATAATGGATGGAATGCTAAGCAGAACTCGATTATGATGAAAGGATCATGACTTTGAGTTATAGTATCATATGGGTAAAGCTATTGCGGGAATTAATGCACTAGGTAGGAAAGTCCTACATGCATCCCTGATGATGGTCCAAAAGAGTGAGCTTCCTCAAAACTTCATAAATTTCAGTCTAGCAGTAACTATGATGCCACATAGTTTCATAGTGAGTAGAGTGAGCATAATAGTAACTTAGGGACTCAGATTTTGGAAACTCATAGGGAGGATGAAACTCTAAGGGACATGAGTGAGCAGATCATTTAAGAAACCCAAAAGGATTTTGTTATGATTGAGAAATGATTGACAAAGTTTAGAGACAAACTTTGTGTTTCAAGATAGTCAAGGATCAAAGGAAAGGATTCTAGAGGAAGCTTACAAAAGAAAGCATACCATCTATCTAGAGGCTACTTAATGTGATAAGATCTTCGGATAATGTTTGGTAGTCTAGAAAGAAAAAGAACATAGTAGAATAAGTGTCCAAATTCCTTTTAAAAAAAAGATAGTAAAGAATGAAGTTGACATCGAAGGAACCTTTTTGGGAGTTGGAATCCCATATAAAGTAAGATTGCCTAGAGTTGTGGCAAGATAAAAGCAATTTTGAGGACAAAATTTTAAAAGGAGGGGAGAAATATAATACCCTCAAGAACATGTTAGGCTAGTAAACGAGTTTCAAATGTAGTCTAATACTTGCTTAACATACCAGTTAAGTTTTGTGACAAACGGAGTTCGTTTATGCACTTTGTTGCAACATAGAAGTTGAAAAGTAGCCTAAAATGACTCAAATAATAGCATAAATGGTTAAGTTGAGGGAAACATGTATGGATAACTTGTTTCTAAGTCACAAATGAGTTAAATAAGGTGCAATTAAAATTTGAGAACAATCAGAGTCAATTTGGTATTTTTAGGCATACTAGTTATACTTTTAATGCCAGATTGATCCCCAGCAGATATGAAAAAATAGAATAATAGTGAAACAATAATTTAGATGAATCCTAGTATTTATTCTAAAGTTGTTGGAAGCTGAAAAACTTGAATTTGTGTGATTCAAGTGTTCTTAGCATATATAAGTTCCAGCACATGAACTTAATTTCCTTTTCCCTTAACCCACGACCCCCCCTCAGCAGTAAATGGAAAAGAAAAGAAAGAAGGGTGAAAAAAGGAGGGAGAAGAGGGTAATGGGGAAAAAGGAAGAAGAAGAAAGAGAAGGAGGAGAGGAAGAGCAAGAGCAAGATGATCAAGCATCAAGATCTTCATCTTCTTCAAGAGGTAATGGGATTTTCTTTTCATCTCTCTCTTTGATTCTTTTGAATAAAGTTTGGGATTTTTGAGTAGAAATAGGGGTTTGGAGAGCTAAATCTAAGTTCTTAACTTGGTTCTTGATTCCAAGGACTAAGTTAGGATAGTTTAAGTCTAGAAAATGATAGATGGCTATTTATGCCTCAAGAACAACCATTAGAATCCATAGGAAATCAATTTGGAAAATGGTTGGGATTAGGTGATTTTGGACCTAGATATATGTCCCAAGAGAATTAATAAGTTGTAAAAGAGTTGCAACAAGTTTAGGAGCCTAGAATGGTGTTAGAAATCACTTAGAATTCAAGTTTGTATGATTGGAAATGGTTTTAGGGCCATGGGAACCATGGCTCAGTTCTGCAGAATTGATCATGCCTAGGCATGGTTTGCTCAGTTTTCATCCCAGTGAGACAGAGAGCACCACGCCTAGGCATGGTAAAACCAAGTATAGGCGTGGACAGGGTAACATCCAGATAGACTGTATTGTTTGTTGCATAACTTAAGCTGTAGATATCGGAATCACCTGATTCTTATGCCATTTGAAAGCTAAGACATAAGGCTTCTTGTGGTAAAATTTTAAGAATTATTGAGCAAGCCAATAAGTACCAGTTTCTATTTGAATCCAAGGCATATTCTGTAGAAAAAAGGAATTCTGGCATTCGATAAACTAGATTGCATAATTTATTACTCCGATGTTGTATCGATATAGGACTACTAGCATTTTGAAGCTAAGATGTAAGGTTTCTTGCCTATAAAATTTTAGAATTTTCCCACTTGTAGTTTGTTCCCATTTTCAATTTAAAGTCAAGTTAGAATTAGGTAAATCAGAGAATGCCCTATTTTGGCCTTTGCAAAATGTCACATAACTTTGGCTACACTTAGCCAAATGAAGCAAGGTTTGTGGCATTAGGAAGATATGAGAGAAAGCTATATGCTCATAAAATTTTAGAATTTCTAAAGTTATGATGCAGATTTGGTACAATCTTGAAAATTAGCCTTTTTAGGTAAGATTTAAGGTGTTTTGGGTATGGTTTGAGCCCTACAAACACTAGTAACTCTTTTAATAGTTAGAGTAGAGCACCATAAGGCTTAGTTGGCATTAGTTGAGTGTCATAAGGCTTAATTGGCAAGAGTTGAGCGCCATATGACCTAATTGGCAAGAGTTGAGCGTCATAGGACCTAGTTGGCAAGAGTTAGTTCCTTTATTTAAAAAGGATTAGTTATCCAAGTAATGGACATTGTCGGGTAAGCCTAGTAAAGCGGTGACACCGAAGTGTTTCATGAAAGGATTAGTTATCTAAGTAGTGAATATTGCCGGATAAGCCTAGTAAAGCGGTGACACCGGAGTGTTTCATGAAAGGATTAGTTATCTAAGTAGTGAACATTGTCAGGTAAGCCTAGTAAAGCAGTGATACCAGAGTGTTTCATGAAAGGATTAGTTATCTAAGTAGTGAACATTGTCAAGTAAGCCTAGTAAAGTGGTGACACCGGAGTGTTTCATGAAAGGATTAGTTATCTAAGTAGTGAACATTGCCGGGTAAGCCTGATAAAGTGGTGACACCGAAGTGTTTCATGAAAGGATTAGTTATATCTAAGGCTAAGTCAAGGATGTTATATCCAAGGCTAGGCTAAGGATTAGTTACGCTAGGCTATGGATGAGAAATCCTATGTCAGGCTATGGACCAGTTTATCCTACGCTAGGCTGTGGATGAGAAATCCTATGCCAAGCTGTGGATCAGTATATCCAACGCTAGGCTGTGGATTAGTATATCCTATGCTAGACTAAGAATGAACATATCCTAGGTCAGGTTAAGGATAAGTAGGCTTAATGCCAAATGAAGGAATACAATTCCTATGTATAATTAAGTTATATATACGAGTTTTAGTTTAGAAATATATCTTTGTATATATTTAGTTTTAATATCATGAGATATATGTTTTTACTGAGAATTTTATATTCTCACCCCGTTATGTTTCATGGTTTGTGGTCAAGACCCTACAAGAGGGTAAGAAGATAAAGATAACAGAAGAATTAGAAGAGTTTAGTTTATGATTTTAGTTCAAAGCTTATGTAATTATTTATAATTGCTTTGAAAGTGTAAAAGTTGTATGTATAAAGTTTATATGTATAACTTTAGTTATGACTCTCCATAATTATTTGTTTTAAGTGTGTTGGATTAGTTGATGATTAAATTAGAAGTAGCATGTCTAATACTGCTTATCTAGGTATATGTTAGATATACTAGGGTACAAATATTAAGTTGTTACAACAATTGTATAGGCGGTTATCTTCGTGATATGAATTCATGACATTACAATTGTATGGGCAATTGTGCACTTTTGTGATTGAAGTGTTAACTTAATGGTTGTGTAATCTATATGATTATATAAAATGCTGGTATTGGAATACTTCTACTGAGAATTATGATTTCTCACCCCGTTTGTGTTGCTATGTAATTCCAAGTACAAGTTCTTCAAAAGGGAAGAAGAAGATGTTTGAGGACTAGCATAGTATAGATGTTATTTTGGACTGAGCTTGTATATATTTTTTATTTGCTTAGCTTGTTCACGTAAATCCAGGTACAAGTTCTTCAAAAGGGAAGAAGAAGATGTTTGAGGATTAGCATAGTATAGATGTTGTTTTGGACTGAACTTGTATATATTTTATATTTGCTTAGCTTGTTTTGAGTTATGTATAACAATATGCCCTTTTGTGATTATGATGTATATATATAACTGTTAGTGTCGTGACTCTCTATAATTTATTTATGTGAATATTATGGGATTAGTTGTTAGTGGTAGCATGGTTAATACTGAATATTCTTGTGTAGATCAAGTCTAACGGGATATCAGAATTGGGATGTTACGGATTACTTGAACAAAATCTTCAGACCCTACCTATATTGTTTATAGTGGTTTTTATCGATGATATCCTTATCTATTCAAGGATGATGGAGGAACATGAGTAGCATGTTAGTGTGGTTTTGAAAATTCTTAAAGGGAAGAAGTTATTTGCAAAATTGACTAAGTGTGAGTTTTGACTTAAGGATGTATAGTTTTTGGGCCACATGATTTCTCAGGGATGAATTTCAGGGGATCCTAGCAAGGTAGAGGCAGTGGTACAATGGAATAGGCCCACCACTATAAATGAGATTAGGAGTTTTATAGGCCTAGCTGGGTACTATAGAAGGTTTATTAAGGGATTTTCTCAGTTAGCGCTACCTTTAACTAGGTTGACTAAGAAAGATAATTCTTTTCAGTGGACACAGGAATGTGAGGATAGTTTCCAAGAGCTAAAGCAAAGGTTGACCACTACACCTATCTTGGTAATTCCAGATCCTCAAGAGGACTTTGAAGTGTATTGTGACGTTTCAAAGAAGGGTTTAGGGTGTATTCTAATGCAAAGTAGGAGAGTTGAGGTCTATGCATCCAGGCAGTTGATGTAATATCCTGAGAAATATATTAGGCTTGTATATGGTCTCAGAGGTACTATTATACTTGTATAATATATCAGATAAGTATTGTGACAAACTGAATTCATTTAGGGCTTTAGTTGCAACCCAAAAGTTGTAAAACGACTTAAAATGACCCAGATAGTAGCATAAGTTACTAATTAAAGGGAAATGAATCTAGAGAATTGATTTCCAGGTCACAAAAAGGTAGAGGATGATGTAGTTAAAATTTGAGAATAATCAGAGTTAGTTTGGTATTTTTAGGCATATTGGTTGTGCATTTAATGCCCGATTGACCAGCAACAGATATGAAAAATTAGGATAATGGTGAAACAACATTTTTAATGAATCTTAGTATTTATTTTAAAGTTGTTGGAAGTTGAAAAACTTGATTTAGCTAAATCTAAATGTTTTTAGCAGATCGAGAAGATCAGTGTGACACTTAAGTGAAACAAGTCACTTATGGTCTCAGTAGCTCCACTATTTCTTGATATTTTCCATCACTCTCTCATACTCATTCTCTCTCATGCTTTCTCTTTGGGGACAGTAGCAAAAAGCCAAGGAAAACAAGAGGAAAAAGAGGAAGAGGAAGGGAGGAAGAAGAGGAACAAGGGCAAGGCAAAGATTGAAGGTTGATCAAGCATCACCACCATCATCTTGAGGTAGGGGTTTCTAACCTAAAACTTATTATTTTTCCTTCATCCCTCTTAAGTTGGATGTTAGGTTATTAGATGAAAAAAATGGGTTTTAATGAGCAAAGATCCCTTTTATTATTAGTACTTATTTTCTTTGAGTGAATTGAGATAGTTTTGTTTATTGAATACAAGAGAATTGGTTTTGGTTATCAAACAAGGTGGTTAGTCATTAAGTTTGAACCTAGAAATTAGGTTAGGGGAATTACGATTTTTGTCACAAATTCTTACCTAAGTAATATAATTTTGTAATTAAGTATTACAATATGTTTAAGAGTTGATTGGGATGTTAGAAATAACTTAGAAACCAACTTTGAGTGGCTGAATAGAAATTAAATTCTAATGGAATAGTGGCTCAATTCTGTAGAATTTTCTGCATAATGTCTGGTCAAGAAACACGGCTTATGTCTCAAGACATGGGGAGGGGGACGTGTCGTTCCCTCCCTGTTCAATCTCGTGAAACTGTGCTAACAAAGCAAGACACGCGGGGGGGGGGGGAGGGGCGTGTTTTCAGACACAGAGGAAGGGGGTTTTGTTTTCGGACATGACTTGTGTTTTTGGTCCAGAATCTTCAAAATGTCATTTTAGTTGTTTTCAAGTTATTGACTAGATGGAATCATTTATACATGTTTCCTAAAGTGTGTCAAGACATTTTTAGGGTTATTTCATAAGGAAAATAATTACCTAGTAAGTATGGATAAGTTGAGTTTCTAAACTTCTCAAAAGTTATGAAATGTTTAGAAAAGGTGTTCGAGACCTTAAACACAACATTGTGGCACAAAATACCACTTGTGGTGTGACAGTAAGGAAAACTAGACACATATTTGATGAGTAAGTTATACTTGTCAAGAAGGTTTTGTTTACCCTATGAAAGCAAGAATTGGGTTATACATGTTAGTCCTTTGATTAAAGCTTTTTTCTCTATTTGATTTAGGTTGTAATTGAGTATTAGTCTAGAGGGGTTCCTTTAACAGTTAAAGTTGAACCACAATACAATTATTTTAATTAAGGGTGAGTTAAATCCCTTAACCTTGTAAAATAGCGAGTGAGACTCATTGTTAACGATGATATTGTGAGATAAGAGAGCCAGAGAAGCTTTTTGTAAAGGTAAAATTGCAAGTAAAACAATTTACCAAGTTTAGTAGTGTTATACAATTGTATGGGCAATTGTGTAATATCAAGACAATTTAGACTTTTATACGTTATACAATTGTATGGGATACTTGGTAATGTTGTTGTAGTTTCAATTGTTAATGTTGTTGTAGTTTCAATTTATATGCATATATATTAATGAATGTCATGAGATACTTGTATATTACTGAGAAATATTATGTTCTCACCCCTTTCTCATGTTTCTATAGTAAAGCAGGTTAGTACCCCTTGGAGGGTCAAAAGAAAAACAAAGATAGAGCTACGAGATTAAATAATTTAGTTTATGTTTTCTGCACGACTCTTGTATAAGTATATTTTACATTAAGTTAGTTTATAGGTTGTATATTTATTACTCTAGCCGTAAAGGCTCTTGATGTGTGTATGTATATATATATATATATATATATATATATATATATATATATATATATATATATATATATATATATATATATATATATATATATATATATATATATATATGTATATATATATATATATGACTTTCGATTATTGTGGCTCTCCATATCAATTTTTCGTGAACGATATGAGATTAGTATATTAGATAGTATAGAAGTAACATGCCTAATACTGTATATCTTTGTGTATTATAGTTATATCGAGATATCTGTCTTAGGGTGTTACATTATGGTATCAAAGTAGTTCATGCTGTTAAGCCTGAGTATGGACTGACTATACATAAATATATTAGTAATTTTAGTTCTGAGTTGTGCATCTCTTGTCTTTTTGGTGGGATGTTTGCATAACTTATCTTATGTTGATGTTATTGGTTACTGTTGCACTATTACATAGTATTGAGACTGATCAACTCAATATTTAATGTTGGCTGTTTACAGGATACTATGACTTTACCACGGCGTACTAGTACTTAAAGAAGTGAAAATTCTTCTAGGGGGGTCAAAACATGGCTGAAACACTAATGGCAATGGCTAAGGCTATATGCAAGATCAAACGTCAATCATTAATAGAAGGTTAGACAGACTGGAAGCCGAGCGGCATCCAGAATCCCCACCAGTACCGCCACCACAGCTTGACATACAGGTTGGGAGGAACCAGAACTTTCTAGACCTTTCAGAGTTTAGGAGGATGAATCATCTATCTTTCGAAGTGACTATGACCCGGTGAAAGTCGAACAACGGTTAGTAGAGATGGAGAAGATTTTTTATGCCATGCTTTATACAGATGAATAATGAGTTGCTTTCACATCCTTCATGTTTAAGGGGGAAGTGGAACATTGGTGGAGGCTGTAGCGACCCAGATTTCTTAGGAGGTGCTTAGAAACACTTTCCTGGAAAAGTATTACCCAAGGGTAATCCAAGAGGAAAAAGAAGTGGAGTTCTTGAGACTTGAGCAAGGGAGCTTGACCTTGGGCCAGTATGAGGCAAAATTTGATGAGTTGTCAAAGTTTTCATCCCAGTATAGACTCAACCTAGATGAGAGCTCAAAGTGTGTCAAGTTCGAATCTGGCTTAAGGGAAGACATCAAGAGGATGGTTCGGCCTATGGAAATCAGAGTATTTCCTTCCTTGGTGAACAAGTGCTGGATAATGTAGTTAGGTTGTTCTCAACTCCAAACAGAGTCGAAGACTCAAAACTTTAAGGAAAATAAGAGGTTTGATGAAAAAAAGACCAGTATTCCTAAATCGAGTTACCCACAAGGCAAGGGTAAACAGGTTCAAGGGGGTTTAGGGGGACCTAAGTGTCCTAAGTGTGGGAGACCGCATGGGGATAAGTCGTGTTTGGCAGGACAATCTATTTGATATGTCTGTGGCTAGTTAGGGCATATGTCCAGAGATTGTCTGCAGAAGCAAAAAGCTGCTATCACCCCTAAACCGCAAGTAGTAGGAAGAGTGTATACTCTGAGCGGTCAAGAGGTGACCCAGTCTTCAAGTCTGATTCAAGGTAAATGCATAATCCATGATCACCCTTTAACTGTTATATATGATTCAGGAGCATCCTACTCCTTTATATCTTATGATTGTGTGAGTATGTTGGATTTGTTTTTGACAGACCTTCCCTACGACTTATCTATTTCTAGTCCCACCAGCAAATCTATTACAACTTCTAAAATTTGTTTAGATTGTTGAATAAAGTTAGAAGATAGAATTTTCTCTGTAAATCTTGTCTGTTTGCCTTTAGTAGATATTGATGACATTCTCCACATGGATTTGTTGTCTTCCAACCATGTAGTTTTAAATTGTGCAAATAAAACTCTCGTGTTTATGTCAGATATATCTACCAAAGTCATCCCTTCTGAGTCAGTGTATCTTAATGCCAACTAAGTGAATCACTGTTTAGATGAGGGAGCTCAAGGATATGTTCTTCTTTTCTCTCATAGCGCAGAGGTTGAGCATGGTTTAGAGGATATATCAATAGTGAGGGAGTATCTAGAAGTATTCTTGAGAGAAGTAATAAAGTTGTCACCCACTAGAGAGATAAAGTTTACTATAGATTTAGTACTGGGAATGGGACCTATTTCTGTAACACCCTATAGGATGGCACCTCTAGAACAAGCAGAGCTTAAAAAGAAAATAGAGGAATTGCTAGAAAAACAATTCATTAGACTAAGTGTTTCTCATTGTGGAGCCCCTGTATTACTTATGAAAAAGAAAGATAGTACTATGAGGCTTTGCATAGATTATAGGCAATTGAACAAGGTAACCATAAAAAATAAATATTCATTGCCTATGATAGAGGACCTAATGGATCAGCTAAAAGGAGCATCAGTGTTCTCAAAGATTGATCTAAGGTCACGATATCACTAGATTAGGGTTAGGGATAGGGACATCCCTAAGACCGCTTTCAGGACTAGGTATGAGCATTATGAGTACCTCATGATGTCCTTTGGGTTGACAAATACACCAACGGTATTTATGGATTACATGAACATGATTTTTAGACCTTACCTATATAAATTTTTAGTAGTGTTCATAGATGATATTCTAATATACTCCAATACAATGGAAGAGCATGAGTTACATATTAGTATAATTCTAGAGATCCTTCGGGAAAAGAAGTTGTTTGTCAAGCTATTCAAGTACGAGTTTTGTCTTATAAAAGTTTAGTTTCTAGGACACGTGATCTCTCGAGGAGGGATTGCAGTGGACCTTAGTAAAGTGGAAGTAGTGTTACAGTAGGAAAAACCCACTACTGTAACCGAGATTAGGAGTTTCATTGTAACATCCCAAAAATATGTTAAGCTTGTATATGATCTCAGAGGTACTATTATATTTGTATAAAATGTCAGTTAAGTTTTGTGACAAACTGAGTTCGTTTAGGCACTTAGTTACAACATTAAAATTGAAAAGTAGCTTAAAATGACTCAAATAGTAGCATAAATTGCTAAGTTAGGGGAAAGAAACCTAGAGAGTTTGTTTCTATGTCACAAATAGGGTGAATAAAATGTAGTTAAAATTTGAGAACAATCAGAGTTAGTTTGACATTTTTAGGTATACTGGTTGTGTGTTTTAATGCCGGATTAACTAGCAGCAGATATGAAAAATTAAGATATTAGTGAAACAATAATTTTAATGAATCTTAGTATTTGTTTCAAAGTTGTTAGAAGTTATAAAACTTGATTTAGCTAAATTCAAATGTCCTTAGCAAATATAAAGTTCCAGCTTTAGGGATAAGTGTCAAAATTGGACTTTGCCTCCTTATTTTCCTTCTATTCCCACAGTTCCTGAAACAGAAACAGAAAAGAAAGAAGAGGAAAATGTGATGGGAGAAAGAGAGGAAGGAGGAACGAGGAGAAACTAAGAGGAAAGCTTGGATCCATCCTTGGTCATCTTCAAGATCTTCATCATCTCCATCTTTATAGTAGCTTGAATTGCTTAAGGTAGGGGTTCTCTAACCTTCAATCTCATCATTTCTTCATCTTTTCCATTGAGTGAGGTTAGGTCACCAAGATGGAGAAACTGGATTTAAGATGCAAGAATCCACTTTCTTTGTTAGTTTTTGCTTCCTTTGATGATTTTGAGCATTAATCCAAGTTTAAGTGAATTCTTAAGTTGAATTTAGTGTTTAATGATTCTAGCATGATTAGAGACCATGATTAGAGTTAGAAAACACTTAAAATCCTTGTTTGGATGATTGGGAATGGATTTGGAGCCAATAGAACAGTGACTCGATTTTGTATAATTTTCTGCATAATTTATCACGCTTAGGCGCAGCTTTATCACGCCTTGGCGTGGACTGATCAGTTTTTGGTCCAGGCGAGGCAGAGAGCACCACGCCTAGGCATGGTAAAACCAAGCCTAGGCGTGAGACCAGAAATGAGCCACGCCTAGGTGTGGAAATGTCAAGCCTAGGCATAAGTTCTAGAAGTTTACAAGAATTGTATTCTTGATGTTTTGGACTTCTCTATGTATTGGGATCACTCTTATACGCCTTTGTAAGTGTGTTGAGGCATCAATAGGGATTCTTCAAGAAGGAAATCTTCACCTATCAAGTATGAGAAAGTTAGAACATTTGTGCATCTTATAGTTAAGGATTGCCATAGGTAGGTATCTAACATCCTAGGCATTTAATGTTGCATTAGATATCACACAAGGTCTGATAAGATAAGGTAATAGATACGAATGTACTAGAAATAGTTAGTAGCATTCACTCTAGTTAATTAGTAAAGGTCTAAGCCTTGGAATTTCCTAGAGTTATGGATTACCTTGGTACGATACCTAGAATTTTAAGGAACGAAGTGTTGTAAGTACTAACCACTCATAAGTTAGTTTCACTCGAGTGGAGTCAAGTTTGTGTGTTAGTTCCTAATCGGAGACGATTGTGTACTAAGTTCTCTAGTTAAGTGAGATCTCGTGCATTGTTTAATACACAATAGGATGAACTATGACTCGAAAACTTGTTATATTCACTGAGTATAGTAGAAACATACTTAACGTGTCAAGTAGTATAGTTGAGTTGGAGATGCATATAGGAAGAGAGTTACTTCCTTGAATACTAAGTTAAGTATAGAAATTCAAATCGTTAGGTATTCCAAGAATTATGAGTTACCTAAAGCAGGTATTGGGAACATTAAGCACTCGAGTATGACATAGGTCATAACAAGTAGTGCATTAGTAAGGAGAGCTAGATATAATTGAGATAGGTATAGTTTACTTATCTAGATGCATGAATTACTCACTTGTAGTAGAGTTGAGTTAAATGTGCAAAGATCAGAGAAGTGCTCATTTGACTCCATAAGTTGGGTCAAAATGATGCATTAGTTAAGATAGACTTTTTCGCAAGGATGAGTTGAGTCTATGAGCAAGTTTACAATTAGTGAGGATTACAATCTTCCTTTGTCTCAGGTAGGACCAAGATGTGATAAGTTCACTCCCAACCTTAGCAAAAGTTCGTGGAACAAGAGTTTCCTAGAATGAACAAGTAAAGGTAGGGTTAAATCGTCAGCTTTGCAGTTACAGTTCAATTGTATGGGGAATTTTCTGTTGCTGTTGACATAAGTGATTGTATGGGTGGTTGCTTATGTTAACGATATGTAGGCTATCAGTTTGGCTATATTACTAGGTATTATGCAGTTATCAGTTATAGTGGAGGAAACTCCTATGATATTAATTATAGATAATGTTATACGATTGTATGGGCAATTGTATAATGGTGAGTTTAGTTTATTTATGTATGCAGTTTACATAGTTATTATACGATGAAATATATGTTTATTACTAAGAATTTTTATGTTTTCACCCCTTTCTGTGTTTTCATGGTAGAAGCAGGTCGAAGATCGTCATAGAGTAAGAAGTTCAAGAAACAGAACAACTAGTGTAGTATAGTTTTACTTATTTCTTGTTTAGACAAAACTTATGTATATTGTTTATATTTGCTTTGTAGTTATATTCAGAGACATGTATTGTAATAAGTCATTTTGTGGCTAAGGTTGTATATATATATATATGTATGTATGTATAAGTTTAAGTTTTTTTGCATTCTCTCAAGGCTTTCTATACTGACTTATATGGTTGTTATAGATATATTAGAAGTTAGTTATGTAGTAAGTGATGTGGCTAGTACTGTTTATCTCTATATATCCTAGATATATCCATATATCTGTCCTAGAACATTACATTATGGTATCAGAGCAGTTCATCTTATTGAGTCGTGGTATGGACTTACTATGCTTAGGAATAAGTAGTAGTTTAGGAGGGTGTTGTGCATTCTTTTATCTCATAGTGAGATATGTAAATGGAATTTTATGACTTGCCTTAGGTATGGATGCTAATGGTTATCTGTGTGAACAGGAAACTATGGTAACTACTAGGTGAACCCATAAGACTGGGAGACTAATAAAGACCAGAGCTCTTAGAGAAATGGCTACTGTAATGAGAGAGTAGACTGCCTTTAGTAGAAGACCATTAGAGAAGTTAGGAAAAGGACTCGCTAGGGAACTCGATGGACAATAAGGAACTAAAGAGAAATCAGGATTCTTCACGGTTCAGTAGAGTTACCCCTTTTTCTTCAATGGAGAGTATGGTTCATTTAGGGATGATAAATGGCTTCAAGAGATTGTAGAGATCTTTGTGGTCATGTATGCACCGATGAACGATGAGTGTCCTTCACTTCTTATTAGTTAGTAGGAGAGGCCGAAAGCTGATGGGACAAGCTAAGAGGTTACTAGAGATATTAAGTACTCAAATCACCTTAGAGGTGTTTAGAGTTACTTTCTTAGACAAGTAGTATTCCCTAGGGTTGCAGAGAGCAAATGAATCAGAATTTCTAAGATTTGAGTGACATGGATATTACTGTGGACTAGTATAGGGAGCAACTCGAAGAATATTCTAAGTTCTCTTCTCATTTTATGAGTAGTCCAGATGAAAACTGGAAGTGTGTAAGATTTGAAGTTGGACTTAGAGAAGGTATTAGAAGTGTTATAGAAGTAGATAAGTCCAGAAACGACGCAGCTTGGTATTGAGGTCAGCGTTTAAGCACTGAGGAAGTGGGTGATTAAGTGCCCATAGACAGCAAATTCCAAGATTTTTATCTTGTGGAATTTGAGTTCCATATTAGTTGGGATTTTACGTATATGTTTCCTAGAGAGTGTTAAGACAATCATAAAGGTATTTCACGGTAGAAATCACTACCTAGCATATATGTACAAGTTAGAACTTTTGAGCATTTTGAAAGTTAGGAATTATTTAAAAGATGTGTCTAGGATCTTAAACACAATAATGTAGCTTAGAATACTACTTGAGGTGTGATAGTAAGGTAAGCTAGATACTAGCTTGATAAGAAAGTTAACATTATCATATAGGCATAGTTTACCCTCTTGTAGTAAAAGTTGGATTAAACATGCAAGTTTTGATTAATGCTCTTTTCTCTCATTAAGTTGAGTTGTAATTGAGTATTAGTCATGCACAATTATCTTAACTAAGGGAGTGAGTTAAACCCCTTGACCTTGCAAAGTAGTGACCAAAGCTCTTTGCTTAGGATGGAGTTATGACACAAGGTAGCGAGAAAGCACCTTGTGAGGGTAAAGATATGAGTAAAACACTTTACCAGATGTGTAGAGGAAGTAGCCCTCCAATCCCTTCACATCAGGGAAGTAAATGAGACTAAATAAATCTTGCCAAGTATGGTAGAGGAGTGAGGTAAACACTTTACCGAGGACAAAGCAGTCAGTTAAGTTTTTTGTCAAGAAACATGAAGAGTGATAAAAGCACTCGTGAAAGAGATAGTAAGAGTGAGTTAAACTCCCTACCAAGGGTCTCAGGTAAGAGTGAGTTAAGCTCTCTACTAAGGATAGTAAAGATAGAAAAGCTTGCTATTAAGGGCAATAGAATAAATGAAGTTCTATGCCAGGCTAAGGAGTGAGATAAGCCCTTATGCAAGTGTAGTAAAGTGGGGCCAACTTACAACAAAGAACTATAGGATGAGTTAAGTCCTAAGTTAGGCAATAAGGTGAGTTAAGTAGCTTGCCAAGTATAGTTGATTTAAGATCTAGTTGTCTTAGAATCAGAAATAGAAAGAGACTATCTCTAAAATTGTTTCTAGGATTATGGAAGAACATAGCCAATATGTTAGAGTAGTTTTGAAAACTTTTAGAGAAAAGTTTTAGCGTGCCAAGTTAGCCAAGAGTTAGTTTTGGTTAGAAGTGGTACAGTTTAAGGGTTATGTAGTTTCTTAAGGAGGAATTACTGAGAACCCTACCAAAGTTTGAGCAATAATACAATGGCAAGGACTAACCAATGTGGTCGTGGTTAGAAAGTTTATCAATAGCTTTCTCTTTTAATGCTACCCTGACTAGGTTAACTAGAAGATGTAGTAGTTTTAGTGGACTCTTGCTTGCGAGTATTGTTTCTAAGAGTTGAAGAAGAAGTTGACTACTACGTTAGTGTTGGCAAATCCAGATCCCCATGAAAACTTTGAGGTAGCTAGTGATGCTTCAAAGATGGGACTAGAGTTTGTTCTGATGCATATGGGTAAGTAGATGCTTATGCATCGAGGCAGATAGATTTGCACTAGAAGGACTACCTTATGTATAATTTAGAATTAATCATCGTGGTGTTGCCTTATAGATTTGGAAACATTACTTATAAGGAGTCTAGTAAAGGTGTTTAGTGATCATAATAGTTCCAGCTACTTGTTTGATTAGAGGAAACTGAACATGAAGCAAAAGAGATAGATGTAGTTCTTCAAGGTTTATAACCTTAAGTTATAGTATCATATAGGTAAGGTCAATGTAGTGGTCGATGCACTAAGCAGGAAATTCCTACAAGTGTCCCAGATGATTGTCCAAGAGAGTGAATTTCTTGAGAGTTTCAGAGATTTGAGTCTCGCAGTAACTATGATGCCATATAGTCTCTCAATGAGCAACGTGGAGATAATAAAAGACTTAAGGACTCAAATTGTAGAAGCTCAAAAGGAGGAAGGAAGCTCTAAGGGACATTAGTGAGCAGATCTTCTTAAAAACCTAAAAGAATTAAAGAATTGAAGAAGCTTATTCAGAAACAAGAAAATTACATTGCGATTTAGATCCGATCTCAATGAAAACAATACATCAATGAGAAGTTAGTTCAATAAGGTTAGTACATTATTTTTTTTATTTTTTTTCTTATATTCTATTATAATAGAATATAAATTAATATAAACCCAACAGGATCTTAGTATGACAACAGATGGAATGACGAGGATTAGAGACAGACTTTGTATTCCAAGAGAGTCAAGAATCAAAGAAGTGATTCTTTATTCCAAGAGAGACAAGAATCAAAGAAGGGTTTCTAGGAAGAGTTCATAAGAGTAAGTATACCATCTATCTAGGGGCTACTAAGATGTTTCAAGATGATAAAAAAGATATTTTGGTGGCTTAGTATAATAGAGGACATAACAGAAAATATTGTGTTTTAGGTAATGGTAGAAAGATTAAGTAATCTGTTCACTTTTCACTAAGTAGAATTAGCTACCCTCTACATTAAATAGTTTAACTACTTTTGAAAAAGATAGAAAGATTGCAGGGAGTCTCAATGAATATAGTATTTGATAGAGATACTAGGTTCACACTCAGTTTTGGGAAGCCTTGCAAAAGAAGTTCAGAGCTAAGTTAAGTTTTAGTACAGCTTACCATCCATAGGCAGAGGAATCCAATAGATTAGAGGTAAGCAAATTTTCCCTAGTGAGAGTATAGTGGGGAGAAACCGGTATTGAAAGGACTACTTAGGAGTTGGAATCCTATGTAAAGTGAGTTTACTCAAAGTTGTTTGCATGAGGTAAGCAATTTTAGGGACAAAATTTTAAAAAAGAGGGGAGAATGTAACATCCTAAAAACATTAGGCTTGTATATGGTCTCAGAGGTACTATTATACTTGTATAACATATCAGTTAAGTTTTGTGACAAATTGAGTTCGTTTAGGCACTTAGTTGCAACCCAGAAGTTGAAAAGTAACTTAAAATGACTCAGATAGTAGCATAAATTGATGTTGCTCTCACTGTGGATGAGCCCCAAAGCCTATAAATATGTTTTCCACTGCGATTAGGGTGAAATATAAAAGGTGAGATCATTCAAAAAAAGTTCATCTCATGACCATAAAGTATAGCATGGACAAAGCCATTAAGGAGAGTTTTCATGAAGCGGATAATGTCAACCAATTTTGTAAGGCTATTGACACATCTAGAAAGGCTTGTTACCTCTCTGTGTTG
The DNA here is from genome assembly GCA_029884605.1 of Ormosia emarginata. Classification (NCBI taxonomy): domain Eukaryota; kingdom Viridiplantae; phylum Streptophyta; class Magnoliopsida; order Fabales; family Fabaceae; genus Ormosia; species Ormosia emarginata. The sequence continues at coordinate 63,199,947 of JAQQTP010000081.1, forward strand.
ACCAAAACCAAGCATGATGGTGTGAATGGTGATCGTGAATGAGCCACGAAATTTGCAGATTGACTCAAATGAGCTAATTGTATAGAGTTTAATAATTAGATTAAAGAAAAGGAAGTTGAACCCCTTATGTTGATCTAACGATATTTAGATATCAATAATGTTGTCGGGAACAAGCGTGGTAAAGTTGAAAAACTCTTCTATGTTATGGCATAAACGTTTAGGACACATCTCTAGGGAGAGAATGAAGAGGTTGGTCAATAAGAATATTCTTCATGATATGGACTTCTCTAATTTTGATACCTATGTTGATTGCATAAAGGGAAAACTTATAGCTGGATCTAGAAAAAATGAGGTTACTAGGAGTGAAGGAATACTACAGTTAATTCATACAGATATTTGCAGGCCCATTACTCTTATTACAAAAAGAAGAAATTGTACTCTTATAGATATGGTGAGATGCATGCTTAATCATTCTATTCTTCCATAATTCTTGTAAGGAGATGCCTTGAAAATTGCTACTTATATATTGAATCATGTGCTAAGTAAATCAGTGCTGAAGACTCCATATGAGCTTATGATAGGCAAACAACCTACCTCGAGGCATTTCCGTGTTTGGGGTTGTAGGGCAGATGTGTGGCCTTATAACCCACATTCAAATAAGCTTGATCTCAAAACCATTAGTGGTTTCTTCATTGGTTATTGTATTGACTTAAGGGATTCTATGTTCTATTGTCCTTTTCATACTATTAGAGTTATTAAATTCGATCAAGTTGTCTATTTTGAAGGGGACTTAGAGCTTGGTGGAACTCAAGAGCTGATTATTGTTGATTTTAGATAAGAGCATGTTGTTGTTCCTATTCTTATTATTCCCTTTCCATGGATAATGTCATCTCCTTTGATCCATAATGATGATGTTATTGATCCTATTTATAAAGTCGATATCCCTCAACAAGTCAAAAATAATGTTCAGAATCCATATGTTGTTGTGACTCTACTAAGAAGATTGAGTGGGTTCTTATATCCACTAAGTTCATTAGATTCAGGGGTTATGTTGTGTACCTGCAGGAGCATGAGTTTAATTCAGTTAAGGATTCTGATCCTATTTCCTTTCAAGAGATCGTGATTAGTCTTGATAGTGCACAATTATTGTGGCTATAGAGGATGATTTGGCTTCGATGAGAAAGAATAATGTTTGAGAATTAGTGGAGTTGCCTACTAGTTGTAAAATTGCTAGTTGCAAATGGGTCTTTAAGGCCAAACGTGATGCTAGAGGTGAAATTGAAAGGTATATGGTCAGACTTATTACTAAGGAATATAACTAGAGGGAAGACATTGATTATAAGGAGACTTTCTCACCGGTCTCCACTAAAGACTATTTTTGTGTTGTGATGGCATTGATTGCTAATTTTGATTTAGAGCTTCATCAAATGGATGTTAAGACTGACTTCCTAAGTGGTGATTTCTATGAGGATCTGTATATAGATCAACCTGATGGCTTTATTGAAGATGATTGGTACTTGAAATTATTATATTGTTAGCTCTCTTGGCTATAAAGAAAATATTGTTGACCAATGCATTTATCTAAAATTTAGTGGGAGCAAATTCATCATTTTTGTTTTATATGTTGATGATATATTATTGGCTAGTAATGACGTTGATTTTATGTATGAGACTAAGCAGATGTTGATAGCACATTTTGATATAAAAGATCTTGTCGATCCCTCTTTTGTATTGGGCATTGAGTTCACCGTGAGATCTTGTGGTATTCTTGGCTTCTCTCAGAAAGCTTATATTGAAAGGATTTTAAATATATTTAATATAAAAAATTTTAATCCTTGTGTTGCATTTATTCAAAAGGGTGAAAGACTCTCTAATACCTAGTGTCCTCAAATTTGATAAATATGTTGCTGAAATGGAAAAGGTCTTATATACTTCTGCTATTGGCATCCTTATGTATGCTAAGGTTTGTACATGTCCTGATATTATTTTTGTTATTAGTGTATTTGGAAGATACTTGAGCAAACCTGGTGTGGCTCATTGGCAGACTGCAAAATGAGTTATAAGGTATCTATAGTGTACCAAAGATTACAAGCTCACCTACAGGAGATCGGATCATCTTGAGGTGATAGGCTATTCTGATTCTAATTATGGTGGTTATCCAGATGATCACAAGTCCACATCATGGTATATATTTATGTTAGTAGGAGAAATTGTTTCTTGGAAGAGTGTTAAATAGACACTTATAGCTACTTTCACAATGGAAGTAGAGTGTATAGTTTGTTATAAGGTTACGCATCAAGCGGTATGGTTAAAAAAATTGATTACTAAATTCCATATTGTGGAGAATATTTTTAGGCCTCTTACTATCTATTGTGCTAACTTTGTCATACTATGCTTCTTTCAAATCAATAAGAGCTTTAAGTGCTCGAAACTTTTAATACAAAGTATAAGTTTGCTAGAAAGAAGATTCAAGAGTTTCAAACTCATGTCGAGTATATCCCTACATAACTTATGGTTACAGATCCCCTAACCAAAGGTTTAGCTATCAAAGTTTTGTTGATCATGTGACCTATATTGGTATAGTGAGGTCTTTTGATGTTTTATGTTAATGGGAGTTTGTTTTGTAATTTTGTTGTGACCTTATTTATTATTATGTCTCAAGACCTTACACAATTATATTATTGTTATTATCATTGTCATATAATGTTGTTATTATTATTATTTGCGCAGTTTTGTTTGTTCATATTATGATATATTTTTGAGGTATTTTGGACCTAGTCTCAATTTGTTATTGTGCTGAGATGTTTGTTAAATCTCAAAAAGCATCTTGGGTGGATGATTAGGGCCATTTTGTTGGAAAATACACTTTGATCAAATATTGACATGTAATTTTGATGTGCTTTTCCATTACCCATATATCACATTTTGTTGGGTCATCGAAATATGGGTATCTTGAATGTATAATATCAATGCTCCTTCAAGTATGATTTTTTGCTTTGTTGAGATGCTTGTAGTCTTATTTTGGACCAGTTGTCAATAGTGCTGACTTGATTTTGATATCATATTATGGCCACATATTGTTTGATTTTCTTATTAAAATAATGTAATATGACTTATGTTGTCTGATTCAAGTGCCGAACTCGACCAAATAATAATTTCAGTTCTATCGATAACTTGTAACACAAGGCAGTGAACTGAGTCGTCTCTCAAGGATCAAGGTACCAATCAAACCAAATTAAGGTCAAACGGGGGGGATTGTGTATGCAGAATATAAACGTAATAATTAAATGTAAGAAAAATCAAATTGCAAAGCAACTAATCCAAGAAACCGTCAGAAACCTAAACTTGCAATCGCTAAATTCATGCAACCTATACTAGTTTAACAGCCAGAATTCAATTAACCTAGATTAACAAATCTGCCAACCTAACCATCTTCAATTCATGTGACTAAACCATAAATAATCAATCACAATTTAATCACAAATCTCAATTAGGATTAAGGATCCAATCGGATCACATGACACAATAGAGATATCTAATCACACAATTCAAAATCCAAATCAAGAGAAGAAGAAGATAATTAATTCAAAATCAAACCCAGAATTTCAAGCCAAAATCTCTATCAAAATTTTCTCAAGATCCTTGGATTGATCTCAAATGTTTAGCTCTCCATAGCTGTAGCACACAGTTTGCAAAAGAGAAGATAAAATTCTAAGTAGAAGAATCAAGTAATACACCTTACGACTACTATCTATCTCGGGTTCCCTATTTATACAAAAATAACTGACATAAAAATTAAGAATCCTAATTTAGCCTTATGCTAAAGTTAATCCTCGACCTCTTAGCTTTCCTTGGCCACCGAAATCACTTGATTTAGGCTCAAGATGAGAGAGTTATGCCTAAATAACTGTCAACAAGTCTCTGATCCCATCAACCGACATAAAAAGATGAAAACACTATCCAAATGTCACATTTTGGATAAGTGTTATCATAAGAATTATGATCTATGTCTTAGCTTTCAAATTCTACTAATTTCAGGTCCATATCACACCTACAACCCAAATTATGGACCAATTAATGCGCTTTGCTCAGGTTATGTGATAGAACCTATATTCTAACTTCTAAGCCTAATTTGTTCCACTAGATATCTGATTCAGCTCTGGGGATCTTCAAGAAAGTTGTAGATCTATCTCTTATATTGCATACAAGGTAAGATACATATTTTTAGATATCTAAAATTGATGATTGACCCAAATACAAAAACAGTATAAAATCCTAATAATGTTGAAAAAATCAATTCAGCCCAATTTGAGCTCAAACTTACAAAACATGGTCAAAATCAATCAATTAAGTACATTGATAGTGTGAAGGACTAAAAATAGGGATTTATTAATGTTTGAAATCTGTAATTATCAAATTCCTCCGCACTTATCTTTTACACGTCCCAGGCAGACTAAAGATTCAAACTAAGGGACAAGGAATACAAAAACTCAAAAACCAAAACTCAAAGATATTTACTTTCCAATGACCTTCAAGAATGTAAAAGTTTACAAGTAAGAAAAGAAACAAAGAACTTTAAGGGATTAAAACATTCGTGAAGTGACATTTCTTTACACTTTAAATCAATAAGCAAGGTAATTTCAATTAAATAGCATAAACTAAGAATGATAGATTCACAAGATATACTCTTACTCCCTCAAGTGTTTAGTGTTAGAAATGTCTAGAAGGTAAGTGTTTCACTCAACTCATGAAAATTTACACTACCATAAGCTTACTTATCTTATATTTCTCCATTATTTTATACATATGCATATATAAATTAAGAGGGTTTTATTCAAGGTTGTAATGGGGCTAAGGTAAGGGATGAGAATGATAAGGATATGAAAAGCTAAAAACCATAAAGGATAAAAGAATATTGGAGATGAATTCTAAGAATAAGCATGAAAGTTTAATATGATTCCATATGATGCAAATTATTCTCTTCATACATATTCTCTCTTCTTTTTTTGGAAGTATTGCAACTTTTTTTTTTTTGCATAACAATTGAGCACAACATTTTCACACCCCCCACACTTAAACCTTGTTTGTCCTCAAGCAAGACCAAACAACAATAACAATTTAAGATTCCCTCACACTTGTTCATGAGTTCATCCAAGGATAATGTCAATGATCTCCTATTCCCTAATGTAAAGGGACAACATGGTTTTTCACTAAGGGTATGTAATGAACTAAGAGCAACAAAGAATAGGAAAATAAGCTTAAGGGGATTAATCAAGGGGAAATATGCAAAGTTGGTTATTTAGCTAAAGTAGCTAATGCTAGGAAGAATGCCTCAATTATGTTCATGCATGCATGTGAAAATGTAACCTAAAAAATAATCAAAGCAAGTTCTAGAGTGATCAAAATCCATGAATGAAAATCACACAAGAAGGAAGAGAATGACACAATTACTTAATCCATTCATCAATAAGTTTAAATTAAGTCTGTCAAACTTAATTTACCAATTCAATTTCCATTACCAAACAAGTCAAATTCAAGATGAAAGACAATTCATTCACTTATGTCATGAACCTCTAATCCTCAATTTGTCCAAACTCACAACTTCCACACATTTCAAGAGCTATTAGAAAGCAATTAAAAACTAAAAACAAAAAGCACATAATTTTTTTTCAAAAACATCAAAACAAAATTAAAAACAAAAAACAAAAACAAAATTGAAAAATAGAAAAATAGAAAAATAGGAAACACAATTGAGAAAAATAGAAGTAGGGACAAAAATATAAATAGACAAAAAAAAACAAAAAACTAAATTAAAAATAGAAAAACTGAAACAGAAAAGAAGCAAGTACGGAAAGGAAACTCCCTATTTTATGTTGGATAAGTAACATCAAGCAAGGTCACCTCCTCCATAGTATGTTCTTGGAAACCATCATAAAGGTGCTTGAGTCTATGCTTATTAGCCTTGAAGCTTCTCTTTGTAGTCACATCTTGAAACTCAGCTACACTATAAAGAAAAATATTACTAACAACAACAGGATATTCCCACCTAGATCTCAATTTTTTGGGCATCAATTTAAGACGAGAATTATATAAAATCACTTTTTGACCAATTTCAAATGTTGTTCTCATAATCATCTTATCATGGAAGGCTTTGATCTTCTCTTTATAAAGTTTGGAACTCTCATATGCCTCCAAGCGGATCTCATCCAATTCCTACAATTATAGCTTCTTCTCCATGCCCGCTTGGTCTAGGTCTATGTTGCACCTCTTCACTGCCCAAAATGCACACTCAATTTCCACTGGCATGCGACATGCCTTGACAAAGACAATCCGATAAGGGGATATTCCAATCGCTATCTTATAGGCAGTCCGGTAAGCCCACAAAGCATCCTCAAGCCTCTTGCTCCAGTCATTTCTGTTAGGTTGGACTATCTTCTGAAGTATCTGTTTGATCTCTCTGTTGGAAACCTTGGTTTGCCCATTGGTCTAGGGGTGGTAAGGTGTAGAAACTTTATGCATGACTCCATACTTCTTCATTAAAGCCTCCATGCTCTGATGACAAAAATGTGAATCCTGATCACTGATGATGGCCCTCGAGACTCCAAACCTGTAGAAAATCTATTATCTGGGGTATAAAATCAATACCCCATACACCATAAAAAAAAAAAGAAAAGGGTCTCATAAAATTAATAACCCATACACCATAAATCTTACATAACAACAAAGGTTTCTGGGGCATCTCATTCTTGCAAGAAATGTTCCCTGTTCTCTGGTACTGTTCACAAGACTTATAGAACAAGTATGCATCATAGAATAAGGTAGGCCAATATAAACCAAAGTCTAAGACTTTCCTAGTTGTACGTTTAGGTCCAAAATGTCCACCACCTGCAAATGCATGACAAAAGCTAAGAACAAATTCAAACTCATGATCAGGTATGCATCTCCTAATCACTTGGTCGCTACAAATCTCCACAGAGAAGGATCATCCCACATATAATACTTAGACTCACTATTAAACTTATTAATCTAAGCCCTAGTGAAATATGCAGGCAATGCACTAGTAACCAGGTAATTAACTAAGTCATTAAACTAAGAAGAGGTAGTCTTACCTTGCAGCTGTAAAAACTACTCATCTGGGAATGAGTCATGGATGGCAAGAGGCTCTGAAACTCTCTCAATTTTGCTTAAATAATCAGCAACTAGGTTTTCTGCTCCACTCTTATCTCAGATTTTAATATCAAACTCCTGGAGCAACAACATCTACCTAATTAGTCATGGTTTCGCTTTGGGTTTCTTCAGAAGAAACTTCAACGCTACATGATTAGAAAACACAACTACTTTAGAACCAAGCATATATGATCTAAATTTGTCTAAAGCAAATACAATGGTTAAGAGTTCTTTTCCTGTAGTTGTGTAGTTAGCTTAAGCAGTATCCAAAGTTCTGGAGGCATATTAGATCACATGAGGATCCTTCCATACTCTTTGTGCCAAGACAGCTCCCACTGCATGATTAGAGGCATCGCACATAAGCTCAAATAGAAGTGCCCAGTCAAAGGAATAGATAATGGAAGTGCTGGTCAATGCCTTCTTCAAATGATTAAAGGCTTCCTGGCATTTCTGGTCAAAGACGAACTCCACATCCTTTTGCAGCAAACTAGATAGTGAAAGGGTGATCTTACTAAAATCCCGGATGAAGCACTTGTAAAAACTTGCATCTCTAAAAAAAAACGCACCTCCCACATGCATGTGAGATAAGAAAAACAGGTAATGACATCTATTTTAGCATAATCTACTTCAATGCCCTTACTGGAGACTATATAGCCTAAAACTATACCCTGTGCTATCATGAAATGACATTTTTCAAAATTTAAAATAAGGTTAGTTTCAATGCATCTATGCAGTACCTTAATCAGACTATCCAAACAAGAATCAAAAGAAGAGCCATAAATAGTAAAATCTATGAAGCATGGACACGTTGTTTTTTAGGCGTGTTTGCATGTCAGACACGTGTCCATGTCAGACATATGAAGACACTCGTACGACACACGTGTCCTGCATGTCCAAATGTATCTGATTAAAAAGATTATTATTTTTAGTTTAGACACATCTCGGACACACTTGGACACGCTTGAACACATCTAGAACATAGCTTGGACACGACCCATTAATATTTTTTTTAAAAAAATAGTTTCCATGACTAATGTTCAATTAGTAAGCTTGTAACCCACTCAAATCCAATCACATGATTGACGTTCTAAGCCACTATTTTCACATACCAATATTTAAAGTTTTATCTTTTTACACGTCACTATTAGACCTTTAAATTTTATCTTTTCACACATTACTATTTTCATCTGCTCCTTCTACCTCTGTTCGTACCAAGCCGTCCACTTTGTCATCACCGAAGTTTGTCTCACACCAATATTCCCTTTAGTTAGTTTTTTTTTGGAAGCACATGTACTTGTACATGGTTAGTTCTATTAGGAGAAATTAGTTTAGGAGATTTTTTAGAATATGTCAATAGAAATTATGCTCCATATTTTTTAGGAGGGACTTACTAGGTAGCAAATATTGACACATGACATATATTAAGATATTATAAATCTTCAAGCTTATAGAAATGATATTAATGAATTTTATGAATCTTTTTTCTTAAAGTTTACAATTATATATATATATATATATATATATATATATATATATATATATATATATTATATGTTTTTTTAATTTTTTTAATTTAGTGTGTCCCCGTGTTTATGTCTATGTTTGTGCTTCATAGAGTAAAATCATTCATGAGTTCCTCCATGCATTATTCTAAAAGGTCTGAAAAGATGCTTACCATACACCGTTGGAAAGTGTTAGGGGCATTACATAGGCCAAAGGGTATCCGTCTGTAAGCGAAGGTGCCGAAGGGACAGGTAAATGTGGTATTCTCTTGGTCTTCAAGTGCAGTGTGGATTTGGAAATATCCAGTGCAACCGTCCAAGAAGCAATAGTGTGTCTAGCAGACAACTGCTCAAGCATCTAGTCAATGAATGGAAGAGAGTAATGGTCCTTCTGAGTAGCCTGATTGAGCCTTCTGTAATCAATGTAGACTCTCCAGTTATTTTGTACTCTGATAGGAATCAGTTCATTCTTCTGATTGGTCACAAAAACCACTCTAGATTTCTTGGGGACAACCTACACCGGGTTTACCCATTGGCTATCAGAGATAGGATAAATAATGTCAGCCTGCAGTAGCTTGGTCACCTCTTTCTTCACCACATCCAAAATTAGAGGATTCAGTCTCCTCTAGGGATGCCTCACTAGTTTAGCTCCATCTTCAAGTAAAATTCGATACATGCATGTGGAAGGGCTAATGCTAGGAATATATGCCAGTTTCCATCTGATGGCCCTCTTATTCTCTCTCAAAACCTGTAGCAATCTCACCTCCTATTTAGCAGGGAGGTTTCTGGCTACAATCAGCGAAAGTTGCTTATTATCTGCCAAGTATGCATACTTCAAGTGCTCGGGTAACGGCTGAACTCCAATTTTAGTGGCTACACTACAGAAGCTAATAATCTAATGGGTTGTTGTTGCTCTACTTCTATTGCTTGAACCTCTGTATATATATCACCTGTTGTATAATCTGCTAACACAGGAACAAATTCATCATATTCTAAAAATATAAAAATTTCAAACCACACAGAACGCAATTTTTTACCATCACAACTAGCACACAAATCACCACACATAGAGTTACCAAAATCAGCAATCTCAGGAAACTCCTCACACAAGTCAGCATATGAATTATAAATTAAATCATAAATTAAATTAATATGAAAGACAGAATATTCTTCCATAGGATGTTTCATAGCATCAAGAATATTAAATCTCACAATGGAATCTCCAAACTCTATGGATAGAACTCCTACATACACATCAATCTTTGTTCGTGCTGTTTTGAGGAAAGGTCTCCCTAGAATAAAGGAAGTCTTATTGGCTGATGACTCTTCATCCATCTCCAAAATGTAGAAGTCAGGTGGGAATATCAGCTCGTTCACCCAAACCAGCTCAGCTGGATAAACATTACTCCTATTAGCTAGTTGGATCACCACACCTGTAGCCTGCAAAGGATCAAGTTCAAAGGAATTAAAAACAGACATAGGCATTACATTAATGGAAGCACCTAAGTATGGCATGGAATTCTCAAATCTCTAATTTCTTATTATGCAAGGAATTGTAAAAGTCCTTATATCCTTGCACTTCTGTGGCATAGGCTGGATGAGGGTTGAAACATTCTGCCCCATGTTGATTCTCTCATTGCCCTTCAGCCTCCTTTTGTGTGTACATAGTTCCTTCAAGAACTTGACATACTTCGGTATCTGCTTGATTACATCCAGTAGTGAGATGTTTACTTCTACTTTCCTAAAAGTCTCAAACAGCTCTTTGTCTTTCTCAGCCTTTTCTATTTTTTTGGACTGTGTGGCTCCTTGAGGAAAAAGAATAACTATGGCAGGTTGAGGCTTCTGTTTGGCTCCAGCGGGTACTTTCTCATCATCATTACTAGATTTCTGGGCTAGTGCACCAGAATCAGGTATGGCTACTGCTGCTAGCTTGTGCAGTTATTTGTTCACTACTAGTCGGGAATCCACCTCCACTGTTTTTCTAAACCTCAGCATAATGGAACTCACATTCCCCTTTGGATTGGGAATTGTTTGGGAATAAAGTTGACTAGATCCTTGATTCTGCAATTGACTCAGAGTAGAAGCTAACTGTCTAATTTGAGTTTCCAAGTTTTGAATTAAAGCTTCTGTCCTCTGTTGAAACTGTATGTTGTTGGTGGCCATATGCTTCATTACATCTTCCAAGGTAGACTCAGATTTTATGGCTGCAAGACCTTATGGTTGTTGCTGGAAGGGTGGTATGCCTGGTCCAGCTTGGATTGTATATGTTGGAGAATGGATCATATCTTTGTTGTTGCTGCTGGAATTGTGGTTTACCAGGAAAGACACCTACTACAACAACAAATTGGTCTTAGAATGCAAAATTGTCATCCTGAAGTGTAGGGTATGCATCTGTGAGGTGTGAAGGACAAGAACAGATACTGCAGACTCAAGCAGGTCCTTGTACAGATGGTTAATGTCTCTCTACTGCCAATTGTCTCAAGAGGTCAACTTATCAAGTCTATGTTCTAGTCTTTGTTGATCAACATTAGAAAGCTGGACTTTATTGACTCCTTTAGTTGGAGTTATCATTCTGATACCAAATTGTTATGAGTTAGCAGCTATGTTTGCAATCAAGTCTCTGGCAGCAACTGAGGTTTTTTCAACTAAGGCACCTCCACTTACAACATCCATCATACTTCTGTCCATTGCCAGCAAGCCATCATAAAAGTATTGGATCAACAACTAATCATTAATCTGGTGGTGAGGGCAGCTTGAGCATAATTTCTTGAATCTTTCCCAGTATTCATACAAGGTCTCACTACTCATTTGTCTAATCTCACATATATCCTTTATGATTGTAACAGCTCTTGAGGTAGGGAAAAACGTCTGCAGCAACAGTTTCTTCATGTCATTCCTAGAAGTGATAGCTCTTGTTGCAAGTAATATAACCAGTCATTGGTAACACCATCTAACGAAAAAGGAAAGGCTCTCAGCTTGATGTGTTCCTCTGCAATTCCTTGTGGTTTCATGGTGGAACAAACCACATGGAACTCCTTTAAGTGCTTGTGAAGGTCCTCTCCTGCAAGGCTATTAAACTTAGGTGCAAGTGAATTAAACCATATGTAAATTCAAAATCAACATCTAAATCAGGATATTGAATGCACAATGGTTGATAGCTCACATCAGGTGCAACTAGTTCCTTTAAGGTCCTATTTTGATTGTTATCACCCATAGGTGTAGTGTTATCTATATGCTCACCTTTAGTTTCAAATTCAATGTCAATCTCAACCTTAGATGTTATTCTTTTAAATGTCAGTTTCAACCTCAGATGTTATTCTTTCAATGTCAGTCTTAGTTTCAAATTCACTAATCTTATAAGTCCTATTCAATACAAGCAAGGTTCTTTCAATTTCATGATCAATGTCAAGTATATGACTATCAAAAGACCTAGTCATGCATTAAATAACACTATAAGGACTCAAAACCAACTCAAAACACAAAGCAATGGTAAAAATCATACAAAAACTCAACAGAAACTATATCTATAGATTTTTAAAAATTATGGACCCACCACAGGATGAAAACTAGTAAAAAATAAAAGTAAAAATGCAATAAAAAATCTTAAAATTTTGAAAAAGTGATCTAAATGATGAAATTTAGCCAAAATCTGAGTGACCTCAAGTTTCAGCCCACCAATTTTAAGCCTATTATGAACACCAAGTTTCGAACAATAATTACCAAAAATGTCATTCGTAAAAACTACCTGAAACAAGCAAAACAAAGGTTAATGAAGGTTTAGTAAAAATCTTGATATGATTAATTAGCACCTAATGATCCCCGACAACGACGCCAATCAAACCAAATCAAGGTCAAACAGGGGGAATTGTGTATGCAGAATGTAAACGTAATAATTAAATGTAAGAAAAATCAAATTGCAAAGCAACCAATCCTAGAAACCGTCAGAAACCTAGTTGGCTTCTCATCGATCACTAAACATGCATTTGGATTAATTGAATTAATTGGTTAATCTATAATTGACCGAAATCTTTACATCAAACACATAGAATTCAACACTAGATAAACACCTAGAATTTAACTAACAAACAATTCATAAACCTGCAATCGCTAAATTCATGTAACATATGCTAGTTTAGCAACCAGAATTCAATTAATCTAGATTAACAAATCTACCAACCTAACCGTCTTCAATTCATGTGACTAAACTACAATTAATCAATCATAATTTAATGACAAATCTCAATTAGGATTAAGGATCTAACCGGATCACATCACACAACAGAGATCTCTAATCATGTAAGTTGAAATTCAAATTCAAGAGAAGAAGAATATAATTAATTCAAAATCAAACCATAATTTCAAACCAAAATATCAAAGCTAAACCAGAATTTGCTCAAGGTCCTTGGATTGATCTCGAATGTTTAGCTCTTCATGGCTATAGCACACAATTTGCAAAAGAGAGGAAAAATTCTAAGTAGAAGAATCAAGTAATACGACTTATGACTATTATTTATCTTGAGTTCCCTATTTATACAAAAATAACTAACCTAAAAATTAAGAATCCTAATTTGCCCCTAGGTTAAAGTTAATCCTCGACTTCTTAGATTTCCTTGGCCACTAAAATCACTTGATTTGGGCTTAAGATGAGAGAGTTATGCTCAAATCACTCTCAATAGGTCTCTGATCCCATTCAGCCACATAAAAAGATGAAAACACCATCAAAACCTCATAGTTTGGATAAGTGGTCTTCATAAGAATTGAATATCTATGTCTTAGCCTTCAAATGCCACCAGTTTTAGGTCCATATCACACCTACAACATGAATTATGGACTAATTAGTACACGATGCTCGGGTTACGTGACAAAACATGTGTTCTAACTTCCAAGCCCAATTCGGTCCACTAAATATCTGATTCAGCTCTGGGGATCTTCATGAAAGTTGTAGAGCTTTCTCTTATCTTTCTTACAAGATAAGATACATAATTTTTAGATATCTTGAATTCAAGATATGACCGAAATACATAAATAATATAAAATCCTAATAATGTTAGAAAGATCAATCAAGCTCAATTTGAACCCAAATTTACAAAACATGGTCAAGATCAATCAATTAAATATATGGAGAGTGTAAATAACTAAAAATGAGAGTTTATTAATGTATAAAATATGTGATTATCACCGTCCAAGTGAGAGAATGTTAAAAAATTTTTATGGACTAGCATAAATCATATTATAATTTTACAAAACTCAAATTAATTAGATATCGAAATTATTAGAATATTTTGTTTAGCCCAAATTGTGATCAATATTATTAATGGGCCTATTGTTGTTAAAGCACTGCTCATATGTGAGTTTTGTTTTATGAGTCCTATATATGGGTTTGCTATAGTGGGTAGGGTTAACTCATTTTAGTTTTATTATATATATATATATATATATATATATATATATATATATATATATGTGTGTGTGTGTGTGTGTGTGTGTGTGTGTGTGTGTGTGTGTGTGTGTGTGTGTGTGTGTGTGTGTGTGTGTGTGTGTGTGTGTGTGTGTGTGTGTAGAGAGACTTCTATTCTTAGTCACTCTTGTGCATACAGTTGATCTATTGAAACTGATGCGTGAGCGACTACTATGAGATAGAAATAATATCTCTCCATCATCAAGATTTATTTTAAGCGTTTCAAAAATAGTTTCCTTATCGGTGTATTTTTAAGATAATACTAAAAACTTTATATATTTTGATATGTCATAAATTTTGGAATTAATAGATCTGGAAAAATTTTATCACTTCCTTCTCTGAGTAAACACTGGATTCGTTATTGTTCATTGCCATGTGCCTGAAGGAAAATATATACTCTTTGTCCAACTCTTTCTGCGTCACACTGTCCGTTACTGTAGATAATAGGCCACTAGCATCACTGCTGAATGTTGTCTCTTCTTTTGTAGCTTTGCCTAACAAAAGAATCCTCACCATAGACAAATGGATTCCTGAATGCCATGCTATTCTCCATGCAAGAGCTAAGGCTTCGCGGTCGCCAGCTCCTCCAATGAACAGCATAAGAATGCGCAATCTTGTTTGTAACAATGACCCAAGACTACGATCCACAAAGATCCCTACAGAACAAGGTGTTGGTCGCAGAACATTGTGGTTTATGTCCCTGTATGCATTGCTGGTTATTTCTAGAGCACTTTCTAAATTTAACTCTTTGTGAAAGGGAAGAAGAATTAAACTTGCACATTTCTTTTCTGTTACTTTGTATATGTCCTCTTGGATAGCTGCATAAGTTGACACAACACCGGATGTCTCGAATCTAACAGCATTATATTCCTCTACAAATTCTTCAAATGCATTGGTTATGCTCTCAAACTCTGCGTGTGATTTAGAGAGGTTTTGTGCTCCCACGTGGATACTTGAATGCTCCAAGTGGGCAGCAATAAGAGCAATGCCATGTCCAGTAAGTTCAACAAAGTGAAGGGCAAACACATGTAAAGGTGAAGCTAGTGGCATAGGTGGCTTCAAGGACATGGATCATGCAAGTGACTTGGCGAATATTGTGGACACAAGCCACAGCTCGGAGCTCTGCATCAAACCTTAACTTCTGTAGAGTCCTTAGCTGAGACTGCATAAATTGAAATTTTGGCTTGTATATGCATTGATCAAGGGAGAGGCCATTATAATCATTATTATAATAGCTAACGCCATAACTGAGAACGTACCCACATCCAGAATCTGAAAAACCAAATTTTTGGTACATCTAATGGCTAAATACCAGAATAAATAACTTCTAGCTATATCGTTTTTTGGCACATCTAGTGGTGCCTGGTGAAGATTCTGTTGTAGAGTAAGAAAGCCCACTCCCATCAACATTGGAATGATAATGGCAGCAATGGTAATGCCCGTAGCCTTCTTCCTCGTAGCATGGTATCTGAGTTCATCTCCAAGCCACTAAGGAAGACATGGTAAATAATTCCAAGATGTGCATATGTTTCAACAGCGAGGATTCCCTCTTCACGGTAAAGCGTCTTAAATATTATTTGGGATTTTTCCAAAAGAACTAGACTCAGAAGAAAACCAGCCTGCATCATATAGATCGTAAAATACCATAAATTTGTGTACCCTTTTTCTCATTTATGTAAATATAAATGTAATTGATTCTACATTGATACATAAAATGTAACCGAAATAAACGAAAAAGTACATGTATATGAATACTTAACAAGAATCTGTGCAACAAAAATAGG
Organism: Ormosia emarginata; assembly: GCA_029884605.1. Classification (NCBI taxonomy): domain Eukaryota; kingdom Viridiplantae; phylum Streptophyta; class Magnoliopsida; order Fabales; family Fabaceae; genus Ormosia; species Ormosia emarginata. Next base: position 63,215,858 of record JAQQTP010000081.1, read on the forward strand.
CACATGGAGGGACTCCAGGATGTAGTACAAAAAACGTGAAGCCAGAATATTGTGGGGAATTTGGAGAAACAAAAGAGCAAAATGGTTTGTGAGGACATTATCACTTTTCCAGATTTTGTTGGGGAAACTCGTTATTACATTATAACATAAAAAATCTATTGATTTATCATTCGCCATAGTTGCCTTCCCGATCATCTTCTTCTAAGAGGCCTTAATTTTCTTCTACTATAATGCTTTATGCTTCTTTGCCTCCTCATGTTAGACAAATTTATATGACCAACAACAAGTAAGCTATTGCCATTATATTTGAGCTAACACAAATTTAGGCAATGGTTGTCATTGCCTATTGTTAGATTCTGTTTTGGACTGTGATATGAGATCCTATTCCATAGGTCGACCAGGCACGCATTCGACTGGAGTCTATCGTTGACACCCCAGCAGGAATTCACTCACGCACAATTGAGATCTTGATACTATGCATGTCGGACCATGGCATCGGGTAGCAGCAACATTACCATGAGATTTTAAATATCATGATTATCTGTAACTGTCAATCATGATCTTACATAATTATAGCGCACATAATCGTCTTTGTCTGCTCATAATTACAGTATCAACATTTCAATTGTATAGGGATTCTCTGCAAATATTAAGGGAATGTATCTCCTTATCCAACCTCTATAAATATTAAGCACAATCACTTCTAATAGGTATCGATTGCTCATGAGCTTAAACCCTAATTGTGCACAGTCTGACTTGAGCGTTAGAGTGCCTTTGCAGGTACAAACTCACCCCTCCCCCCCCCGACGTTTCAACATGCTCTGCTACTATGCAAGGAGAAAAACACCAGTACGTGCCTATCTAAGTACACGTCAGAAACCACTACTGAACATTGGTGTTGTCTGTTTTGAATATTTAAATTCCTATTCTCACTCAACTATGGTGAGCATGAGACTGAACTCAAGGAGAGGAGGTGATGGGCACCCCCTGTAGGTTAACGGCAGGGACCAGTGGTGTACCATTATCCTTATCCTGTCCCACCACCACATGACGATCGTGCGACCCAAAATCCACCAATTGTTGAAACCTCTGCCACGAGGAACCAAAAGCCCAACACTATGCACCTACGCGATGGGCATGAAACATCGCTTTTCGGTGAAAGCCCTCACCTATCGTGCAGGACCTCTGTGAGGGATCGTCTTGGTCCCCGTGTGCTTGGAGCCAATTCTAATGGTCATGGGCCAAGAATCCCAGTTCACCAAAGCCTAGGACCTAGGAATAAAGAAGTTGATGATCGTGTGTCCTGTCTAAATGGCATGATTCAATCCAATATTTCCATAAACTACCTCATGGACTTGGTGCAACAACAAGTTGCAGTGCTAGAAGAGTAACATGGCACATTAGAAAATCTAGAATGATTTGTGCAGGAAGGTCAGCCCAAACCACACTGTGATGACGAAAGGCGGAACGTGGCCAATGGAATCTCGCACGCTAATGCTGAAATATCTAATGTTGTTAATAACAACTCGGATCTCAACGATAAGGAGCAGCCCTTTCTCTGCCCAACTCATGGAGTATAGAGTTCCAAGAAACTTCAAGTTTCTCGCTAATGTGGAGCTCTATGACGAGACTACGAACACTTAGGAGCATATAGACGTCTATGTCCAATCTATGCGCTTTTGTGGAGGATCCTCACAATTACTAAGTCGCGTTTTCCCTCTTTCTTTCAAGAGGGCGGCCCTCAGATAGTTTGTGGCCTTACCACGGGGATCCATCCTCAACTAGCAGGACCTCAGATAATTTTTCTTGCTCCACTGCACTACCAGCAAAGAACAAACCAAAATCTCTCTTCAAGATTCGTTAAGGGTGTGACGAACCTCTTCACGAATACCTTAAAAGGTTCAATACGACCTTTATCAATGTGGAGAATGTCGATGAGAGGATTGCTCTCCACTATGCCAGAAGTGGCCTCCAGACTAACTCATAATTTTTTAAGTCTTTGGCAAAGAAAAAAGCTAGAGAACATGGAAGAATTTCACCAGCGATCCCAAAAGTACAAAAACCTGGAGGAAGTTACTAAGGCTACGAGGAGCTTGGAGAAGGGTGAGCCCTTTTACTCGAAGGGCAATCAAAACTCCTCACAGCCCTGGAACTCCTCTAAGGACAATCCACCCTTGGCCACGTACTCTAGCTACACTCCTCTAAACACTCCACGCATAACAATTCTGAAGGAAGTGTTTCACACCAAGTTCCGGGATGTTAAGAGGTCAGTTCCTCTGAAGAAACATGCACAGAAGGATCGTAACAAGCATTGTTCATGGCACAAGGCTACGGTCATGACACTGAAGATTATTTCTAATTATGTGACGCTATTGAGTCCCTAATTAGGGCATAACGACTAGATCAGTACTTTAGCTATGTCCAAAACAATGGACGCCATAGAGGACAAAGTGAAAAAAGATGTAACCGTCGGTGGAGCCTATCTCTATGCCAAAGAAGAAGGGCCCGGAGTCCTAGGAGAAGATCCCAAACTCTACCTCATCGTGATACTGACAACCGACAGAATCAAAACTAGAACACTCCGTCAAACGACAATGATGATCACTATGCCTAAGTCAATCGTACCATTAATACTATTGCAGGTGGTTTTACGGGCAATGGGTCATCCAACGGAACCCAGAAGAAAACGCTAAGGATGGCGGTGTTGAGCGTCTCCCGCTCCGCACGCAAACCACGAGCTAGAGATCGGAAGGCACCTCTCATCTCCTTTTCAGACAAAGACTATGGCAAGATTATCCGAGATCATGATGATTCACTGGTGGTTTCTAGGATAATCTCTAATGTCGAGGTCTGGTGCATTTTCATGGACCAGGGGAGCTCGGTTGACGTAATGTTCATGGAGATATACGAGAAGCTGGAATTTCCAGATTCAAAGCTAATTCCCTATAATGGCAAGCTCATCAGTTTCATTAGAGAAAAGATAACTCTGACAAGATATGTTGAGACTTACTTGACCTTGGGGAACAACAAGCTCTTTAGGACTGTCAAGGTCAATTTTCTGGTCGTGGACTACCCCGTGACATATAATATCAGCTTGGGTCATCCTACACTAAATGCACTTGGCACTTGGTTGTCTACCACTCACCTTACCATCAAATTCCTAAACAATGAGATTGTCATGCTCAAGGAGGACCAAATCATAGTGTAAAAGTGTTACAATGAGAACCTCAAGATCAGCAGGACCCCCAAGAAAGCATAAGTCGACACATCTAACCCAGTTCTAGACCAAGTCAACACTTTTATGACTGAGTTGGATGTATGTGAAGAAATTCGAGGTACCAGACCCTAGCTACTTGACCGAGTGCCGAACTCAATCAAAATTATAACTGAGTTATACATATAGCTTGTAGTATAGGAAACAACACCAGATCGTCTCTCAAGGATTTTAAATGCAATTTGATCAGATCAAGCCAAAATTGGGGAAGAGGAATTTGAGAACTCAAAATATATAAAATAACAGAATTAAAGTGAGAAATTCAATTAAAAGAACAATCAATTCAAAAACATATCCGAAATTGGGTTGATTCTATCATAGATCTTTCAACAAATATTTAAAGTGCATTTGAATGGTTAATTTAGATTTAACCGAAATATCTACATTAAATCCAGAATTTATACTAGATAATCATCTAGAATTCAATTAACAATTGACACACAAATTTGCAATCGCACAATTCATGTTAGATCTATGTTAATTTGATCTCCGAATTCAATTAACCAAGGCACAAATTAGTAACCTAACCTCCGTAGATTTGTGATTAATTTAGATTAATCAATCCTAAATCCATCATAATTCTCAATCTTAAATTAAGACCCAATCAGATCAAACATAAACAGAATCACTATTTATGCATTCAAGATCAATAAGAAGAAGAAGAGGAATCCAAAAGCAATTCAAATACAAATACAGAACCAAGATCATCCAAATCATAATTTCTTCAAGAATCTCTGAATTGATTATAGAAGTTTAGCTCTCCATATTTATCACCACGAAGGAACTTGAGGAAGAAGAGAGAAGAAGAGAGAAAAGTCTAGAATGAAGGTGAGAAGTGTAGAATGAAAGGTAATCACGGATTTCTACCCTCACCCCCTATAACTAACCCCTAAATTAGCCTTTCTTCCTTAGAAACCTGATGGGTACAAAGCTGGGTTAATTATGAGAAATTAGGCCCAAACCTTATGTTAATTGGAGGTCTACAACTCAAGTTATGGATAAATCATTCTCAAAGGGTCTCTAATTTTGTTGGCTGACTTCAAGGGATGAAAAATCTGTATAAACATCGTAATTTGAGAAAATTGTCATATGAATTAGAGATATATGTATTAGCTTCCATTTGCCACTAGTTTTAGGTCCACATCACATCCACAGCCCAAGTTATGTCCTGATTAGTGCACACTACTCGGGTTCTATTGACAGAACCCGTGTTTTGACTTCCAGGCTCAATTAGCTCCACTAGATGTCTAAATTAGCCCTGGAGCTCTCATGAGAGTTATAGAGCTGTCTCTCATATTTCCTACAAGGTAAGATACATAATTTTTAAACATCTAGAATTCAAGATATGACTGAAATACAGAAACAATGTAAAATCTCAATAATGCTGGAAAAGATCAATTAAGCCCAATTTGAGCCCAAACTTACAAAATATGATCAAGCTCGATCAATTAAGTACATGGAGAGTGTAAATAACTAAAAATAATGATTTATTACTGTATAAATTATGTGATTATCACCGCTCCAATTTGGTATCAAGCCAGATGAAGTCACCAAGATTAGAGCAAATTTGGAGGAAGAAGAGAGGTGCTAACTGATTAAGCTCTTAGTAAAAAACAAAGACCTCTTTGCCTGGACATCTTCTGACATGCTTGGGCTCAACCTCACTTTCATCTATCATCGCCTGTCTATAAAGAAATATGTGAGGCTGGTCTCCCAGAAGAAAAGAAAAGTTAGGCTGGAAAGATAACTAGTCATTGAAGAACAGGTTAAGGAGTTGCTTAGTGTCGGCTTCATCAGGGAGATAGCTTACATAACTTGACTATCTAACGTAGTCTTGGTGAAGAAATCCAATGGGAAGTGGAGGATGTGCGTGGATTACACTAAATTAAACAACGCCTATCCTAAGGATCTGTATCTGCTCTACAACGTAGATAAACTGGTTGACAGTTCCTCCAACTTTCGTTTGCTGTCTTTCATGGACGCGTACTTCAGGTATAATTAGATCCCAATGTACCATGGATATGAAGATAAGACTACTTTCATAACTAATAAGACGAGCTATTGCTATAGGATTATGTCCTTTGGACTAAAAAATGAAGGAAGCATCTATCAGAGAATGATGAACAAAGTCTTTGAAAGCCAAGTGGGGAAAATACTGGAAGTGTATATTGATGACATGATAGTGAAGATCCCACAGGCTGGATCATACATTGCAGACCTCAAAGAAGTGTTTGCACAACTCCGAAAACATAACTTGAGGCTCAACCCAGAGAAGTGTGCCTTCGGGGTCCAAGCTGAAAAATTCTTGGGCTTCATGTTGACTTATTGCGGAATCGAGGCAAACCCAGATAAATGCCAAGTGGTGCTCAGCATGAATAGCACACAAAACATAAAGGAAATATAGTAGCTAACAAGTTAGATTGCGACCCTCAACTGTTTCTTTGCCAAAGCTACTCATAAATCTTTTCCCCTTTTTAGACTGCTCAAAAAAAGGAAGGATTTTGAGTGGACTCAGAAATGTAAGGATGTCTTTACATCTCTGAAAAATCTTTTGTCCTTTCCCTCATACTGAGAAGACCGAAACCTGGTGAGATACTATACTTGTACTTTTTAGTTCACGAAAAGGGTATAAGTTCAGTACTGATCCGAGAGATGGTGAAGGGACAGAAGACGGTCTATTTCGTGAGCAATGTGCTACAAGGCCCCGATCTTTGCTATCAAAAAATAAAGAAGGTTGCATTCGTCCTTATCGCTACAGCCAAATGACTCTGGTAGTACTTTCAGTGTCATCCTGTGGTGGTGAGGACAGACCAACCTAGCCATCAAATACTACACAAGTCAGACCTAGCAGGAAGAATCATTGTCTGGTCTATTGAGATTTATGAGTTTAGAATCACGTATGAGCCCTAGTTAGCAATTAAGGCTCTGGCATTTTCTGATTTCTTGGCAGAGCTCACGTCGGATCTCGGTGACCCTGAGGGAATTTCTTGGACCATATTTATCGACGGGTTCCTTAAACCCCAAGGAGAGTGGTGTCGGGGTGATCTTATAAAATTCTGAAAGAGTAACATTATAGAACTCCCTGAAGTTTGAGTTTTTTACTTCAAACAACTAGGCGGAGTATAAAGCATGCATTGTTAGACTGGTAATGGCCAAAGATATGAGGGCAACTAAGATCACACTTTGCAGCGACTCATAACTTATGACTTCCCAGATCCAAGGTGATTATCAAGCCAATAAGCCTCTTCTTCAGAAATATTTGGCCAAAGTCCAAAGGCTCTTAAAAAGTTTTTAGGCCGCCAAGATTGAGCACTTACCTAAGGAGCAAAACTCCAAGGCAGACCTCCTGTCCAAGCTAGCCATTACCAAGAGTCCAGACAACAACCGCTCTGTGATCCAAGAGACCCTCGCTAAGCCTTTCATCATGGTTATGGCCATTTTCAGGTAGAAGGAGAGAAGCGTACTTAGCTCACCCCAATAATGGAGTACCTACAGTTTAGAACTCGACCTGACGATCCAAAGGAAGCCTCCAAGATGATCAGAACTGTGGTCTGGTACACTATCTACAATGGACAGTTATACTGTCGTAGATTCTCTTTACCTCTCCTTAAAAGTCTCACACTAAAGGAAACAAAATATGTTCTAGCCAAGATTCGTGAGGGGAGTTATGGACACCACTTGGGGGGCAAAGCCTTAGCTTTGAAAGCACTCATGGCTACTTACTATTAGCTAACAATGGAAGCTAACTCCCATGCAGATGTCCGAGTTTGCGACCAATGTCAGTGGGACTCAGACCATTATCATGCTCCTCCTAAAGAACTATCCACGACGTTCGTACCCTGGCCATTTTATAGATGAGGTATGAATATCCTAGGTCTGTTCCCTCAAGCACCTGGACAACTGAAATACTAGGTGGCAGATGTGGAAAATTTCACAAAATGGATCGAAGCGACGCCCCTAGTCATGATCACTTCTGCTAGGATCCAAAAGTTCACTTGATTTCACATCATCACTAGGTTTGGGGTTTTGGAGTCCACTGTGACGGACAACGGAACCTAGTTCAAAGATAAGGGTTTCGAAAAACTACTTGCTGAGCTAAAAATCAAGCATCATTGCAGTTCTGTTGAGAATACCAAGACAAATAGACAAGCTAAAGCCGCTGATAGCTGTATAAAATGTAGTTGTTTGTGCCCCATATCTATGCCTTAATGCTAGCTAAGTCCTTGTGATGATACATATTTGGATGGTTTTATGTTTATAATTGTTAAAGTCCATTTTGAGACCTTCTTGTATGATATTGAGTAATTTGTGCTTATTTTGTTATTGATCAAGTGAATTTGCAATTGTTAATGAATTTGTGATTTCTCAATTATAGGAAGGGCTCCAAACAAGCGGATATATGGAGCATTTGAGCTAAAATTGAAAGAGAAAGCCAAAGAAACATTTTGGCAGTTGATGTCGCGGCGCAGGCATATCAATGCCGCGGCATGGTGAATCCATTACATCAAGACAGAGAGCTACGAAAATTGCACACAGTGGCGTAGGCATGTTAATGCCACAGCGTGGTGACCTAAATGTAAACGCGTCGCGGCGTAGGCATGTTAATGCCTCGGCGTGACTCTATTTTATAGGCTTATAAATATAGTTTTAACAGATTTTTCAGAGAGTTTTTAGGGAGAGTTTTTTATGTTTTAGAGAAGTTGCGGCTGGAACTTCATTTCTGGGTAGATTTGAGGCCTAGGGAGCCAAGGTTGGAGGCTATCTTCCTTATGGAGGATGATTCAAGCGTGGAAGATCACATTCATGAGCTTATTTCCTTCTCCCTTAGTTTTCTTCTCTTTCCTTATCCTTTGAGCACTGATTTTGTGTATATTGTTGTGTTTAATGATTAGTTGAGCTGTATTTAGGGATTACATTAGATCTTTATATGGATATTGATGTTTATGTATTACTTTGAGTATATATTGATGTTTGATTATGTTCAATTATATAGATCTCAATGCTCTTGATAGTTTGGCCAACTTTTAAGTGATTTGTTGAAATCCGATGAACCTAGGAATTTGGATTTGAGATCATATATATGGTTGATACATGTTCGATGAGTTCAATTAGCTTGGATAAGTTAATTCGCTAATGGGATAAAAATATACCTCTTAGCCATGCATAGCGTGTGTTTGAGAATAGATCGTTCATTAGTGGATTTTACTCTGGTTCTCATGGAAACATAATGAGCTAGGTAAAGGAAGCCAGGGTTAACTAGCCTAGACATAGTCTTTTAACTAAATCAGATTCTCAAGCTAACTTAACTATTCATTAATGTTGCTTATAAGGATTGCATATCATTAATTGAAGTATGAGGTGAAGAAGGATTCCCTAAATCTCTAAACCATTATCTTTAATTTCATTTATCTTTTTTCTGTCTATAAATTAGTTTTACTACACTTTCTCCTATTTTATATGTTTTTTAATAGAATTTAAATAAGCTATTGGTTGATATTTAGCATTGGAAGCCAACATCCTCGTGGGAATGATACCCTGCTCTTTCACTTTATTACTTGTTCGATCTATGCACTTGCGGCCTTAAAAAGGGACAAACAGCTGCCAACTGAGTTATTGTTCGAGGAATTAAAATGAGGTTATACAAACCCAAGGGAAACTAGGTCGAGCAACTTGACCATGTCCTATGGGCCTACCGGACTACACCTCACTCTACAACAAGTGAAACACCCTTTTAAACTTACTTATGGGTGCGAGGGTATGATCCCGATTGAGATCTGGCGTCACCAAGAATTCTCGCCTAACAACAACACTAGACTGATTAGAGAATACTTGGATCTTCTATAAGAAAGAAGGCGTATTGCTCACATATGTGACATCACCTTGAAACAGAAGATGGTAGCTCGATATAGTTTGAAAGTTGTCCCAAGTTCGAACCAAGTGATCCAGTACTTCGGAAAGTGGATATCAATGGTAGGAATGCCTCCTAAGGGATGTTAGCACTAAATTAGTAAGGCTCCTACTGGATCATGATCAGTACTGGCAATAGAGCTTACACCCTAGAAACACTAACAAGCAAGCCAATAAAAAACCATTAGAATGCAAACAAACTCAGAAAGTACTATAGCTAAGTGTCTTTTAAGGCCTAATATCCTAGTTTACTTTATGTTTGATATGCCCTTGTTTTTGTGGGTATACATTGTATGGACTTTGGTCCTTCATTCAGTCAATAAAATGAAGTTATTTTTATACATCTACTTGTATTCTCTAGTCTCAAAGACCCTCAAGTTGGACCCTGCCTTAAGATTGTCTATAGAGACCGCTCCTTATAGGATTTGAGGTTTCTGTCAATAAGAACCGTAAGTCGGACTCCGCCTTGAGAATGTCTATAGAGTCTGCTCCTTACGGGACTCAAGTTTTCTTAGCTTCTAAGTTAAGAGGAATAACCCACGAAACCAATTCTTGCGGTTTTGTTGTGAGTTATGGGCATGTACCTGAATCCTCAACACTTGGTCATAACCATTTTGTGGTTGTGAAATTAATTGGTAACATAGGTTACGACACCCGTGATCCTCCATTAGGTACCTATCGTGAATTTTTTATGTTAAATTGGTTCTGAACTAGAAAATTCATAAGTATTGGGTATTTTTTTGAACTAGACCATTAATATTAAAGATCCCGGTTGTGGATTACCTTTTTATTTTGCTTAAGTCCATGAAGGAATTCTAAGTGCTCAAACTTTTGGGCGTTGGACCTCGGACCAAGGTTTCACGCAATCAAAATTCTCCTAAGTCTATAAATGGTTACCAAATATACATTATCAATGGTCATTGGACCTAACACAGACCATGGAAAAAGAAACATCATATTAGAAAAATAAAGTGTTTAGTATGCCCCCGGTGACCGGGACAATTGTCTTTACAAGAATAAAACGCCCCTTGTAGGGGGCAAAGGAATTCAATGAAAGGGAAGGAAGAGAGAAAGTGAGCTAAGCTTCACCATCATCGCCCTTCGATCTTTGGTGGCCCATACTTGATACCCTGCCATCTCCTTCAACAAGGATCTGATCTTGGATAGCGGCGACGAGAACCTTAGTAGTAGCTTGGTTGTCCTTTGGAATTCTTCTACTAGTACAAACTGACCATTTTTTATCATTTTCTTGGAGTCCAATTCATCCAACGCAAGGGTGATCCCAAGATTAAAGAACTGGACTTGGGTGACTGCATTCTAAAATTTCTTGTCGCTGATATCCATACAAATCTTTATCAACTGCCTAGTATCATCTTGCAGTCACACCACTTCAGTTTGGCGAGCCAAGTCCTTAGTGTAGAGTTCGGTGATGGTTTTCTCAGAATTGGCCTTCTTACTCATGTGTTTGACTTCAGAGTCTGCCAATTTCCCCTTCAGCTTATTGATCTTCACTCCAACATCCTCTTTGGCCTTCTTGGTTTCCTCTTTGGCCTTGAGGGCCAGGTTAAGTTTCCGAGTTCCCTTTTCCTCGGTCGCCTTTAACTTTGCCATCATTTGCTTGTCATACTCCCCTATGCACCTCGCAACACAACGAGCTTCAGCAGCAAGGCAAAGACCATAGGCCTAGATCTTTGATAAGATCTCTGATGGGCTATTCTAAGTAATGTGATCATAACTTCATTGTCCAAAAGTTGTCAGTCGATGAATGATCCAGGCACTGAGTTGTCCCTAAACAAGGCAATCAACCCTTCGCCATCCACCTCATTAGCCGCCCTCTTCCCTCGATCCTCTGCCCTGGTGCCTTTAACAGCCTTCCTCTTTTGCCTCTAAAAAGCTAAATATAAGACTCCTCCTGTTGGACCGAACTGACCTCGATTATCGGGTCTTGGACAGAAGAGGTCGGAGCAACATGCGTTGGAGTGTTGGAAAGTCCAGCATCCTCATTCCTTACTTTCATGGCCCGAAGGACGACAAGAGCTTTTCTAGATGCCCTGCTCTCTGTAAAACAGACAACAAAAGTAAAAAACAACAAGAAAAATATTCAAAGGGGAATACTACAAGCAAAACGTAAATACAAATTGTGGCCTACAATCTACCTAGAATGACTCCAAGGGTTTGATCATCAAGGGCATCCAAGATGTCTTTACAAGAAATGAGCCCAACTTCTTCTGCCCACATGTTGATAAATTTAATGCAATTGGTGTCCTCCCGACTGAGGTCGAGTAACTCTACCTTAATCATTTCGATTCTAGTGTCCCAGGCCCAAGTGGTCTAATACAGGTCAAAGATTGGGGTCTCTTCAGCCTCCTCAAAGAATGGACAAACTCTGGGCACCCCCATCAGCTTGAAGAACTTAGTCTTATAGTTCTTAAAGTTTTCTTGGAAGACCGAGAATACTTTCCATCTATCTCTCGACCAGAGTATAAGCCAGTTCTTCTGCATTGTGTTTCCTCCTTGGGGGACCACTGAGTGAAGAGGTAGTAAAACACCTTTTCCGAGTGTCGTAGTCCGACCACTCGGCAATACCTTTCAAAGGCGAGGATGTATCCTCAACTGTTGGGGTGAAGCTGGGATGGAGCCACGTTCAAAGTGCAGAGGACTACAATTTGGAAGTTGATGAAAGGAATCTAGAGCCCCAACCGAAGGAAAAAAGTCATCATACAAAAACATATAGTGTTCACCCTTCGTCCGGCTGAACATACTCTCTTATCTTCTCTTGGAGCCTGGACCCGATACTCGAGGTCCTGTGTGCCACCTTCTATTAGCTCTAGGTAGCCCGCAAGGTCCTTGGCATTTTTCGTAGTCCGATATACGAACATGTTTCTCCAAATGTTGTCTCCCACCCAGAGGTACACGTTTCTCCTGGAGGCATATATCATGGGTCTCTATCTAACTGGTCTCCTGGACCCTACCGCTCTTCTCGCCATAGAATCCCTGGAAACACTCTAAAGCCGGTAAGGTGTTGTCAAAATTAAAAATGTTTCAAAAGTATACAAATTAAGACATGGAGGGGGGCGGACCACTGAAAGAACCTATAAAAGTTTACATCCACCTCCGCCCTCCATCTCCAAAACTATGGACACCAGCCTCCACGGCCTCAAAGGCCTATATGCTAGAGTCGAGCGCCTTCGCCGCTCACGGTGCAGCGAAGAGGGTACTTCATAGAGTGACATCATAGAATGGACCCATAAATACTGATATCCCTACTTGTTTTGTTAGAAAAAGAAAGGGAATAGCCCAAAACTAAGAAGACAAACTGTCTATTCCAGGACAACGCTAAAAATAGCAAAAACAAAGGGTAGAAGGAGACATACCTCGAAGAAATTAAGAAAAATTGGTGACTATAAAGAAGCTAAACCTCTAGAAATCACTGCCAACTGCTTGAAACCGCACTTCTCTGTTGTAAAAAGTCGTCAGAAATTGCCTTAGGTCGCTGGAGATTGGAGAGAAATAGTGAAAATATGCAAGAGGCGCCCTTAGCCCTTATTTATAAAGACAAGACAGTTACGAGGCAATTTTGTCCAAGCCCTTCAAGTTTCAAAAATCCCTCATCATGAGGCACGAAGCCTTAACAGCCGCTTCCAGTCAGAACATGTCATATGGACACTACAACTATCATAGCAGTTAAAGCGACGGTTTACTCAGAAAGTCAAACGTCACGCAAGCCTCGCTAGTTTGAGCATGAATTTTTTCTACGGATCCCGACTACACCCCGGAATGTCCACCTATGGTCACCTGAAGCATGGACATTGGTCGGACTACAACACGTCCATGAATGTCAAATGACTTAGTCGTTCACCTCCAAATTAAAGCTTTTAAGCCTTTGGGGCAACACAAACTACGACTTCATGTAGAGCACAGATCCCATCACCCAAGGGCATTAAGACTTACCTTGATACTTAGTTATATTAGCTAAGCACCAAGTTGGGGGCGACATGACCACATTAAGTATATTTTATTGGACTCATCTCAGTGAAAGGAACAGAATTAAAAAGTAGAATATTCAAATAAGAAAAAGGAAGTAAAAGGAAATTTTTTATTCACATTACATACATCATCAGCTTTAACAAAAGAGCCTATAAACTACCCTAATACAAGAATGCCCACTGGAGAAAATCAGAAAGGAAGCCAGATAAGACAGTGATGATGATGATGATGACCACTGACCATGACCACCTCCACGGTTCTTCTAGAAATTAACATCCATCTCTTCGTTGTTGACCAACATGAGCATGATGTTTCACTCCAAGAGATTGTTTCACTCCAACAAAAGAATGCTTCACAATCATACATATCCAGTTGCACACTAGGGTGAAACCAAAGCACTTGGCTAGTACCTTCGATTGCAGTTAGGAGGGCAAGGGAATGAGAGCGATAAGCCTCCATGCATCACAAGAACTATAGCAGAAACGATGAATCCTCCCAGCAAGCGCAGAAAGGTTGCACCCTTCTGCGTATGCCTGGAAAGAAATACTTATGTTGTCCAGATGCATGTTCACTAACCCACGTAGGGCAGTTACTTAGTCCTCACTGAACTATTATGCTTGGTAAGAAAGGCCTCCATCAGGGGAATATGTTGGAGAAAAGGAAACACCTTTAAGAATCTGAGAAAGAAATGAAAGAAGAGTTTAGAGAGAAATATGGTTCTCCACAAATGACAACCCAACTACAAACATCCCTTATTTATAGAGAGAATAAAGCATTCTGATTGGCCCCTGAGAAGACAATCTGGTTGCGCGATCGAGGCCACGTTTTAATTATCCTCACTTTGTAACTGGCCACGAAGGTAGCGGATAGTTAGGAAACAGTCTGAAACTACTACCTTCATTGAAGCGGTTTTCATTCCCAATAAAGTCAAAATGATGGTTCTCAAGCAAGCACAGACTACTACAAATCGCAGAGTAAAGGCTATAAAAAAAGACATCAAAGACCCTGTGAACTACACATAGGAGCAACATATGACATACTTCGGATGGCAAAAAAATGACGTGAGCAAAGCGATCTAACTCGAATCCCGACCTTACTCATTATCCTCAGAGACATACTATGATGTATCACGAACCTCGACCATTTGAAAATAAACTGCCTGAGGGTCTTGATTCTTACCTTCTTGTGGATTGCAGAGGTATTATGTGAGAGCCAAATACCCCGTTTAGGTCTTGCCCATTTTAGCTAAACTATCAAGATAGTTACTGGCTTCTCTGAGAATATGTGACAGCCTAATGTCCCATTACTTGTTCAACAGCTCAACAATCTCTGCAAGGATGCTTCTTTATTTGTGGAAATGAAAATCATCATGTTGAATAAGATTAACGGCGTCCTTCAAGTCAAATTCACATAACACCTTTCGGACCACCAAGTTCCAAGTGATGCGTAAACCATGTATAATAATAATAATAATAATAATAATAATAATTATTATTATTATTATTATTATTATTATTATTATTATTATTATTATTATTTAAAACTGCCTTGAAGAAGTAATAATGTTATTTAATGTTATTCCATGTACTTAATGTTAATCCTGGGTTGCTTGTTGCTCTCATCCATTCTCCAAACTACAACTCATCATCAGTTTCTGTTTCACCCATCTAGCACTCATCATGGATGTGTCCTATAATACTGCATGCATAGTAGAAATTTGGCATGTGTTCATATTGAATGAAGAACCACTGTTTTCCCCGTGTCTCCCCAAGCTGTAGCATTACACCTCGTCTCAGGGGTTTTGTTACATCTAACAAGACCTTGACACGGAGATAGTCCCCAATCACCATCCCCTTTAGATCCACCGCTACTTCTAGACATGAGCCAATTGCGTCTCTAATTAGTTCACCCGTAGACTTCGTCATCATGTCTAGCGGCAAGTCTAGAACACTGATCCAGAAAGGCAAGTGAGAGAAAACGAGTTCCGAAGGGTGAGTTTTACCATTATATTCTTGCACCATCAACAGCTGTTTATCAAAAGACTGGGGTTTCCCAGCCAAAACCCAATCTCTATCGTTTAGACTCAGAAATTCGAATAGCATGATATTATCACCCAGTCTCTGGAACTCCACTCCTTTAACCGGCCTCCATATACATTGCATGGTTCTTCCCAACACCGTTTGATTATACGGCCTAATCATTAACAAACTCACCACCAAAAAGTATTTCCTTACTGACACAGAACCCCCTCCTCCATCGTGTTATTCTCGATTATTAATGTTTCCTCCTCATAAAGCTTAAGGTTTTTGCATCTGTTAATGATATCCTTCACCATGATCCTGTTGTGAAAAGTGTTTTATTTTCAAAAGAATAAAGTCCCACATTGGTTGGAAGTAAGTTTTTAGAAGAGTTTTTATATCAACTTGTGTTTTGAGAATTGTAAGAAACAAATTAAGTGGTGAGTTTGTGTGCACAACAATAGGCTAGGCAAGTAAAAATTATTGATTTGCCCTCTTGCACGTGATGTCTTGATGCTTGAATCTTTTTATCAAATATTTAATTAATTTTGGAGCTTACTAGAAAAATTAGTTTCAACAAACGAATTCGTTTTGCAACTGCAATATTTCTGACATTATTATTCCAATAGTCATATTTCTAACAAACCTAACGTTGCTTTCTATTTTCTAAACGGCTCTTTCTGCCTTCTATAAATATTGTTCGCTTCTGTTGTTTTACATACTGTTATTCTTTTCTTTCTTCATCTTCTCTTCTAGGTTACTTGTTCTTCTAAAATCTCTTGTACTTCTTGAATCCCTGTCAAACAGGAAGAGACTGTTGTACCCTGAGGTATTTTCATCTATACCGAAATAATCCTTGAGGGCAGTGTTAAGCATGCTATAGACTTCACAGTTTTGCTGTTTCATTTTAGGTCACTACAAACAACAGATCCCACTCCTGTTCACCCCCTGACCAATACCAACCATGCTTCCACAACCCTCCTACGCTATGGTGAGGAGAATACTCACATACTGCAGCCCTAGCTATCAGTGAGAACAAACCCTAGCAAGCCTCTATGTTAAAAAGATTAAAAAAAAGAACATTGTTGTTATCGCCTAAACATAATGCAAAGCCCATTAGTTAGTTTCACTGGCTACCCGAATTTGTTAGGTTATTATACAATTTGTTAGTTTGTCAACATCCATTTTTAGCTTGCAGCAGCCATTATAAATAGCTAGTTTTGCTACCTGTAATCATCATAAAAAATAATATATTCTTCTCATTCCATTCAAACTTTTTTCTCTCTTATTAAGTGGTGGGTTCGTGCGCACAACAATAGGCTTGGCAAGTGCAAATTATTGATTTGCCCCCCCTGCGCGTGATGTCTTGAGGCCCGAATCTTTTGTCAAATATTTAATTAATTTTGGAGCTTATCAGAAAAATTAGTTTCAACAAACGAATTCGTTTTGAACTGTAATATTTCTGACCTTATTATTCCAACAGTCATATTTCTAACAAACCTAACACTGTTTTCTATTTTCTAAACAGCTCTTTCTGCCTTCTATAAATACTGTTCGCTTCTGTTGTTTTACATACTGTTATTCTCTTCTCTCTTCGTCTTCTCTTCTAGGTTACTTACTCTTCTAAAATCTCTTGTACTTCCTGAATCCCTGTCAAACAGGAAGAGACTGTTGTACCCTGGGGTATTTTCATCTATACCGAAATAATTCTTAAGGGTAGTGCTAAGCACGTTATAGACTTTACAGTTTTGCTATTTCATTTCAGGTCACTACAAACAACAGATCCCACTCCCGTTCACCCCCTGACCAATACCAACCATGTTTCCACAACCCTCCTACGCTATGGTGAGGAGAATACTCACATACATGAGACAACCCTTCACTGTAACCCTAGCTGTCAGTGAGAACAAACCCTAGCAAGCCTCTATGTTAAAAAGATTAAAAAAAGAACATTGTTGTTATCGCCTAAACATAATGCAAAGCCCAGTAAGGCAAAGCCCATTAGTTAGTTTCACTGGCTACCCGAATCTGTTAGGTTGTTATACAATTTGTTAGTTTGTTAACATCCATTTTTAGCTTGCAGCAACTATTATAAATAGCTAGTTTTGCTACCTGTAATCATCATGAAAAATAATACATTCTTCTCATTCCATTCAAACTCTTTTCTCTCTTATTTCTTATGATGATATCAGAGCTCTATTAGGAGCTCTGCTACGCAAACTCATTCATCATGTTGAAGCAAACACAAACCTCCAATCAAGTTTCCAATTCAATTCCGATAGATCCATCACAAAATCAAGCCAGTCCTTGTTTTGTTCATCCAAATGAAAATCTTGCAGTTGCATTGGTGGATCCAGTTCTAACAAGAAGCAACTACCATTCTTGGATGCGTTTAATGAAGAGAGTTATGATTTCAAAGAACAAGTATCGATTTCTTGATAGCAGCATCTTGCGACCAGACAAATTCGATCTGAGTTTTGATGCCTGGGAACGATGCAATAACCTAATTCTATCATGGATCCTTAGTTCAGTTTCGTGCTCCATAGCTCAGAGTCTTGTTTCCATGGAGAATGCATCTGAAGCATGGAAAGATCTAAAAGAATGCTTCTCACAGGGCGATTTGGTAAGAATTTCAGGTTTACAACAAGAATTGTACTCATTTAGGCAAGGTTCTTTGTCTGTGATCGATTATTTCACTGAATTGAAAGTGTTGTGGGAGGAATTGGAAAATTATAGGCTAATGCCATAATGTGTGTGTCGAGTACATTGTTCTTGTGAAGCTATGCGAAATATTAAACTGTTTAGGCAACAAGATTGCATTATTTGGTTTCTCACAGGATTGAATGAAAATTTTAGTATTGTTAAGTCCCAAGTGTTATTAATAGATTCGTTACCATCTTTGAATCGTGTGTTTTCTATGATGATACAACACAAAAGGCAATACGGTCTTGGGTCTTCAGAAGAGCCACAAATTATGGTCAATGCGGTTGAAGGCAAGAAGGCCTATGGCCGAGGCAGAGGTTATCCTAATGGAGGAAGAAGTTCCAATGTCAAATTATACACCTACTACGGGAGATCAGGTCACACTGTGGAAGTGTGCTATCGCAAACACAGTTTTCCACCAAATCTGAAGTACAAACTAGTTTCTGTTGTTAATAATGTGTCAGGTGAGGATGAAAGCATAAAGGATGATGATGTACGATTAGTGAAGGATCAAGGAGTTCCTTCTTTTACACATGAAGAATATAATGTTTTGTTGGCTTTATTGAAGCAACCTGCTCTAATTGCACAGCATATAACTAACCAGATTAGTGTTAGCAACCTACCTCCTCGAAGCAAATCCATTCAAGAGATGTGTGAAGGTAATCATTATTTGTTATCCATCTTGACATGTACTGATAACAAATGTGACTTGTGGATCCTTGACTCTGGAGCCACGGATCACATATGCTCATCACTTCAGTGGTTCAGCTCTTACATTGTAATTGCTCCATTAACTATGAAGTTGCCCAATGGACATGTTGTCTAAGCACGAATTACAGGGAATGTACAAATCTCCTCTTCCATTTTATTGACAGACGTTTTGTACCTTCCCATCTTTAATTATAACATCATTTATGTTTCCAAACTTACACATCATACCACATGTTGCCTTACTTTCTTGCCTAATGGGTGCTTCATACAGGATACCAATTCGAGGACAATTGGTTCAGGTAGGCATATTGGAGGCTTGTACTATCTCAATTTGTCAAGTGAAGGTAGTCCTGGCCCTCCAACTATACTAAGATCCATTGTAAACAGTTCTGCTGCATAAGATAATTCAGCTCTTTGGCATTTGCTTTTTGGTCACGTTTCCTCCACTAAACTTGTTATCCTTAACATAAGTTTTCCATCCATATCAGTAGATAGAAATAGTGTATGTGATGTATGTCATTATGCTAAGTAGAAACGTGTACCTTTCTCATTGAGTGTTAATAAAACTACACGGCCATTTGACTTGTTACATATGGATATTTGGGGACCATTTTCTACTTTGTCATGCATCATCATCGTTTTTTCTTGACTATAGTTGATGACTTTAGTCGCTTTACTTAGATTATTTTGATGAAAACAAAGTCTGAAACACAGTATCATGTTCTTCGATTTGTTCAGATGGTAGACACTCAATTTGGGGCCATTATCAAAGTTGTTCCTAGTGACAATGGACCAGAGTTCTTGCTGACTTCCTTTTATGCATCAAAAGGCATACTCCACCAACACAACTGTGTGGAGACTCCACAACAGAACAGAAAAGTGGAGCGCAAGCATCAGGCAATTTTCAACATAGCTCAGGCCCTTTTATTTCAGTCCTTACCTTACAAAGACATTTTGGAGCTATGTTGTCCTACATGCGATTTTTTTGCTCAATTGAGTTCCTTCTTGCTCAATCGAGTTCCTTCTAAAGTCATTGATGATCACTGTCCATTTGAGGTCGTTCATGGCATCCTGCCAAATTTTCATGACCTCAAGGTTTTTGGGTCTTTGTGCTTCATTTCCACTAGTTCAATGCAATGTTCTAAGTTTGATCCCAGGGCATGCAAATGCGTGTTTCTTGGCTACAAGCTAGGACCAAAGGCTATGTGGCATTCGATCTTCACAATAGGCAAATTGTGGTTTCCAGGCATGCGATTTTTCATGAGCTGATTTTTCCCTACTCCACTCATAGTACTAATTCCTCTACCTTTCCTCTTCCGTATGCTTCAGCTGAAACAGAGACTTCTGCTAGCCTCACTTCCCCCAGATGTTCTTCCAGACCTACACGCAGGCTCTCTTATTTGGATGATTACCATTGCAATGCTTCTGCCTGCCTCCCTAACTCTCCAAGTATCAAATATCCTATTTCAGCTTATTTTTCATGTGAGCATTTTTCTCTTGGTCGTCGTGCATTCTCTGTTTCTTTGGCACAATTGGTTGAACCCACATCCTATACTGATGCTAGGAAGCATGAATGTTAGGTTGAGGCTATGAAGACTGAACTTAGTGCACTTGAGGCTAATAACACTTGGGTTATAGTGGATCTCCCAGATGGTGTTGTACCTATTGGGAACAAATGGGTGTACAAAATCAAACGTCGTGCCGATGGTAGCATTGAACGTTATAAAGCACGCTTGGTTGCCAAAGGATATACCCAAACCGAAGGGATCGATTACTTTGACACATTATCTCCCGTGGCCAAGCTTACCATTATTCGACTTGTTCTTGCCTTAGCTGCTATGCACCATTGGTTTATTCACCAACTTAATGTGAACAACGCTTTTCTATATGGCGACTTGATGGAGGATGTCTATATGCTCATACCCCAAGGTGTTCCTTGTGATTCTCCACACAAGGTTTGCAAGCTGATCAAATCCCTTTATGGTCTTAAATAGGCCAGCCGCAAGTGGTACGAAAAGCTTAGCACCCTTCTCCTCTAATGTGGTTTTAGTCAAGCACATATAGATCATTCTCTCTTCACCAAGGTTTCTGGTAGTAGTTTCACTGTCTTACTCATATATGTTGATGATATAGTGCTATTTGGGAATTGTATTAAGGAAATCACTCACATCAAGTCCACCCTCCATGCACATTTTGGTATTAAGGATTTGGGTGCACTCAAGTACTTTCTTGTTCTCAAAGCTGCACACTCCAAGGCTGGGATTGCTCTATGACAAAAACAGTACTATTTGGATTTTATTTTAGAGGCTGGATTTATCGATTGCAAATTGGTTAACACACCTTTAGACTATGGGATCTGTTTCACCAGGATGATGGTCCTTTGCATGTGGATGTTCCCAGTTATAGGCAGTTAGTTGGCCGCCTATCATACCTTACCACAACTTGCCCGTATATCTCTTTTGCCACTCAATAGTTGAGCCAATTCATAAGCCATCCAACTGAGACTCATCACAAGGCTACCCTATGTGTTCTTCGCTATCTCAAAGGCTCACTGGGTTGTGGTCTCTTCTTTTCCTGCACCTTTTCCCTCCATTGGTTGGGTTTTAGTGACGCTAATTGGGGCGAGTGTCTTGATTCCTGCTGCTCTATTAGTGGTTACTGCTTCTTTCTCGGGGATTCTCTCATTAGTTGGCGCTCTAAGAAACAAGTGACCATTGCTTGTTCTTCTTCTGAAGCCGAATACAGAGCTCTTGCCTCTGCCACTTACAAATTGCAGTGGCTTGGCTTTCTCCTACATGATCTGCATGTTTCCTGAACCAAACAACCTGTGATCTTCTGTGATAATTTGAGTGCCCTTCACATCGCTGCCAACCTAGTCTTTCATAAACGCACAAAGCAATTGGAGATCAATTATCATGTTGTCCGTAAAAAATGCTAAGTTGGACTAATGTGTTTGCTACCCTTATCCTCCAATGATCAAGCTACCGACCTGTTCATTAAGGCCCTTAAACTAGCTCCCTTTCGGTTCTTCATTTCCAAGCTGGGGTTGTTTGATATCTACCAACCTCCAGCTTGCTGGGGGTGTTATCACCTAAACATAATGCAAAGCCCAGTAAGGCAAAGCCCATTAGTTAGTTTCACTAGCTACCCGAATCTGTTAGGTTGTTATACAATTTGTTAGTTTGTTAACATCTGTTTTTAGCTTGCAGTAGTTATTATAAATAACTGGTTCTGCTACCTGTAATCATCATCAGAAATAATACATTCTTCCCATCCCATTCAAACTCTCTTCTCTCTTATTTCGTATGAATTATCACTTAATAATCATCATTAAAGATTCATTTATTATTGTTATTTTACAATGCTTCATTTTATAGTGTTTCCAAATTTAATATGTTTAAACTCTTGTTTATCTTTTTTTATTTTATTTTAGCTAATAAAATTCCATATGATTATTCATTGCACTTACATTATTGCTTAAGTAAGAGAAAACAATTATATCATGAGATAGAAATTTATATTGATATAATTGGGTTTACATAGTTGTCACGACTAGGATCGCGGCAGGAGCTGCAAAAAATAATAAATTAGAAGTCGCCATCAATTTTATTTGAAATAGGAAAAATTGAAAAATATTTTAAAATAATCTTTGAAACTAAATTGGATTCGGGAGTTAGTTATGTATAGGGAAGGGTGGAAAGTTAATCCCACAGCACCCCTAACACACCCATCTTAAGAAGGTACCTTAAGTCAATTGTGCAAATTTCGATAACTCTTAAAAATATTTGTTTTATCTCTTTTGTTAAATGATAAAGTAAATAAACAAATAAATTATGAAAATTTAATTTTGACTTGACAGAATAGAGATCTGCTCCTACGTATCCTCGAATGCAATAAGAAATTCAAAGTCACGTAATTCTATAGAAAGAACAATTGTGGGTTGGTTGTTTTAATTTTGAAAACTCATTTAATTTTTTTTATGTTCAGAAAAAGGTTTGAATCATCAAGCTGTCATAACTTAAATGATTCTAAAAGTTACAAGATTAACAAACTGTCACAGCTCAGCTAATCTCATTTTATTCTTGAATTAATTTTAAAATAAAAAGTTTATAAAAAAATTAATAAATAAATAAATAAACCAAACTAACAAATGAATAAACTAAAATGAATAACATGTGTATATAATAAAAAAATAATAATACAAAAAATAAAAATAAAAAGCAAGCTTACCTCCAAGGCATATAAAAATTTTATGCTCAAAGAAGTTGGTGCACAGGGCCTCACGTGTTCTTTTTAAATCAAACCTTGAAAAGCAACCCACTTGCAAGAAAAAAAATTTACTAAAGTTCTCGAGCTCTTATACTTAGTATTAAGTCCAAGTATATAATTTTTTTATATGTCAAAACAATTGAGAATCACCCTTTATATAAGAGGAGGGGAGAGAGAAAGAGCATGACTTCTCTAATGTGGGACTTAGTGATACAATGAATCTAAACATTTTAATTTTTTAAAATTTATTATTTTTTCCCTTTTTTCATTTTTTATTTTTTTTATTTTTTAGATTTTCATTCATTTTTTTCCAAGTTTTAGATTTTTAGTGGACTCGACTTTGTAATTGTAATTTTTTTTTCATTTTCTGAATTTCTTTGATAACTTAGACAAAATCAAGTATTCACAATAGTAATGAAGGTTGATTGCGAAGACCAATGATTGTGAGGTAAACTCCTCTATAGTTGATTGCGAGGATCTATGATCAAATCACGTCTTTACCCATTTGTGACACATGAACAAATCTCAACGTCACCTCCCCCTCCTCCAAGTGTAGTGTGTGTGCGTTGGGGTGTGTGTGTGTGAATTGATGTATGTGTGTGTATGTGGACTTATGTGTGTAAGTCAGTTTCTAATTAAAATCTAGATTTCTTAGTCAAATGATCTATGGCGAAAAAATAGAGGTTTACATTGTAATAATAATAGTTCATTTATTAAAAAAAATTAAAATGAGAAACAAAAGAAATTATTTCCTCTTTCAATTCAAGTCCTCCACATTAGTTTTATTTTCTGTCAATTTTAAATGTACTCTAAATTTAATTTTTGAAATCACAAAATAACACTCACATATTAAAAGACATATTTTAAAAATGTCAAATCATAGACTAAGGTCATTAGGTTTTGGAAACGTTAAATAGTATGGACTTGGAAGTACCTTGGGCTTTAGGATTCTAATGGCAATAATATTTTTACATAATAATAAATGTCAATGATACTAATATGATTGTCTTATGTTTTCCTTTTGAGTTTAATACTATAATTATTTAAATGTACACTAATGTTGATATTATTAGGGGTGTAAACAGGTCAAGTCAAGTCAAGTCATGCTTTGCCTTAAACAGGTCTGGCCTGTATTCCAAATATAAGGCCTGAGTCTAGCCTATAATAGGCCGATTTTTAAAGCCTAGCTTGGCCTGTTTAAAAGCTTGGTCTGGCCTGTAAGTCTATTTAAATGTCTACTTTGCAAAAAAGCCTTTAAATAGGCTAACAGGCTTACCTTTAAACAGGCTAATAGGCTTTTACATAGGCCAACAGGCCTAAACCTTAAAATAAGCTAACAGGCTTAGGCCTTGAAATAGTCCAAAGAGTGTATGATTTTTAAAATATTACATTAAAAATCATATTCTAATTCAATAACATAAGTCTAACAAGCTAATTATTCAAAAATACAAAATTATAACAAAAATAATCGGCCTCAGGCCTCAAATTATCCAACAACATAATAATATAATTAGATAAATTCAAAAGACATCGAGCCTTAAATTACAAACATTAAAACAGGATCATGACACAAATCTAAAAGGCCTCAGGCCTCAAATTGTTCAACAAACAGTACCACAACACAAGTCCACAATAGATGTCTAACAACAATACAAATACCTCAAAATAATAACAAAACCTCCCAAAATGTAGTGATAAAGGTGTGGCAACCAACAAAGAAGTTCAAATCTTCAAGGTGATCTCTTCATGTTCATACACCTTCAAAATAAAAAAAAAAAGAAATTGTTATTAAAGCATATAATAGTTTAACAACAATCAAATTAACAAAATTTAAGAAAAAAGGACTATGTCAAAAGAAAAAGTTTGAACTTTTCCTTTCTCTTCAATCCATACTTGTTACGAAGCCAATCCCTACTGCATATTAGTGCTTCAATAGATTCTTCATTCAACTTTGAACGATATTCATCAATAACTCTTCCTCCAACACTAAATGTGGACTCTAAAGCCACTGTTGAGATTGGAATGGCTAGTATATCAGCAGTCATCTTCAATAAGATCTTATACTTTAAGCTATTATTCCTCCACCACTCCAAGGTACTAAAGGAGTTATTATCACCATCAGGAATATAAACATCTTCCTGAAGATAAGCATCTGATTCTGATTTCATTGGAGGAACTGCTTCCTTTTCACACACAAGACTCATGATTTGATTAAATCCAATGATAATTGAAGATTTAGGCACAGACGAGGATGAAGAGCTGCTGCTAGCAGTATTCACTTCACTAGAGGATGACTCTTCTATACTCAAAGTTATGTACTCACTATATAATTCTTGTAATAAAGTCCGCACCTTGTTCACATTCTCCATGGCAACTTCTTCAAGCTTATATATCAAAGGAAAACATATATCAACAATATGAAATTTGCACCTAGGATCCAAAACACTCACAATGGCCATCAACAGATTTCATTCCCCCCAATATTTATCAAATTTTATTTTCATAGAAGCTGTCATTTCTCTCATGAAGACATCTTCATCCTCCGCAGCATTATCAATTACTTGTTTCACTCTCCATACTTCTGCAAGATACAAATTTGCAGTAGGATACTCACTACCTGAAATTATATGAGTGGCAAGATTAAACACTTTTAGAAGTTGACAAACCTTTTCAACTTTCTCTCAATCCTCACGTGAAGGTGCATAATCATAATGTGGTTCTCTTTTTTTGTAAGCTGGAAAGACAATCTTAAATTTCAAAGCATTGGACAACATCTGAAATGTCGAATTCCATTTGGTAAGACAATCAATAACAAGCTTCCTTTCTTTCAGTCGCTTCTGTTCAACCATATCACAAAAAGCCTTTAACCTTGAATCATTGTAGTTGATATACTTTACATTTTCACGAATATTGTAAATGACATCTTTAATCCTACTAAGTCCATCTTGCACCAACATATTTAATATGTGTGCACAACATCTAACATGAAATAAAGCACCACCAAGTACTAACTTTGTGCTAAGTGATAAGTTGTCTTTGAGATTCCCCAGGCATGAGTCATTATAAGAAGCATTATCAACCGATACTAAAAACACCTTGTTTTCAATCTCCCATGTTTTCAAACACTTAAAAATTGCATCAGGCACATCAATCCCATGCCTTGGAGCAAGCACTTTCACAAAACTCAAAACTCTTTTTTGAAGTTTCCATCCTGCATCAATGAAATGGCCAGTGATGACCATATATTCAGCAACTTAATGACTTGATTTCCACATATTCGTAGTTAAGCTGATCTTACCCACACTTTTCAGCAATGCCTTTAATTTTCTCTTCTCTGCTTCATATATTGCTAAACAATCAGCTCTTACAGTTTTACGAGACATTTTTTGAAATTCTGAATCTACATATTGGAAGCCCCACATCCAAACTTCATCCTCAACAATGTTAAAAGCATGCTCATGGACCATAACAGCAGTGACAATTATTTCCCTCATCTTGTCATTAGAGTACCTAACACCGGGCTCACAAATGGATTTGTTCCAGTTGAAGGTTGAAATGGAATGAGTTGTTGTTTCTTTTGTGTACCCATTTGTAACTTCCTTTGAGTGCAACTCTCTGCATGTCTCCTTAGATGGCTAGTGCTATATTCCTTCCCACTAATAGATAGTTTTTGCTTACAATATTTGCAGGCAGCTTTCTTTGCACCTCCAGTAACTTCAAGTTCATCAAAATCATTCCAAACAGATGATGTTTTTGACTTCTTCTTCTTAATGACACAATGCTCATCCTCTTGATCTTGATCACGGTGACTTGAATTTATTGCTACACTTTTTTCATTGTTTCCTTCAGGTTGACTTGAAACTGTTGGTGCACTTGAATTGGTGTCAATGTCATTAACAGGTCCAATATTAGATGAAATAATTTCATTACTCTTAAATGGAGAAGACATCATGTTAACCTGTTTCATCATAGGATAATTAAATTATAGCTAAATAGTTCCAAATAGGCAACAATATTAAAAGTAACAAAAAGAATTTGTACAATAACATTAAAAAAGGCAAGAGCGGAATTTAAATAATATGTATTAAATAACATAATTCAACTCAGAATTTATAATTATTTTTGCCAAAGTTATATGAAATTCTGACCATGCGATGGGAGTATGGGACGTCAAATAGCATTAGCAAATAACAAACTATGATTTATAACATATCTTAAGGTATGAATTGGCAGATAAATAGGATGGATCCAGAAAATGGCTATATTTATCAGCTAGGTGATTGATTTCAGCTTCATCACTTAAAAAAGGACACTTAATTTGGACCTCGTTATTCTTATCACATGGTCATTGATTCTCAAGATGACTATTACAAATATAATGCTCTCAGGCCTTTAATCTGAGATTAGTCTGTCATCAGAACTTAAGAAAAATGAATAAATATAGAACCTTGGATCTCAATTGATAGGAATCTAATAAAAATAAAATTTCTTCTCTTGTATAGGGAGAGTGAGAAATGAGAATGACAAAATCAGTACCATCCCTATGGTTTACATATTTAAAGAATAGGGATGATGCATTAAATTTTAGGGAAAACTACAAAAAAGAAATTCTTAAAATATTCCCAATTTAGGAACAATTAACCACTTAATTGGTTAATAATGTTTAAGCAGTGGTTAATGAGTAATGACTTAGTGACTTAATTAAACACTTCTCTAAGTTGATAATATTTTTACTAAGAATTCCTAGTTTGGAATTTTCCCAAAGATTTAGCTTTCATGAGGAGCTGGAAAAAACAAAACATACAAGGCAAATATAGTGCTAAGTTTAGAAATAGACTACTGAAGTTTAAGGGAAACAGTATTGAAGGTTTGTAAGGTGTTTTGAAAATGAAACCTATAATTGAATCTAAAAAAGTTTACGGCTCCTTCCTCATTACACACAAATGGTACTTCACAATAACCTAACATTAAGAGATAAACTAAGAGAACATAGTAGAGAAATAAGAGAAGTTTATGGCTCCTTTCTCATTACACACAAATGATACTCCACAATAACCTAACACTATCTATTTATACTAATACTATAACTACATAAAGACAATAATACCCTTACTTTGTATTCCTTAACAAAATTCCTTCAGTCTCAACTATTTCAACTGATACATGCCACCAACTAAGGCTTGACATCACCTGGTTTGAGGCCATTGTTCAAATACAGTTAACCAGCTGGTTAACAAGGATTTAAACCAGTATTTGACTAATCCGAGTTTGTAATTTATACTGATGTCAAGGATTAACTCAATCCATTAGGTGAAAGCCTAGGAATGGTTTCTATCTCTCAAACACACCCCCACACAAAGCCTTTCGAGTTGGTGTGTGGACAATGTCTATGCCCACTTTAACTTGAGCTGAAATTTTAATTTAATTATGAAAAATAAGGGTGGCAAGGATCAAACTCCTAACCACATGGTCATAGAAGCTCTTATATTGTGTCAAGGACCAACTCAACCTAAAAGTTTATGCCGTTAAGGCCCAGGAATGATTTTATGCTACTCTAACAACTAATATAATCATCTTGATTAAAATAATTAAAGAAATATTTTAGTCACAATTTCATTTTATCCAATTTCTAATCAAATTTTAGAAGACTATAAAAAAAACATAATGAAAAAGGAAAAAGAAAGAGCACCTACGAATTTTATTAGTGGGGATTGGGGGGTCCAAATCCCATACTGCAACAATCAATTCAAGTAGCTTGGCTTCCATATTTATCAGATTATTGTGAACACCTAATTTTGTCTGGATATTTTTTGTAAAAAGAAAAAGACTCATCTTTCACTTAGTGGCTCATTACCCAACCCATTGGCTCATTAACCCATAATCCATGATCCAATCCATAACCCATGATTCAACACATTAACCCATTTACCCATAACCCATCATATACTAACCTTAAACCTATCCTAATCAAATCCCATCAGTTATCCTAAACTTATCCTAAACAAATCCCAACACTCATCCTAAACATGTCTCAACTCATCATCCTAAACCAATCTTAATCATACTTTAACTCAAACTCTTCAACTTAATTCCTTCCTATATTAACCTATAACCCCATACACAAAAGAGGACCTTCAACTAAAAAACTAACAGACACTTATCACTCACAGCCTAAAACAAAAAAAGGGCTAATCACATTAGCCTTCCCCCTCCAGACAACCATTGACGCAACCTTCACCACATAGCCATAGCCACCAACCATGACCTTCTTCTATTAACCATCAGACTCCATCTCTCACACTTCATCTTCAACCAAATTCCCATACCATCAGTTCACTCTCACTGAGTCAACTCACCATCACTTTCTCTCTTCCCAAACCAAAAACCATCATCTCAACTTTCTATACCCTCTCGCAACTACAAACCATAACCACCATCATATTCTATCCAACACCATCTCCACTACTACCCATCATTATTATCATCCTCTTCATAACATCACCGTCCACCTCCCAACACCCGGCATCAACCAAACGAAAAGCCACCACCACCCAAGCCAAACCCAAACCACCACTACCAAACTAAACATAACCGTGACCCGAAGCCACCTAGGACCCGTGCCGCACGACGCTGGAACCAGCCCCAAGACTGAGCTGCACCGCAGCTCCGACCACGCAGCCGACCGCATCGTACCTAGCTGTCTGAGCTCCATTCTGTCACACGCCACGCCACCTTCGGCCGAGCACGGCCACTCCTTTCTGGATCCCGATCTGTCACGCACCAACTCGCTCCGGACTGCGCCGCTCAACGCACGAACCGCCGCTCCACGGCAAGCCACCGTCGATCTGCTGGTTGGAACCACCCCACAACGTCGCTCCCAATCCATGCAGGCTTGTTCGAACCGAGCATTTGTAATCCGACGTCACTTCACCAGTCCACCAACTGTCGTAGCCCTCTCAGTCGTGTGTTATTGTTCTCTGCAACTTTCAAAATACCCCCCTCCTTTTTGCTTTGTCTGTGAGTTCTCTGTTCTATTATTTGGTTTTTTTATTTTTTTTCTGTAATTTCTGGGCCTAGGCTAATGGGCTCCTAAAGGAAAAAAAATGAAAAAGGGATAAATCTAAAAATGAAAAAAGGGTAAAAAATGATAAAAAGTAAAAATAAAAATGATTTGAAATTTAAAAAAAAAACAAAAGATTAATCGAGTTGTGACAGTTTGTTAATCTTGTAACTATTTTAGATCACTTGAGTTGTGACAACCTAATGATTCAAATTATTTTAAAAACAAATCACTATTTAATAAATACTCAAAATTCATTTTTTTTAAATCTCATTTAATAGCGATAAATTCAATAATCAGTAGGTGACGTCTCTAGCGCGACGCAAACTTCACTTATTCAAACCTTAATTTGATTAATAGAGTCGCGATGACCTATTAATTCAAGTTTTTATAAAATAAAAAAAATTAAATCTTTTCTTTAAATTAAAAATAACCAACTCACAAGAATTTTATATAGAACTACGTGACTTTAAGTTCCTCATTACACCTGAGGATACGTAGGAGCGGAATTTTTATTTCTTCAAACCAAAGTGTAAATTTTCACAAATTATTTATTTTTAGTTATTTTTTTATATAAAAGGGGTAAAACAAATATATTATGAGATTATTAAATTTTTGCATAACTAATTTAGGGTAACTGTTTTAAGACGGATGTATTAGGGGTGTTGTGGGGTTAAGTCTCCACCATTTCCTATGCATAACCGACTCCCGAATCCAATCTAGTTCCAAAGACTATTTTTTGAAAAGGGTTTTTTAATTTTTCTTAATTTAAATAAAATTAGTGGTGACTCCGAATTATTTATTTTGTTTCGTTGATCCCGTCGCGATCACGGTCGCAACAGATTACATTTAGCCCACTAAAAAAAGAAAAAAAATAAACAAAGAAGAAGGATAAAAAAATAGAGAAAAGGATAAAAAAAAAAGTTAAAAGTAAAAAGGTTAATAACTAAAAATAATAATTAAACATTTTTCTTTAAAAAAAAACAGGATTAACCGAATTATGACAACTTGTTAATCTTGTAACTATTTCGGATCATCTGAGTTGTGACAACCTAATGATTCAAATTATTTTTTAAAAAATAAGTCATTATTTAATAAAGACTCAAAATTCATTTTTTTTATTTGTTCTTTTTTAGGTAATTTTAGATAAAAAAATCTCATTTAATAGTAATAAATTCAATAATCAGTGGGTGACGTCTCTAGCACAACGCGAGCTTCACTTATTCAAACTTTAATTTGATTAACAAAGTCGCGACGACTTGTTAAATCAAATATTTATAAAAAATAAAAAATTAAATCTTTTCTTTAAATAAAACCAACCAACCCACACTTATTTTCTATAAAACTACGTGACTTTGAGTTCCTCATTGCACCTAAGGGTACGTACGAGCAAAATTTTTTATTTCTTCAAGCCAAAGTTTAATTTGTCACAAATTATTTATTTTTTAGTTTTTTTATAAAAAAGGGTAAAACAAATATATTATAATATTATTAAATTTTGCATAATTAATTTAGAGTAACCGTTTTAGGACGGATGTGTTAGGGGTGCTGTGGGGTTAAGTCTCCACCCTTCCCTATCCATAACCGACTCCCGAATCTAATCTGGTTTCAAAGACCATTTTCTAAAAGGGTTTTTCAATTTTTTCTAATTTAAATAAAATTAGTGGCGACTCCTAATTATTTATTTTGTTTCATCGATCCCACCTCGATCACGGTCGCGACAGTTATAAATTTTCCATAAGTGTGAGTTGTTAATGAATTTTTCATATTTACTACTCAGATTTGCAACTATGAAGCGGAGCGAGCACGAGGCAGAGAGCTAGAGACAGAAACATACTTGTAGAGGTGGAGCAACAATGTCGCGATCATGAACGGTGAAGCGGCGACTCCGGTGGTGGACGGAGACGGCGGCGTGCGTCACGACTAGCGAGTGGTGGTATGGTCTCTGGAGTCTGGTGGACGACGAGTAAGAGGACGATGAGTAGGTAGGAGAACGATGGGTAGGAGGATGACGGGTAAAAGGACGGCACATCCCCTTGTTGTTTCTAATCTGAGATTGAGAATCTGATTCTGAGATACTAAGTTAGGTCTTTGTTTCTAATTTTTATTAAAATTTAATTAAAAAATATTAATATATTATAATAAATTAATAATTATAATTATTATAATATTATATATTATATTATATATAATTAAACAAGTCAATCTAACAAGTCAGCCTGTCAAGCCTAATAGACTTATTAGATGACCTAAAATCTATCCTATTTAATTAAACAAGCTTTTTAAAATATCTTAACCTGACTTATTTAGTAAATAAGTCAAGCCCCTGACGGACAACCTCATTTATTTCTACCCCTAAATATTACTCACATAACGAACTCATAATATCTTTCCTATAGAGCATTAAAATCTTTACCATTGTACAGATAACCACCTCCCGAATTTTGAGACGTTTTAGTTGTTGTCCAATGGGGAAAAATTAAGATTTTAGACATTTGACTCAGTACAATGTTGTTTTTAATGAACTGTATTAACTAGTACATAAGTTCTTCTTTTTTTTCATATTTTAATTATAAATTGTTATTGACATATCTTATTAGCTATGAATTAATTTCAACCACTTTTTCATAATCTATTAGGAAGAAATCATCAAACAATGATGATCAATAATATACCTTCTTCAATTAGCTCTCTTCGACCCGTGTTGATTGAAAAATAATATTATGAGTTCTAAGATAATGGTAAATTCCAAGACTACAAAAAAAAAAAATTACAATTGGCAGCGGTTCAAAAATATGTTTAGAGGCGGTTCGTTGATACAGGAATTCTTAAACCATTTCATAGCAGTTTTACACAACTATTGGAATAACCGCTAACAATTTTTTTTTTTTTGCGGCAATATTTGTAGCAGTATTTTAGTGATAATTCTGTCAATTTTAGCGGCGATTCTAACCGCTGGTAAAAATTTTATATTTTATTAATATTTATTTATAGAGGTGGTTTTAAACCACAGCTAAAATTGAAAAAATTGCGGACATTTTTATACAGCGGTTTGTTTGTAACTGTCGCTAAAATTTTATATTCATTACTATTTATTTATAGCAGCAATTTTGGAAACCGCTGTTAAAATTAAAAAATAGCTTACATATTTTTTTACAAACCGTTACTATTATTTTTTATTTTAAATTAGTTTTATTTTCATAACTTTGTTAACATGCCAATTTTATTACATTTCAACATGTTTTATATTACAACTAACTAGCATATTCAAATGAATTTATAAAACATTTAAACTTTCAACAAATATATTAATTTGTTAAACAAAATCCAGATTACAAGTAAACTAAAATTCAATACAAATAAAATAAACAAACTAAAATCTATTACAAACAAAATAATAACTGAAGAATACAACAATAGCAAATTATTTTTCTATTATGAAGCATTTACTTTTCACTCCGATTAGAATTATATCCAATTTAAGCATCATGACTTACTGAAAAAGACGGTTTGACACCTAGTGAAATTGACTCAATTCCTTTGTATGAAACTTGAAAATATAAACAAACTATGAGTTGTATGCATTCATAAAAGCACCATGAATTTTAAAACAAACAAACCATGAGTTGACATAAGTACAAACACACCATACAACATTATGAAGGTTTCCCCAAAAATTATAAAATGTATTAGGAATCTCAACATTTAAGATCTATTTAACTTACTCCTCTTTTTTTAGCCATCTATCTCACATATTATTCACACAGCAAGTATAACTGAGTAAATATTTCGAATCAATTTTAGATGCAGCACCAAACAAAACAATGAAATAGATCATGATCTAATGTGCAAATAGGATTTATCCCATAATTCCCAATGTTATTAATGGCGGATGACAGTTGATGGTGGAAAGCCAAAAATCCGACATACAAATATGGCGGATGGCGTTGCGGTTAATGGCGAAAGCCATGGCGGCTATATATATATATATATATATATATATATATATATATACACACACAAAAAATACTAAAAAAAAACTAATAACATATATCAATAACAATAAAATTAGAAATATATTCTAAGAAATAAAATTCAACAAAAATATAACTGTTATATATAATTTGAACTATATAAGATTTACATTTATGACATTATGTTACTTATAATCAAAGTCAAATTCTCCATGGCGGCCTCCATGGAGATGGCGGCCGCCATAACCGCCTATAGCGTTCTGCCCGATTTCCACCCCGCCATGACACAGCCATAACTGCCTTTTGATAACACTGATAATTCCAGAACCAACAGCAAGCATTTTAGAAAATACCTCAACATATCACAATCAAAAAGAGAATTAAAATAGAACAAACGGGACATAAACAAGTTCTATATAATCCATGACTCAAACTTTTCATCACACAAGTGATTACTGTTATTAAAAATGCAGCCATTTCAAAAATTGAGACCAGATCAGCTTGTGATGGAGACATTAAGTACCTCTATCAAATATACCTCGTATTAATTAATGTTTACCAATTGACTTACGTACTTAAATTTCCATTTTTCCAACCACCCACCAAACCCAACTTTAAATCCTAGCTCTAGCTCTATTATTGACTAAGGTCATGCATTCAAGGGTTAATAATATTTCCCATAACAAGGCAAGGTGGATTCCTCATTATGCACCAAAAGAAGGAATAAAAACGAACAAAAAAGATCTATACATTAATATATCAACATGATAGCCTGGAATCTGTAATTTCCCAATCAAAGTTCACAATGATGTTTTGGGCATTTGAAGATTAAGAATAGCTAATTTTTTCCTATTATTTGTTTAATTAAGAGTTACTACTTACCAAACAGAGAATCTGAGAATTCATGGATTCCTCCTCCAGACTGCAAACATATAATTCAACAAATTTAGTGCCCCAACATTGAAGTTACACCCACAAATGTAGAAATGAAAGACTTACCTTAATAGGGAAGTATGCCCACACATTTGGCTTGCTTTTGAAACTGAGCTCCTGCACAAATATTTTAACTCAGTACAAGTTATATGATGAATGAAGTAACAGATGAGATTGTTGTTGGACTTAGTAGTTAACCTGCACTTTCCTGCTTGTAGGCTTAAAACCATCATCGAGGTCCTCACTTGTCACTCGTACAGCTACACAATGACCTTCTGGCCTTGTAGATTCTGCTATGTCAAAATCAAAAGGGGTAGCTAAAACTGATGTTTTCCTCCAAGCATCATTCCCCCCCCCCACCCCACTATGTTCCACCCCATAGAAACGCCTTATCTCTGTTAAGTGAGACACATGAAAGAAATGTAAGAAATCAAATCAGTGAGCAAACAACAAGAAAGCAAATAAATAGTAAAGAATTTATCTGAAGTTGTACCAGGAATTTGCGAGAGGTATACCCATCCCAATGGCAACTCGTGTTGCTAGCAGATTTATCTCTGCTATCCACTCAGTAAAAAGGTGTTCAACCTATATAAGACTCAATTGCAAATCAATCAACCATGTCGGTGAAAAAAAAAAGAGGAAAAAAAAATAAAAAAAAAAAAAAATAAAACAGCGTACAGAAAACAGGAAAAACTGACTTCAAGCATTACAAGCATCCTTACAAAATCTCCAAACATATACAGAATCCAAGAGTAATTAGCAAAGCTCAAATGCCTGTGATACCACAAAACTCTAAGCATTATCATAAAGCACATTATGTTTCTATGTCCATTTTAGAAGAAACTATTAACTAACATATTAATCATAATCAATTGGAGAACCAAAGTCAAAAGGAGAATTAGTAAAGTCATAATAGAGAAACAAAATAACTATGGTGTGGGCTATAACCAAGGTTATAGTACAACATCTGTAGTCAGGGGTTCAACTCTAAAAAGTAGTACTCATCAGTTTCCATACTATAAAGATACTCAACAGTAGCTTCCCCAACATAATTTACAGATTTAGCCAATCTTCTAGTTGCCTGTTCTAGTTGTTTCTCTATCTCTGGAGGAGCTACAATAATGGGACCCTCCTCAATAATCAGTTACAGATGAGTGATTAGGCCATTTGGGAGATTCATTTCATCATAGTAATGTGGTGTGGCAACAGAAAATTTTCATACCTTTTGGTGCCTCCTTTGAATACTGCAATCACGGCTATGCGGCATATCCATGGAAATCCTAATAATAATATCCTATGAAATTGCCAAGTTGGAATGATATCTATGAACTATTAAGCTGAGTCTATGTAAATCACTTGCTAAATTCCATATCTGCTCAAATGAAAGTAACAGCAAATAATGAAACATCAATAAGTATTAAAAAAAGAAATACCTGCAATTTATATTAGCAATGTCGCAATGGAGACCAATCAAGATGGACCAAGCTTTAACAGCCAGATTCAGTTAACTCCCCTGCACTCTTATCCCTGCAGGCTGCATGCAGTGGTGAATGGGTTATCATATAGGAAAACTAAATTACATAGAATGTGACCAATCAATCCTTGAATAAGAGAAAGAAAACAATCAAATCACACTAGTAATCACATTGACACGGAAAAAGCAAAGGGAGTTGCATTGATCACTAATCAGAAAACAAATTGAAGAAAAGTCCATAACTTTAATCAAAACAAGTTTTAATCTCTAATGTGTGTTTCTCATAACTCATACCAAAAAGCTTTAGCCCTTTCCATCTAAACCCAAACCATTACCGAAAATCAATAGAATAAGATAAATTAGAAAAGGAATATGCCATAGTCAGGAATTATAATAAATGACAAGAATAAGAAGGAAAGGTTGTCTTAATTGGCACAGTAAATGCTCAAGCGAGTTCAAGATCAACAATCTTAAGCATCATTGTTGTTCAGTCCATCAACAAATTATGAGGCTTCAAGTCCCTTCACAAAGAAAAGTTCCAATCCAATCTTGAGTTAGATAAATGTTATGCGTATGTACATATGTGGGAGAGAAATGAAGAAGGAAGGAAGGTTAGGTACCTACCAGTGCAAGATTCCATGACTGTGGTAGAAAGCAACGCCCCTGCAAAATTGGTACATCAAGCTCTGTAAGCAAATCCACAAAATTGATAAAAACCTCGAGAACAAGAACGCTTATGGGCATGAAATAAAATAAAATAAAATAAATAGCTAGATAGATTGATAGATAGATAGGTATAATACTTTAATGGTTCTGAGTGGGATGTTTTCTCCAGTTTGACGGAAAAAGCGAATGAATTTCTTGAGATTGGTTTCCACGTACTCAAACACCAAGTACAACATTGTCTTCCCTTCCTTGTTCTGACCTTGTTTTACATCCATTAGCCTGTATGTCCAGTCCGAAACCAAATTAACTAATAAATAAAACTAATTTTGCATCGTATCCATTAAATTAAAACTAACATTTGGTAAAATGATCCCAACTAAAACCCTAAAATAAATAAAAATAAATAAAATTGAATTGAAAAGGGTGGGGGAGTTTGAGAAAGAAAAGGTACCTGACGACATGGGGATCGCGAGAGAGCATTCGCAAAATGGAGACCTCACGGAGAGTGGTGAGAGGGAATTCTTGAGGCGAGTCTTCTTGAGGCATCGATCTTGCTGATGGCCTTCTCTCTTGCCCTATACACCTGTGTGGTGTCGCTACTGCTGAGACGTTGTTGGGCATTGCTGCTGCTGGTACGTTGTTGGGCGTTGCTGCTGCTGCTGCTGGTACGTTGTTGGGCGCAAATCAGAATGAGAGAGAATGGTGAGACGGTAGGGCAGATCCGAATTGAATGAGAGGGAAGTAAAACTGAGGAAGGAATGAAATTTCAATAAAAAAAAAATGATGTGCAGTTTTTTTTTAATAAACCGTCATTAAACATTGTTAAATCGCCACAAAGTTTAGCTTTTTTTAAAGTATAAATTATCGCTAAACTTTATTAAATCACTACAAAATTTTAAATTTTGTGACAATTAAAAAAATCATAGTGTAAATCATCGTTAAATTTTGTGACAATTAAAAAAATCATAGTATAAATCATCGATAATTATGCCAATTTAAAAAATCGTCGCAATTATTTATCAATTTTTTAATAGTGTAAATATATATCGACAAAAAAAGTTAATGAGTAAATTTATGGTTTATATTGAAAAGGGTTTGGTTTTCCTATATTCTTCAAATTATCTTTTTATTTTCGAACATATTACTTTACTTTTACTAATCCTATTGTTTTGTTCTTCTCTTAGAACAATTATTACATCCATTCTTCTAATGAAAATAATATTTTTCTCATATTCAAAAAAGTATTGAAAGAAGTAAAGATATATTTGGAATTTTGTTGTGTCAAGAAATATAGACAGATTTGTCATGGCTGATAACAACCAATGCATGTTGCATGATACAAATATTGTAAAGGAAATTGACATCATTGACAACATAAATCTTCATAATATTTTTGAGTTTGTGGCCCATGAGAATTTGCCAACTTGATGTGACAAAGATATCCTTATAGGTGATTGCTATAAAACTTCAAATTTTATTTTTTGAGAGATTTAATTTCGTAAAATTAACTAAAAATTATTTTACCAACTTCATCCTCTCTAGATGTGATTAGAGTTATTGTTGCTGTAAATCCATTTGAAAAAAAAAATTGACTGATAAGGGGAAAGTTCAAACAATAATAATTTAATTATAAGATATGAGGGCAACGTGCATGTATTTAAAATTATACTTTTTTTTAACAAACCTATTTATGTTTATTTTGTTTACTACAATATTTTACTTAGAATTAAACTTATTTACTTGGGATCAACTTAGATGCGTTTAAGTTTTTTTTTTTTTTAGGGGAAACAAAGTGAAAGTTGCAATATGCAGCTTAAAATAAAAATATTGTATACAATAAAGTATTTATTGAACTTTTCAATATAATTATTTATAATTTCTTTAGTCATGTGAACAACAATTTTAATTCTCAATATACTTTTTAATATATATCTATATATATATATACATATATAGGTTTTTATTGGCATACATTTTTTTCCAATTACATTTATTCTAAATTATACATTTTAAATATAGACAAACTCGTGCAATGCACAAGCACTATATCTAGTTCAAAGATAAAATTTGTAGCATTATCTTTGTCTCAATAGTTTAATATGTTAAGTTTTGATGATGACAAATACAAGATAAAAAGAATAATGCTTATGCTTGATGGATCTACTTTATAGATGACAAATGCATCACAAAAGAATATTAATTATGTTACATATATGTGCCTAAAAGAGATATATTAGATCATGCATGATTATGTACTTTATTTAGTTATACTTCACTTAATAATCATGCAATAAGATATATGCAATATTCTTATATGCATGTTAGACTAATTAGAGTTATACATTTATGAATCATGCATATTAAGATATTAAGTTATGAATTTGGACTAACTATGCTTGTTTTAAGTGAATAATACTTTGTAGGATAGTTTAAGTACCAAGAGTGAGCATTGCAACTAGAAAGCAAAAGAACACAACTATGCTCAACTCAAGAAAAATGAGAATGATAAAGATGTTCCAAGCAATTTATAAGATTTGAAGAGAAGAAATTTGTGAAAGCTTGGATTACATTAAGAAGCCTAAGGACTAGAATTAGTATATTTTCCTTTTAGGTTTTCTCCTATGTAAAGATAGAGGTTTTACAAGAAAAGAGCTCAAATATATTTTTAAGTCTTTAAAAATGGTTCTTACATATTTAAATGTCCAACAAACTATTTTTGGAAAGTTAATCTTGGTGGTAGTTCACACATTTGAAAAATAGCCAAGTTTGTGTTTTGTAAAACTGACATTTGGTTATTATTTTGATCATAACTTTCAAACTACTTTGAGATTTATTGTGAAACTTATTGCATATGAAAATAGACTCAAATATCTTTCCAATGAGTGGTCATTTGCTTTAAATGGATAAGAAATGAAGAAGTTATGACCATTTAAAGTCAGTTTTCAAAAACAATCAAGTTTAAGTTTTGAAAAACTGACCTTTAGTCACTCTTTTGATCATAACTTTCAAAATACTTTGAGTTTTGTTGTGAAAATTGTTTCATTTGAAAATAGACTCAAATATATTTCCAATGACTGGTCATTTGCTTTAATCGGATAAGAAATGAAGAAGTTATGACCTTTTAAAGTCAGCTTTCAAAACTAGAAATATTGTAATCGATTACACAAGTCATATAATCGATTCCAACATTGACAGAAGCCATGTAATCGATTACCAGAAGTGTGTAATCGATTACCAAGTGCCCAGAAACATTCCCAATGGCTATAAATGGCTAGTTTTCATAAAAAATCATTTCTAAACACTACCAATGGCTATTTTATTACTTGAGCTCTATATATAAGTGTTGTATGAAGCTTATACACCTCTTGAACACTTGATTTGATCCGTGAATCACCAAAATCATATTTTGAGCTCTTTATTGCAAAATCCTTCTATTCCTTTGTTCTTCAATTTGTATTATCCACTCTTAAGAGAGTTTTCTATCATCCATACTTTGTTCTTCAAGTTGTATATCTACTCTTGTGAGAGTTTTTATTCTTTCTATTCACCTTGAAATCATTGTAAGAGGGAGAGGTATCCTCAAGAGAGAAAAGGGTGAGGTATCCCTTGTAGTGAGACTCATACACAAAGGGTGAGGTATCCCAAAAGTGTTGTGAGTGCTCTTGATTATAAAGGTCATCAAGCACCTGTGAAGCTTGAAGAATTGGAGGCTCTAGCACAAGGGTGAGGTATCCCAAGGTGTGAGGAGTGCTCTTGTTTATACAAAGGTTTTCCTAGCACCCGTGAAGTTTAGGAGATAGTGAAGAAAATCTAAAGTTAAGCT
Source organism: Ormosia emarginata (assembly GCA_029884605.1). Lineage (NCBI taxonomy): Eukaryota > Viridiplantae > Streptophyta > Magnoliopsida > Fabales > Fabaceae > Ormosia > Ormosia emarginata. The sequence goes on from JAQQTP010000081.1 coordinate 63,256,657, forward strand.
TGGGGACTGGATGTGGGCCACAAGTAGTTGGTGGCTGAACCAGGATAAATTCTTGAGTTTGATTCTCTCTTCCCTACACTCTTTAATTTTAGTATTTAGTATAGTATACTTATTTATTGCATATCTTGTCATCTTGGTGATTTGAATCTATGAACTTGATATTTAACTTATTTGTTTAATTCATCATATATCCCAAGTAGTATTTATGAAATCACTAATAGTTGCACCTTTGTTAAACTTATTTCGCTGTATTTATTAATTGAGTTATTCAAAACACTTAATTTCTCAAAGTTGCATTAAAATTTGTAATCATCCAATTCACTCTCCCTCTTGGGTGATGGTTGTCATGGCTAACAAGTGGTATCAGAGCTTCGTGCTCTGGTGAAAGCTTAACCGCTTAGAGTTAAAGATCCTTGTTTGTTGGCAACCATTAAAAAACTTTTCAAAATGGAAGGTTTTGAAATTGATAAACCACCATTCTTTGATGGTGTGCATTTTGTTTATTGGAAAGCTAAAATGGAATTGTATATGCAATCTATTGATCTTGATTTGTGGGATGTTGTGCTTGATGAATTTTCTCCCAAACCAAAACAAGATTTGAATGCTTATGACAAGAAATGTTTTTCCTTGAACATTAGAGTAATGCAAATGTTGAGAAGTAGTTTGAATGATGATGTTTATGCTAGAATTAAGAGTTGCTCTAATGCTAAAGATATATGGGATGCTCTTTGTAACACCCTGAATTTCCGTATCTCTTAAACAATAATTTTGACAGTTAACAGAATTTTACTATTTAGTAATTTCTGTGCACTGTAAAATTATTTTATTTATTCCATCAGCATATTTGATCATTTTGAGTGATTTACTCCGTGTTAGGAAAATAATAATTATCGGGCCGAAGAAAATCTTTAAATATTTATTTCTCTTGACTGTTAATTATTTTTAATAATCTGACTTGATTTTCATACGTTTTCTAATATTTGTAATTTTTGTGGATGATTATAAAATTTTTTTACTGTATGTGGGCCTAGGTGGCCATACGTGGGCCCAGGTAGGTCCCGCAAAGTAAAAAATTTTCTACGCATAGAAAAATTTGTACTGTTTAGACGGAGACAGGGGATCTTATTAAACCTGAATCCGGAAACAGTTTCTAAAATTTTATTGTACTGTGTTTTGTACTGTATTTATTTATCAGACGATAAAAATACAGTAAATATATTCTTTCGTGGGGTTTTAGCAGATAAAAATAGAAATTATACTATTAAGTCAATATTAGTGATTGTGACAATTTTTAATGGACCAATAGGAAACAAGTTCAATATTGAAGACTTTAATATCAACCGTTGATTTAATCGATGGTAAAGACTTGATCTTGATTTAATCAACGGTGTAGGATAAGTTTAATAAAATGGCTATGACCATTTATAACCATTGGATTTGGATTTAATCAATAGTAGAGATTTGGTCTCAAAAAGTGACAAAGACCATTTATGACCATTGGATGAAGAATTAATCAAGGGTGGAGATTTGGTCTTGTAAAGTAACAAGGACCATTTATGACCATTGGATGTAAATTTAATCAATGGTGGAGAATTAGTCTTAAAAAGTAGCAAAGACTAATTATGACCCTTGGATTAAAAGTAAGAAGGAGTAATCTTAACCCTTCATTTTGGAGACACATCTAATGGTTAGAATTTAAAGGAGAAAGATCCAATGGCCTAGATTAAGTCTTCTAAATCAAAAGTCTACCTAAATCCTAACCATTGAATTAATCAATGGCTAGAAAGGCTTCAAATAATGGCTTGAAAAAGATGACAACTTTGAAGAAGCAAGGATGAAGGGGGGGACGGTTTTTGAGCTTCATTTTGGAGCTAAAGAAAAATTTTAAGTTATTATTAGATGTCTTGATCAATTATACATAATTATTGATCAATTTCCTCAAGCAAAAATATTTTCTTCTTTCTCTCCATGCAAGCTACGGCCATGCACTCTAAAGGGGGCCAATTCCTTTACTCATTTTACTTGGTCATTCTTCTAACAATAATTCACTCATTTCTCACTCACTCTCCACGGCAATGCATCCATTTGTGAGGCAAATTATTACAAATCAATTCCTATCATTTTCTATCACTTTGTCTTGGTCAACATGCATTATTATTGATTTGTTTGCATCCTTAGGAGAGTGTTTGGAGGGGGGCACGGTTTTTGGTGCCTTAAGAGGATGGCAAAGTGGAAGACCATCATTATTACTCATTCTTGGTCTTTCTTTGTCAATTTCAAGAAGCTAAACTTAGAAAATTTTCTCTCCTTTCTCTTTTCCTCTATGTTTCGGCCATGACCATCAAGAACACCTTCCATCACTCAAAAATTTTATCCAACCTAGTTTCTTGAATCCTTACCTTATTCTAAGAACATCTCTAGTTATGAGTTTTCTCTAAATCATTCATCTTGATCTTCAAATCCAAGCTTCAAGATTCTACCAAAAATGGTAAATTTCATATTTCTTCTTCTAATCTTCTAGTTTTGATTTTCTAAGCCATGATTAAACCATGGTTTACCTAATTCTACACTTGTTATTGATTGTAACATTTGTTTATGATTTTTAGGAATTTTCCCAAGGAGCTTCACAAAATTTGTGGAAGGAAAAACTAAGTGTTTTCACTTCATCTCTTGTCTTAACCAAGCCTAAGAAGCTTTTCTCTTACAAAAATCAAAAATTCCATCTTTGTTCTTCAAGAGGAATTTCGGCCATACCATCCAAAATCACCATCCAATCCTTTTTAATTTCATCTAACCATAGATCTTGAATCTACATGATATTCTAAGCAATTTTCATGTTGGAGATTTTCTCTAAATCATCTCTCTTCAACCTTGTTCTTCAAGCTAAAGATTGAAGTTTTAATGGTGAAGTTTGTTACTCTTCACTTTTCTTTTGATTTTCAAGGTTCTAACCATGATGCACATCCATGGTTTTCTTATTCAAGCTTAAGATACTAATAAATATATGTGTTGTTTTGTGTTTAAGAAACCCTTGGTGGTGAAGGACTTGGAAAGAGAAGCAAATCAATAAGCTTTTGAGGATCTTCAAGAGGTAAGAGGGAGATCCATCTCATCAACCAAGCATGGTGGTGAGAGATGGTCTTATATTTGATGGATAGTGAATCCATGTGAGGATTCATATCCATGGTCATGTAAATTATTTGTGTGTGTTTATGAACTTTGATTATTTGCCTATGCTTGATATGCTTTGCATGATTTTATGGCTTATATGGTATGCTTATAATATGCATGATGATAATATGGTATGCTTATAATATGCATGATGAGAATATGTTGAAATTATGTATATGTATGCCCTGATGTGATGATGGAAAGAAAATCAATTTTTGGCTTCAATGGCCAAAGGAAAGGAAATACGGTTTTGATACCCATGAAGAGGGTTTATGTTGAAAATTTTTAACACAAGGGAATTAATTTTTTGGTCCCTAGAACATTGAGAATTTCGGCCAAGACACCTCAACATAGGTGTTTATAACTTAATATTTTCATGGAAGAATAAAATTGGATTGATTTGAAAAGCATGGAAAATGAACAAAGGATATGTTTTTCAAGAGAACAAGAACATGGTTTTGAAGGATTTTTATTAATTTATTTTGTGTAAAAAGATCCTAAGTGTTTTTCTAAACATGAGTTTGGAATGAAACGGGCAAACGTTGATTTTAAGGATTTGCAAAGAAAGTGAAAAAGGATTTGTAAAGAAAGTGAAAATGAATTTGAACAAATGAGTTTGGTTTTTATGACCATAAGTCTTACGGTTTTGAAAGCAAAATTTTAATGGTTTTGTTTGTGTAAAACCATATTGACTTAGAAGGAAAAATGTTTTGATAATTTTCAATAGTCGTATGTCCACGTTTTGAAGGCTTGTAATGCCTTAATTTTGATGAGACAAAGTGATTTTCCAAGTGGAAATATAATTGATTTAATACAAAAATTTGGAAAGGGAATTAGAGCATTTTATCACTTGAGATAATAGAAACTTTCGTAACAGAAAACAAAGAGAGGTTGAAAACATTTTAGTTTCAATTTATTTTGAGGAAGGTTGATTTTGGAAATGATTTGGGAAAAATGGAGAATATAATGGTATTTTGAAAATTTACTAACGTATAACTGATTTTCGAGTTTTGAAGTACGTTAGGAAATTCTTAAAGTTTGAAACATTGATTTAAATTAATTGAAAAGTGATTTTGTGGGTTATATTTGAAAAGAATTTCTTAAGTAAAGAACTGTGGAAAAAGATTTTCTTAAGTAAGAAAATATATTAAATGAAGTATAAAGTTATATTATTTTGAGAAAAGTTGAAAAGGAATTTTTGAAGGTTAAGAAATATTTTCTGTAATGAAATTGTGGTGAAAAATTATTTGCGTAGCTTAAAAATGATTTGAAATGCAGTAAAATATTTTTTCACAATTTGAAAAATGTGTTGAAAATGATATTGATTTATTTAAGTCCAAAATAATGTTTAGAATATTGAGGAATATTTTACGTGATTGTAAAATGTTGAAAAATATTTTACGTATCTTAAAAACGATTTGAAATACAGTAAAATATTTCTACGTGATTTGAAAAATGTTTAAATATTTCTACGCGATTTGGAAAGCATTTAAATATTTTACGTGACTGAAATATTGTTGAAAAATTACTACGTGATTTGAATAATGAGAGAATATTTTTACGTGATTTTGAAAATGGCGGAAAACTACTATGAGATTTAGAAAGTGTTTTAAATATTTTGAGAATGATGGAAAATGATTTACGCAACTTAAAAGAATGATTTTTAAGTTACGCGGTATTTTGAAAACTATGGAAAATTACTATGCAATTTGAGAAACGTATATTTTTATGCGATTGAGAAAAATGTTAAAAATTAATACGTGATTTAAAAGTGCAATGAAGTGTTGCGGTATTTTGAAAACATAAAAATGTGAAGTGTTACGATGTTGTGAAAACGTAATAGAAATGTTTTAGAATTATGAAAACGTAACAGAAATGTTGTGAGATTGTGAAAACACGACAATAGTGTTTTATAACTATGAAAACATGATAACATGATTTTGTTATTGAAAAAAATATAGTATGATTACTGTAAAACTAGTGTATGAACACTGTTTGTGAAAATAATGAGTTTTGCCTGTTATTGGCACGTGGTGCATTTTAGATGCATTGAAAAAATATATATATATGCGTTGAGGCATATGATTTAATTGAACAAACGAATTTGAAAAGAATGACCCTTGTGGTTGGACTTGCACTGATATATTCGTGCATTGTATAAACTATATCGAGAAATTATCTAATATATTGGTATTATGTGATTGGTATTTGGTGCATTATACATGCATTGGAATGGTCCGATGAGGATTGGATATGGACTGATTGCCTAGGAGAAACACACCTCTTGAGTGGGTGCGATATGCGTAGTGTAAGTCAATTGTTGACCTTGGGGGCATCGGGGTGCGGGTTGCTTACACGGGTGGTTGGTCGTGCTTTTTCCCGTAGGTTAGACTGATGCAACACACCGATGATCATGACCGAGACATTATTCTTATTCAAGATCTGATAAAGACTGTCATGTATATGCTAGATGTGCAAAATCAAAATGAGGATTATAGCACGTGGTCTGAAGCATGTGGTACCGACAAATCTTTTCGATCATTTCTCCAACTTGAGTTTAGCTCCATGGAGTAGGAACATTGAGTCTAAATGCACATGCATTATATGAGTACATTTATATCTGTGTGATATATTAATTGAGGAGTATTGACTATGACAATTGTTTTGAATACTTGAATGATGATGATGATAATGCTGAGGGCATTATCGTAATTATTATTTATGATAATTGAATTGATAAATGATTGGATGATGATAGTTGATTAATGTTGATGACATGATCATAATTGTGGTATGATCTATCCATATGATGTGATGCTTGTGTTATCTCTGTGCTGCCATGTTGGTATTGGTGTAGGTGATCTCACATCTTTGTTATGTTGTTTTGCTGTGTCTGTACTGTTAAAATCAAATAACAGAAGGATCGAGTTGTCTTAGACATAACGGGTGATGGATACTCTGAAATTGGTGACAACAATAAGGAGTGGACATTCAGGACTCGAAGGTGTGCAGTGTTGACAAAGGAACAGATGTCTGATGCATCAAGATGGACAGAAAAAGGAATAAGTATGTTAAAGTTTCTCGTTAGTGTTGTACCGTGCTATTAAGTAGGACCGTTATAGGGTTTCTCTTGTTAAAAAAAAAGAGTCTGTTAATTTTATATTTCTCTTTAAATTGTGAAATATTAATTGGTGTCAATATTGCATAATGAATAGTTAAAATATGATTTTTAATATTACCTAATATTTTCAGTAAATTTACGTTTCAGTAAAGAAGAAATTTTAAAACCCATATTTTATAACTCAAACTTTGTGTGAACTTCTTTTCAGATTTTAAGTCGGGAGTCAGACATGTGATACCTTAGGGAGGGTGTTACATTAGTTAGTATCAGAGCACGGTTTAAGTATTTTGGGGTTTGTGGGTAAGTCTGTTTTGTTTGTGTTGTGTTCTCTGCTTTGATTTCCGAAAGGAAACAAAGTTGTTTGAAAATGGATATCAGATCCATTTTATTTTGATTCGTCCACCTTTGAAGAAAAGACGATGACTCGTGATAAATGTACTTGTGTGGAAGTGGAACATGTTACTAGTCATGCAGTTGCAGCTACGGGAACAACGGGAGCAATGTGGAAAGACGACTGCATGAACAGAGGATCGCTGAACAGCGGAAACTGGAAGTTGAAGTTCAGGATCTGATGTAAGAGAATCATTCTTGGAATATAAGATTTCGTAATTTTGGAACCTGGTATTTCTTCTTAGGATATTGAGAAAGCTATTGATTTCGACAGAAAATGTATTTACGACCATTGAGAAACCAGAAGCAGTACGTGATGTGGAGAGGGGCAATTAACGAAGGATTGTACATTGAAGAAAATAATTTGCGGAAAGTTTGGACACATTTCCAGAGATTATGCTCTTTGAAAACAGAGTTTTCTGTTAGTAAAATCTTGGGTAGTAGGGAAAGTCGTTACTCTAAGTGGAATGGAAGTGTTCTGAGCGGAAGATTTAAACAATGGAGATTGCGTCATTGGAGCTAATCCTATAAACCCTACTGAATATTTCTGTGAGCAACTTATTCTGTGTGGCATATAATTGAGTAGATCAATTATATGTTAGAGTTATTCGTTATCCTCTAATTTGTTTATTTTTGTTTCTATTCTTAGCCGATCGAGCTACTTGTGTTATTCAAATATTGTTATAGATCAAATCTTTGTGTTAGTTCGATCTGTCGTTCAAAATTTTGTGTTAGTTTGATCTGTTTCATAAACAGATATGATCTTCAAAACCGATTGGTTATTTTTCAACCATATCCTATGAGATTGTCTCAATAAGGTGTTAATAATTCAGAAAAAAATTCATTCCTGAAAATCAGGCAAAATCAAATTCTTGTTGAATATGTTTGGTAACATATCAGATCATTTCACTACCTTTTCTTCCTAAACCTCTATAATGTTCTTTCATATATTGCATTTGCAAGAAAGAATATTTTGCAAGAAAGGATATTCCTATTTATATCCATGTCATAGTATCGGAGTGGCGCAGCGTGAGCGTGGTGGATCCTTCAAAGTTTGAAAACAGTTTTTCAGTGGGAAAGTCAAAAAGACAGTAATGGAAATCCTAGAAAATTTTTGGATCATAGGACTTCTCACCCAGCTTATCAGAAAGGATTAAGCATTCGTATAGACTGATGCATATAAGAAAAAATTTTAGGAATTGAAATATGTTTGAAGTACTTCTCTAGTATTAGTTTTATCTAATCCTAGTGAACCATTAGAGGTGAACAGTGACGTATTACATCGGAGCTTAAAATATGTGCTTATGCAGAATAGAAGAGTTGTAGGGTATGATTTTAGGAAATTGAAGTCATTTGAGGAAAAACTATTCTAGGCATGAATGAAGGTTGGTAGCCGCTGTATTGGTATCAGAGATATGGAGATACTTTCTTTCTGGAGTAACATTCAATATCTTCAGTAACTAAGAGTTTGAGATATCTATTTGATCAGGAGAAGTTGAACGTCAGGCAAAAAGATTTTGTTGGTTAGAATAGTATAGAAAGATGTAAGAGAGGAAGTTACATGGGAACTGGAAGGAAAGATGAAAGAGTAATATTCATTTTTATTCTGAGGGTGTGAAATCATGTTTGTCAAATTTCGAGGACGAAATTTCTTTTTAGAGGGGGAGTATTGTAACACCATGAATTTTCGTATCTCTTAAACAATAATTTTGACAGTTAACATAATTTTACTATTTAGTAATTTTTGTGCACTGTAAAATTATTTTGTTTATTCCATCAGCGTATTTGATCGTTTTGAGTGATTTACTCCGTGTTAGAAAAATAATAATTTTCGGGTCGGAGAAAATCTTTAAATATTTATTTCTCTTGACTGTTAATTATTTTTAATAATCTGACTTGATTTTCATACGTTTTCTAATATTTGTGATTTTTGTGGATGATTATGAATTTTTTTGACTGTATGTGGGCCCAGGTAGCCATACGTGGGTCCAGGTGGGTCATGCAAAGTGAAAATTTTTCTATGCATAGAAAAATTTGTACTGTTTAGAGGGAGACATGGGATCTTACTAAACCTGAATCCGGAAATAGTTTCTAAAATTTTATTATACTGTGTTTTGTACTGTATTTATTTATCGGGTAATAAAAATACAGTAAATATATTTTTTCGTGGGGTTTTAGCAGATAAAAATAGAAATTATACTATTAAGTCAATATTAGTGATTGTGACAATTTTTAATGGACCAATAGGAAACAAGTTCAATATTGAAGACTTTAATATCAACCGTTGATTTAATCGATGGTAAAGACTTGATCTTGATTTAATCAACGGTGTAGGATAAGTTTAATAAAATGGTTATGACCATTTATAACCATTGGATTTGGATTTAATCAATGGTAGAGATTTGGTCTCAAAAAGTGGCAAAGACCATTTATGACCATTGGATGAAGAATTAATTAAGGGTGGAGATTTGGTCTTGTAAAGTAACAAGGACCATTTATGACCATTGGATGTAAATTTAATCAATGGTGGAGAATTAGTCTTAAAAAGTAGCAAAGACTAATTATGACCCTTGGATTAAAAGTAAGAAGGAGTAATCTTGACCCTTCATTTTGGAGACACATCTAATGGTTAGAATTTAAAGGAGAAAGATCTAATGGCCTAGATTAAGTTTTCTAAATCAAAAGTCTACCTAAATCCTAACCATTGAATTAATCAATGGCTAGAAAGGCTTCAAATAATGGCTTGAAAAAGATGACAACTTTGAAGAAGCAAGGATGAAGGGGGGATGGTTTTTGAGCTTCATTTTGGAGCTAAAGAAAAATTTTATGTCATTATTAGATGTCTTGATCAATTATACATAATTATTGATCATTTTCCTAAAGCAAAAATATTTTCTTCTTTCTCTCCATGCAAGCTACGGTCATGCACTCTAAAGGGGGCCAATTCCTTTACTCATTTTACTTGGTCATTCTTCTAACAATAATTCACTCATTTCTCACTCACTTTCCACGGCAATGCATCCATTTGTGAGGCAAATTATTACAAATCAATTCCTATCATTTTCTATCACTTTGTCTTGGTCAACATGCATTATTATTGATTTGTTTGCATCCTTAGGAGAGTGTGAGGAGGGGGGCACGATTTTTGGTGCCTTAAGAGGATGGCAAAGTGGAAGACCATCATTATTACTCATTCTTGGTCTTTCTTTGTCAATTTCAAGAAGCTAAACTTAGAAAATTTTCTCTCCTTTCTCTTTTTCTCTATGTTTCGGCCATGACCATCAAGAACACCTTCCATCACTCAAAAATTTTATTCAACCTAGTTTCTTGAATCCTTACCTTATTCTAAGAACATCTCTAGTTATGAGTTTTCTCTAAATCATTCATCTTGATCTTCAAATCTAAGCTTCAAGATTCTACCAAAAATGGTAAATTTCATATTTCTTCTTCTAATCTTCTAGTTTTGATTTTCTAAGCCATGATTAAACCATGGTTTACCTAATTCTACACTTGTTATTGATTGTAACATTTGTTTATGATTTTTAGGAATTTTCCCAAGGAGCTTCACAAAATTTGTGGAAGGAAAAACTAAGTGTTTTCATTTCATCTCTTTTCTTAACCAAGCCTAAGAAGCTTTTCTCTTACAAAAATCAAAAAATTCATCTTTGTTCTTCAAGAGGAATTTCGGCCATACCATCCAAAATCACCATCCAATCCTTTTTAATTTCATCTAACCATAGATCTTGAATCTACATGATATTCTAAGCAATTTTCATGTTGGAGATTTTCTCTAAATCATCTCTCTTCAACCTTGTTCTTCAAGCTAAAGATTGAAGCTTTAATGGTGAAGTTTGTTACTCTTCACTTTTCTTTTGATTTTCAAGGTTCTAACCATGATGCACATCCATGGTTTTCTTATTCAAGCTTAAGATACTAATTAATATATGTGTTGTTTTGTGTTTAAGAAACCCTTGGTGGTGAAGGACTTGGAAAGAGAAGCAAATCAATAAGCTTTTGAGGATCTTCAAGAGGTAAGAGGGAGATCCATCTCACCAACCAAGCATGGTGGTGAGAGATGGTCTTATATTTGATGGATAGTGAATCCATGTGAGGATTCATATCATGGTCATGTAAATTATTTGTGTGTGTTTATGAACTTTGATTATTTGCCTATGCTTGATATGCTTTGCATGATTTTATGACTTATATGGTATGCTTATAATATGCATGATAATAATATGGTATGCTTATAATATGCATGATGAGAATATGTTGAAATTATGTATATGTATGCCCCTGATGTGATGATGGAAAGAAAATCAATTTTGGGTTCAATGGCCAAAGGAAAGGAAATACGGTTTTGATACCCATGAAGAGGGTTTATGTTGAAAATTTTTAACACAAGGGAATTAATTTTTGGTCCCTAGAACATTAAGAATTTCGCCAAGACACCTCAACATAGGTGTTTATAACTTAATATTTTCATGGAAGAATAAAATTGGATTGATTTGAAAAGCATGGAAAATGAACAAAGGATATGTTTTTCAAGAGAACAAGAACATGATTTTGAAGGATTTTTATTAATTTATTTTGTGTAAAAAGATCCTAAGTGTTTTTCTAAACATGAGTTTGGAATGAAACGGGCAAACGTTGATTTTAAGGATTCGCAAAGAAAGTGAAAAAGGATTTGAAAAGAAAGTGAAAATGAATTTGAATAAATGGGTTTAGTTTTTATGACCATAAGTCTTACGGTTTTGAAAGCAAAATTTTAATGATTTTGTTTGTGTAAAACCATATTGATTTAGAAGGAAAAATGTTTTGATAATTTTCAATAGTCATGTCCACGTTTTCGAAGGCTTGTAATGCATTGATTTTGATGAGACAAAGTGATTTTCCAAGTGAAAATATAATTGATTTAATACAAGAATTTGGAAAGGAAATTAGAGTATTTTATCACTTGAGTGAATAGAAACTTTCGTAACAGAAAACAAAGAGAGGTTGAAAACGTTTGAGTTTCAATTTATTTTGAGGAAGGTTGATTTTGGAAATGATTTAGGAAAAATAGATAATATAATAGTATTTTGAAAATTTACTAACGTATAACTGATTTTCGAGTTTTGAAATACGTTAGGAAATTCTTAAAGTTTGAAACATTGATTTAAATTAATTGAAAAGTGATGTTGTGGGTTATATTTGAAAAAAATTTCTTTAGTAAAGAACTGTGGAAAAAGATTTTCTTAAGTAAGAAAATATATTAAATGAAGTATAAAGTTATATTATTTTGAGAAAAGTTGAAAAGGAATTTTTGAAGGTTAAGAAATATTTTCTGTAATGAAATTGTGGTGAAAAATTATTTGCGTAGCTTAAAAATGATTTGAAATGCAGTAAAATATTTTTACGCAATTTGAAAAATGTGTTGAAAATGATATTGATTTATTTAAGTCCAAAATAATGTTTGGAATATTGAGGAATATTTTACGTGATTGTAAAATGTTGAAAAATATTTTACGTATCTTAAAAACGATTTGAAATACAGTAAAATATTTCTACGCGATTTGAAAAATGTTTAAATATTTCTACGCGATTTGGAAAGCATTTAAATATTTTACGAGACTTAAATATTATTGAAAAATCACTATGTGATTTGAATAATGAGAGAATATTTTTACGTGATTTCGAAAATGGCGGAAAACTACTATGAGATTTAGAAAGTGTTTTAAATATTTTGAGAATGATGGAAAATGATTTACACAACTTAAAAGAATGATTTTTAAGTTACGCAATTTTGAAAACGGTAGAAAATTACTACGCAATTTGAGAAACGTATATTTTTATGCGATTGAGAAAAACGTTAAAAATTAATACGTGATTTAAAAGTGCAACAGAAGTGTTGCGGTATTTTGAAAACGTAACAGAAGTGTTACGATGTTGTGAAAATGTAATAAAAATGTTTTAGAATTGTGAAAACGTAACAGAAATGTTGCGAGATTGTGAAAACACGACAACAATATTTTATAACTATGAAAACATGATAACATGATTTTGTTATTGAAAAAAAATAGTATGATTCTTGTAAAATCGGTGTATGAACCTTTGTTTGTGAAAAACAACGAGTTTTGCTTGTTATTGTACGTGGTGCATTTTAGATGCATTGAAAAAAAAATATATGTGTTGAGGCATATGATTTAATTGAACAAACGAATTTGAAAAGAATGGCCATTATGGTTGGACTTGCACTGATATATTTGTGCATTGTATAAACTATATATGAGAAATTATCTGATATACCTGTGATTGGTATTTGGTGCATTATACATGCATTGGAATGGTCCGATGAGGATTGGATATGACTGATTGCCTAGGAGAAACACACCTCTTGAGTGGGTGCGATATGCGTAGTGTAAGTCACTTGTTGACCTTGGGGGCATCGGGGTGCGGGTTGCTTACACGGGTGGTTGGTCGCACTTCTTCCCGTAGGTTAGACCGATGCAACACACCGATGATCCTGACCGAGACACTATTCTTATTCAAGATCTGATAAAGATTATCGTGTATATGCTAGATGTGCAAAATCAAAATGAGGATTATAGCACGTGGTTTGAGGCATGTGGTACTGACCGATCTTTTCGATCATTTCTCCAACCTGAGTTTAGCTCCATAGAGTAGGAACATTGAATCTAAATGCACATGCATTATATGAGTACATTTATATCTGTGTGATATATTAATTGAGGAATATTGGCTATGACAATTGTTTTGAATACTTGAATGATGATGATGATAATGCTGAGGGCATTATCGTAATTGTTGTTTATGATAATTGAACTGATAAATGATTAGATGATGATAGTTGATTAATGTTGATGACATGATCATAATTGTGGTATGATCTATCTATATGATATGATGATTGTGTTATCTCTGTGCTACCATGTTGGTATTGGTGTAGGTGATCTCACATCTTTGTTTTGTTGTTTTGATGTGTCTGTACTGTTTAAATCAAATAATAGAAGGATCGAGTTGTCTTAGACATAACGGGCGATGGATACTCGAGATTGGTGACAACAATAAGGAGTAGACATTCGGGACTCGAAGGTATGCAAAGTGTTGACAAAGGAACGGATGTCGATGCATCAAGATGGATGAGAAAAAGGAATAAGTATGTTAAATTTTCTCGTTAGTGTTGTGCACCGTGCTATTAAGTAGGACCCGTTATATGGTTTGCTTCTTGTTAAAAAAAAAAAGAGTCTGTTAATTCTATATTTCTCTTTAAATTTGAAATATTAATTAGTGTCAATATTGCATAATGAATAGTTGAAATATGATTTTGAATATTACCTAATATTTTCAGTAAATTTACGTTTCAGTAAAGAAGAAATTTTAAAACCCATATTTTATAACTCAAACTTTGTGCAAATTTTTTTTCAGATTTTGAGTCGGGAGTCAGACATGTGATACCCTAGGGAGGGTGTTTCACTCTTGATGCTATTTATCTTGCTAACAATGATTTCTTGCATAAAGTTGTATATAGAGAGCAAGAAGAGCAAAAACCTCTAAAGGAAGACAACATTGAAAAATGTCCTCAAGAACATGTTCAAAGCAAGAAAATAAGCTCAATGTCTCTTGGTGATGATGGTGCTCAATTTGAAGAAGATGCAAAGCAAAATAAAATTGAGAAGGAAGATGTTCTTGAATCTTGGATGGAAAACAATGAGGAAGATGATGATTCCCTTAAAGAGCCAAGTATGTTTGAAGTTGAGACCACTTCATATATGGCTAAAAAGGACCTTGAGGTAAATGATGTTTGTCTTTTTTATGGTCCTTTCTATGATGAGCTACAATGTGTATATGATGAATTATATGATGACTTGTTGTTTTTAGAAAGGAAAAACTCATCTTGTTTAGAAAATATTTTCTTTATTGAAAATGAAATTGAGATTTTGAAAAATGAATATGTTTTTCTTGATGAGGAAATATATTTGAAATGTGAAACCTCAACTTCTTGTGAAAAGTGCATTGATTTAGAAAATCAAGTTGAGGACTTATATTCTGAATTTGCCAAAGCTAATGATTCTAATTGCTACATTCCATGCTTGTTAATGAGAATAAAATTGATGTTATTCCATATAAAAATTCAAGCAAGGCTTATGGCAAAAATAGAATAGAATGTAATAACAACAAAAGGCTTAAGTTTTCCAAAGATGATCTTCAAAGGACCAAACCATCATTAAATTCAATTGTTTGCAATTTTTGTGGTCATCTAGGACATATTTCTCATTTGTGCAATTATAGAAGAAATCCTTATATGAGAAATAACTTAGTTTGGGTTCCGAAAAGTCTTAAAGATTCTAGTACTACCATTCAAGGACCCAAGATGAAGTGGGTACCAAAATATCCTCCTAGTGTCTCAATTATGCAGAAAGTTTCTTAAAAGGATAGACTAATTGGTCAAAAGAAAGATGAATCATTAAGAAGAATGCTTCCAAAGCCCATTGGTAGAAGTTTTGATCAAAGAAGGAAGATGACTTCAACCAAAGCTTCTCAAGTACAAAATATGAAACTTGTAAAGTTCAAAACACCAAACGAGAAGCAATGGGTAAGAAAAAGAGTTTCCTTAACTACCAAGGCCAAGGGTGACCATTTACTCAAGCATGCATTGAAGTGAAATACAACTACGCCACTTGAGGTTGAAAAAATTTGAAATGGTCCAAGTTCTCCAAGAGTAATGAAAACATAAAAGGATGGCATGGAGAACCACAACATTCTTAGGGAGCCTTGATGCTTATAAGTTGGAATCACCTACAAAAACTTAAAGAGTACATTTTTGGTGACATCAATCTCTTATCCTCATCTATGCTTTAAATTGAATATCATGTTATATTTGGTGAAGTAGAGAGTTATTTTTCACATGCCTTACATGATCATTGTTTGCCCCAAAACGCTTATATATGTTTTGATGATGATCATGACAAACTTGAATCTTGCTTTGAAAATGCTTAAACTATGCTTTTGGATTCAAGTGCACATGTTCTTCCTTTATTCTTGTAAGAACTAACATTGCATTATATATCAATCTAAATTATGCTTGCGAATGAGCTTAAATGATATTTGATGCTAACCTATATTTTAGAGAACTTTTTGAGTTAGCTTTGGAAGTGTCTCTATGTGCTTCAAATATAGCCATCAAATATTGAAATGTTAAGCATAAATGTAAAGTTGAATGAAGAAGGACATGCAGAGACTTTCTTCAAGGCAATGGAATGGAATACTCAATGAAAGAAAGTACAAACTCAAAGGACCTATAAATGAAGAACATTCTAAAGGAGCATCACTTTCTATCTAACTTAATAAGTATCTCTATCCCTAAACTATTGTGGTATTCTATATGCTAGGGATTATATAATACTTGTTGATAAATTGATCTTAAAAGATTAGATGTTTTCCTTACATGAGAAGTATGCTTAGCATTGACAAAGTGCCTAATTGACATTAAATTGCTAGTTTTGTCATTGCATATGGGGTGGATGACATTAGTTCTATACATATAGCATATTTCATCATGATGAATGTTTAATATTTATGATTCTATTGATTTATGGTTTCTTTGTAGTATAACACATATGAGAATCACGCTCTTGTCTTGAAAAGAATATGTGGTTTTAATATAAAATTTTTCTACCATTCTAAAATACTTTTGAAAATATAATGTGTTCTTACAAAATTCTTTTTGAAAGGGGGATAAGTTTTAAAATAGTTTTTGATTGATGGATTAAGAATATGACCTTTTATGGTAATATGATTGCATGATCTTAGTATACATATTTCACTTTATCCATCTTGTGCTTCAATGAGGGGGAGCCTAGCTCTTGAATTGTTGTTTATATCTCATAGCTTACATCCTTGTTTGACATGAAGTGTTCTATTGTTAATACTATCAACATGTCAATAGGGATCATCTCTTATTCTCTTTCCCTCTATCAATGAAAGAAGGTAAACATTCTTAAACTTTATATCTTTTGATTCTTTCATTGAGAAATGCTTGATATGTGACAAGTTGTATGATCTTTCATTTGAAAACCTCAAATCCATGATCTTACATGAATATTTTGTAACTCCTAACAAGTGATGTCAAGTGGTACTTATTTATCATGTGATATGCAAGATACTATATGCTAGATATAATTTACTAAGCTTATTGCTATCATATGCTAAATATTGATGTACCAAAATGTGACAAGTATTACATGAATAATCTTTTATATCTTGAAAACATACTTGTTTTATCTCTCTTTTCTTGAATCATGTGTAGAATTAAATAAAGGGAGATAGTTATGATTTGAATAACTTGAAGAAGTTTCTAAGTTTTGATGATCCTACTCTTTTTGACAACACGAGTTTTGTTTATAAAAGGAGTGAGAATATTATCTTTCCTTCCTAAGCCTTTTTGTTGATGTCAAATAGGGGGAGTGAAAACTAGAAAGAAAAATATGTATGTTCTTGTACTTATTGTTGCAATGCTTACATGAATATCTATTCTTCTATATTGTATATTTTTCTTTGGTGATTTGTCATCATAAAAAAAGGGGAGATTGTAGTATTGTCTTTGCCTCAATGGTTTAATATGTTAAGTTTTGATGATGACAAATACAAGACAAAAAGAATTATGCTTATGCTTGATAGATGTGCTTTATAGATGATAAATGCATCACAAAAGAATATTAATCATGTTACATATATGTGCCTAAAAGAGATATATTGGATCATGCTTGATTATGTACTTTATTTAGTTAAACTTCACTTAATAATCATGCAATGAGATATATGCAACATTCTTATATGCATGTTAGACTAATTAGAGTTATACATTTATAAATCATGCATATTAAGATATTAAGTTATGAATTTAGACTAACTATGCTTGTTTTAAGTGAGTAATACTTTGTAGGATAGTTCAAGTACCAAAAGTGAACATTGCAACTAGAAAGCAAAAGATCACAACTATGTTCAACTCAAGAAGAATGAGAATGATAAAGATGTTCCAAGCAATTTACAAAATTTGAAGAGAAGAAATTTGTGGAAGCTTGGATTACATCAAGAAGCCTAAGGACTAGAATTGGTATATTTTCTTTTTAGGTTTTCTCCTATGTAAAGATAGAGGTTTTACAAGAAAAGAGCTCAAATATGGTTTTAAGTCTTTAAAAATGGTTCTTACATATTTAAATGCCCAACAAACTATTTTTGGAAAGTTAATCTTGGTGGTAGTTCACACATTTGAAAAATAGCCAAGTTTGTATTTTACAAAACTTACATTTAGTTATTATTTTGATCATAACTTTCAAACTAATTTGAGATTTATTGTGAAACTTATTGCATATGAAAATAGAATCAAATATCTTTCCAATGAGTGGTCATTTGCTTTAAACGGATAAAAAATGAAGAAGTTATGACCATTTAAAGTCAGTTTTAAAAAATAATCAAGTTTGAGTTTTGAAAAGCTGACCTTTAGTTACTCTTTTGATCATAACTTTCAAAATACTTTGAGTTTTGTTGTGAAATGTTTCATTGGAAAATAGACTCAAAGATCTTTCCAATGACTGGTCATTTGCTTTAATCGGATAAGAAATGAAGAAGTTATGACCTTTTAAAGTCAGTTTTTAAAACCAGAAATGTTGTAATCGATTACACAAGTCCAGTAATCGATTACAACGTTGACAGAAGCCGTGTAATTGATTACCAGAAGTGTGTAATCAATTACCAAGTGCCCAGAAATGTTCCCAACGGCTATAAACGGCTAGTTTTCATAAAAAATCATTTCTAAACACTACCAACAACTATTTTATCACTTGGACTCTATATATAAGTGTTGTATGAAGCTTATACACCTCTTGAACACTTGATTTGATCCTTGAATCACCAAAATCATATTTTGAGCTCTTTATTGCAAAATCCTTCTATTCCTTTGTTCTTCAATTTGTATTATCCACTCTTAAGAGAGTTTTCTATCATCCATACTTTATTCTTCAAGTTGTATATCTACTTTTGTGAGAGTTTTTATTCTTTCTATTCACCTTGAAATCATTGTAAGAGGGTGAGGTATCCCTCAAGAGAGAAAAGGGTGAGGTATCCCTTGTACTGAGACTCAAACACAAAGGGTGAAGTATCCTAAAGGTGTTGTGAGTGCTCTTGATTGTAAAGGTCATCAAGCACCTGTGAAGCTTGAAGAATTGGAGGCTCTAGTACAAGGGTGAGGTATCCCAAGGTGTGAGGAGTGCTCTTGTTTGTACAAAGATTTTTCTAGCACCCGTGAAGTTTAGGAGATAGTGAAAAAAATCTCAAGTTAAGCTTGGGGACTGGATGTAGGCCACAAGTGGTTGGTGGCTAAACCAGGATAAATTCTTGAGTTTGATTCTTTCTTCCCTACACTCTTTAATTTTAGTATTTAGTGTAGTATACTTATTTATTGCATATCATGTTATCTTGGTGATTTGATTATATAAACTTGATATTTAACTTATTTGTTTAATTCATCATATATCTCAAGTGATATTTGTGAAATCACTAATAGTTGCACCTTTGTTAAACTTAATCCGCTGCATTTATTAATTGAGTTATTCAAAATATTTAATTTCTTAAAATTGCATTAAAATTTGTAATCACCAAATTCACCCCCCTCTTAAGTGATGGTTGTCATGGCTAACAAAATTAAGAAATTAACAACTGCAACAATTACCTAACCAATTAAGGAGATAAATTAATTATACAAATTGTGAAATTCTAAATAACAGTGAAATAACAAGTGGAAAGGGAAAAATAAAGAAAATCATAAACAACAAATAATTTCATAATATTTCATTAAAAAGATAATAAGTACAAAAACAACATATAATTTCAGAATATTTTAAAAAATATGTTGATACAAATGACAAAAACCTAAAATATATTTTAATTAATTCGATATAAAGCAAATTTGATATTGCGAATTATTCAAATATGTTATTATTATAATATTGACTAAATTGCATAAATTGTGAGACAATTACTCGTTATAAATTATTATCAGTAGTTTAAGTTAGTGTCTTTTCTGATTTTAATAAAGTTAGCCTGAGATTATACTTGGGATTGTGCAGCCATAAAAATGGCAGCATTGAATACTCTTCATAATCAAATCAAATCAATTATTATAATTTCTTATCCTTATTCTAAACTTCTTGAAACAAGTATTTTGTCCTTATACAACACATGAGATAATTAGAAAAGAATTTAAGTTTCAATTAATTTTAATTTTAGATTCTATAATTTTTTTATATTTTTTATATTATTTACCATATGTTTACTCATTTGAATTTTTTTTTTGGATAACACATTTGGATTTTATACTATTCTGATAAGGTATCAATTTTTATATTTTTTAACTTATTTGAATTTTTATCGTTATACATTTTTTTATTAAAGTATTGGTTTATATTTTTCATAAAAGATTGATTGTTATAATTTTTAAGATTGGATAATATTAAATTTAATATAAGAATATAAATTTTGTCACCAACAAATTTCTATGTTACTATTATTGCTTCTATCACATTAGTCTCCTGCTTTTCTACTATTAATTTATTTCATTATATAATCTTACTTGCTTAATTAATATTTCTAAATAGTACAATCAAAATTTCTTTCTTAATGTTATACCAAAATGATCTATAATATAAAAAATTATTATTATTTATAGTTATTTTAGTGTATTATCGGATAAAAAGATTCATAAATAAAATACAAATGAAATTATATTGAAATTCTTTCATTAACTTTTCATCCATATTTTTAAAAAATATCGACTAAGCCTTAATACAAAAAAATTATCTTCTTTTATAATATTATTGAATACTATTAAATATTAAATATCTAGAAAAAGTTTATTAATCACATATTCATATAAAATTATATTACAAATTTTTTCTTTTAATTTTTTACTTGTTATCAAAATTACATCAATTTAACCACTAATATCAAATTTTATCCCTAAAAAAAAATTCTTAAGTCGATAAATATTCCAATTATAATTGAAAAATATATATATCTATCAAAAATTACAATAGTCTATAACAATATTATTAAATAATATTTAATGTATTTTAATTCCTTAATACTCTTTAACCTAATAGTTTAATTCATACAATTTAAGTAGGTTAAATAAAAATAATACATTAATTAAATCAATCATTTGACATTTAACTTTTTATGTCCTTTGACTTTTTAAAATTCATTTTCTTTGTAATTTATGTTCTTTCTTTCTCTTTGTAATTTTTTGTTTTATTTTTTTATTTCTTTTTTATGTATATGTGCAATTTTTTTTTTACATGTCAATATTTCTTTTAAGTTGTTACATCAGATAACACATAATAAAAAATTAGAAAATGTATTTTTGCCACATGTCAAAAGCTTAATATATTTATTAATTTGTTACATCCTTGATTTTATTTATTGATTGATTGATGTATATGTGGTAAATTTTTTTATACATGTCAATATTTTTTTTAGAGATTATTACATCAGAGACACATATTAAAAAAATTAAATAATATATTTATCATATATAAAAAATTTAATATATTTACTAATTGACCTAAATGATACATAACAAAATTTAAGCTATGTATTTTTTTTTTCTATATTATATTAATTAATTGATTAATGCATCATATTGATTAATTAATAATTGATTTTGATCCATCCTGATGTAGAGTTCCCTTTCTCATGAATGTTAAAATTCCCATCAACATTGATTAGAACCGTTAACAGGCATTTAATAATTTTATTAAGTGATAGTAATCAGTTTAAGCCACTAAATTTAATTGTACAAGACAAAGTGGAACCCTTAACTTTTTCTTTTTTTTATAGAGAAACTCTTAATTTTTTGGACATTATTAAACAAAATAATATTTTAAACATGAATTATAAATAGTATTTGGACCGTACGGGATCAATTGGATTAAAGTTAGGAATAATAAATAAATTTATAAACATTTTACCAATCAAAAAGCTGCCAGCCAAAAACTTAAACGTGTGGTTCACACATCCACACTTTTTACAGGTATCGTTTATGAAATCGTATGGAAGTCATTGCTTCACACAAATATCCGTGAAATCAAAAGACACTCATGAAAAGGCAACTTCAGGTTGACTAAACACAACCCAACACATGCAGTCCACTAGCCAGCCTTCCATGTAACAATGCACAGGCTTCATCCTAACTAGCTTGGATGCATGTTTTTATAAGAATTTCTCCTAAGCTTGGGTGCTCTTAAGATTATTAAGAGTTTCTCCAAGGTTGAAATTACATATTACTTTTAGGCAGGGTCTAATATGGACCAAGCATGCATACACCAAGTAGTTATAGTCGTTGATATAATAATTTACAAAATTAATGATAAGGATGGGAAACCTATAACTTACTAAACAAGTCATCTTACTATCATTTCAACCTTGTGAACATGTTTTCCGGCGAGATTCCAGACGAGCATAGAGAAATTATAGTTTCCCCTTGCACATCCCACCCACACCACCATCCAAACCCCATTTCAACCAAAAGTTCAACATCCAACATGAACTTCCGTCGAGCATAGAGAAATTCTAGTTTCCCCCTGCGCATCTCACCCACACCACCATCCAAACCCCATTTCAACTGAAAGTTCAACATCCAACATGAACAACCTCGCCACCTCCGCAACTAGCACCACCTACAACCTTCACACGAAACTACCACCATCCACAATCTAAGATTGAATGCAAAAGTGAAAAAGAAGACTGGGAATGAATGCTCAGTCAATTAAGAATTCCAATCAAACATTTGGTGTGTAATCTGTGCCTCACAAATCAGAGCCACAACCAAAAATAGATGCAAAATGCAAGTAAAAAATAAGCAATAACAACACCACAGAATGCAGAACCAACATTAGCAGGGCTCGCTGTCGATCATAATATCGATCACCCCCATACCAAATCCACACTCACGACACTATAGATCTGTGGAAAGGACCAAAGCTTCGTGGTGCTGATGGATTGGATGGCAATGGCGAGGTGGTCTGATGTCGAGGCCATGGGGCGTTGCTAAGATAGGGGTTTGCAGAGGAGGTAACAGCTAGGCAGAGGAGTTGATGGTGCATATTTGCCAACGATAGAATGGTCAAACAACGCAACGAGTAGGGGAAGCGATGTGATTCGCGGGTTTGGGTGGTTTATAATTGAGGCTCGACGGAGATGGTGGTAGGTCATGGTGTAGCAAAGTGATTCGGCCATGGCAAGAAATTGGTCAAGGCTCTGTCGCTGGGGATGGATTGCAGCCACCACCTTGCTCCGCCTCGCTGCCATCCCCCTACCGGCCTAGCTACACACCACTGTCTTCCAAAAGCATGGATCTTCCAAGAGCCAAGATAACATAAAACCCCAAAAAAAAAAAAAAAACAACACACACAGTCACACACACATATAACTAGTTGTGCCAACCAGTTATTGTAGGTGGAAAGGTGGGTGCACGCATGCACCAAAAAACAAGTCGGTGCATATTAGCCTTCTCCTTACTTTTATTGCTATTCACGAGGCAAATTAGCTAAAAAGCCAAGGAATTGTATTCTACGTAGGTAAACAATAGGCAAATGAGAAAGACAGCCATAACTCAGAACAAACAATACTCAAGCAAACAGGGAGAATAATTTCTGACCCAAAATGCACAACAAAACCATTTAACGATTGCCAGTGAGCAAAAATGTTGGAATAGGATTTTATCAAATAAATAAATAAATAATTTTGGAATAGGAGAACAAGATGACCCACAAGAAAAGTACTAGGAAATAACAATCATACAGTCAAGAAATCACTAGATATTTTCACTAAACATGACATAAATGGATGTCCACTTCATTTGCTGCAATTACAAGCTCTTTGTATCCCAATTATACAATTATACCCGTTTTCTTGAAAATAAAGATAACATTTTCGTTACTATATGTCTTATAGTTGTAACTAAAGAACTTTTCAAATCATATTCATCAAGGAACAAGTCAACCCATTTAATTAATCAACCAACAAAAACCAAATTCAATTAACAAAGCAACTTGTACACTAACTGGAAATGAGAATGGAGGTCATCTTGAACAGCAAGAAAAATAGCTTTGGGTTTGCTTTGATGTAGGGGCCCCATTATTAAAAAGGCTCACCCTGTTGACAGATAACTCTGCCTTGTAGGTATCTGAGTTGAGGACCTTCCTGCTGACATTGTTGTATATCTCTCGAATAACCATCTCAAAAGCCGTCTTAACGTTTGTTGAGTCTAAGGCAGAGGTTTCCATGAAAAACAAACCTTCTGCTTCTGCAAGGCTTTTGCCTTCCTCAACGCTCACTGCCCTGATATTCTCCAAATCACATTTGTTGCCCACAAGCATCATCGCCACAGTTGTATCGCAATGAGCTGCATGATAGTTTTCGTAAGTTTAAAGTATGAGATTTCTGACTAAAAAGAAAATATTGAACTTTTGACAGTTTGACAGAAGGAAAGAACTTGCATGATGAAACGGAAAGTTTAGTAAGATTTCATGATTACATCCAGTTGCATCCTCTATAATCAATAATCAGTTAACAAGATATGATAACTTTCCTCTAATAGTTGTTTGCTTTCATTCTTTTGATCCTTAAGACCGTGAGATGCTTATGAACAAGTACACAATCACAGCTATAGCACAAATGCAACTTTAAAACAGAAAAGTGCAATGGATAGGCAAGATGGTGACCATGATATCCCACTGTCTATCTATTTCATGAGCCACACATAAGGTAAGATTGCTCCTAGGTTAACTTGTGAAGATGATAACAGAAGAGAAGTATGCAAGATACAAGCCACAAATCGTGTAACCTAACAACATGATCACTAAAACAATAGGTAGGTGTAGCACAAGTATTAAGCACATAGATACAGAAATGCTACTAATGGAAGAGAACATTCTAACAAAAAAATAACAGCTGAAAGAAAGGGAAAAAGAAAGGTAAAAGATGACTACTAATGATGGAGAAGCCAAACAAAACATGCTCAAACTCTCAAAGCAAATGAAACTACAACATATCCCTGTAAATCAGGACATCAAAACAATTTATTTTCAGATATAAGCTTAGAGAGGAACCCTCCCCACACACCCACTTAATGAGGATGGAAGACCATAAAAATGTTGACAATTGACTTAAAGAAATAAAGGACAAACTCAGAAAACGTACAGAAAGGAAAAAGCAAACAGACAGAGAGAGATTTGAAAAGAATGCTTAGGTGTCAGTCACAGATCACTAGTCCTACTCCTACCAAATCCAAAAAGCAGAGAGCATACTCGTGAATGGCACTCCTATTCGTATCTATCAGGTCCTTGTAATGAAAGCCAAAAAAGAATCCATTCTAGGAGATAGGAATTGGTTTCTTTTTTTTGCATATATCTAACTCTGACCAAAGTCAATTGCAGCATTTGATTTTCTAAATTACAACTTTCTATCCCCGAATACATATTCACCTTCAGTTCAATTAAAATGAATAATAGGCAGGCATAAATAATGACGGTGAGATCAGATCTACAAGAGTGAAAATGATAAAAAGCTCACTCTTGAGCTCATCAAGCCAGCGACCGATGCTATCGAAAGTGGTCCTGCGGCTAATGTCGTAGACAATGAGAGAACCGACAGCGCCTCTATAGTAGGCAGAGGTGACGGCACGGAAACGCTCTTGGCCCGCGGTGTCCCAAATCTGAGCCTTCACTTCCTTGCCATCGATCTCCAAGCTCTGCGTCTGGAACTCCACCCCTATGGTGGCCTTGGAGTGCATGTTGAATTCATTGCGCGCGTAGCGGGATAGTAAGTTGGATTTGCCCACCGCGGAGTCACCGATTATCACGATCTTGAACAGGTACTCTTCTCCTCCCTCTTCGTCCGAAGAAGACATAGCTCGATTCGACAGGTAACTAATCCCTCCCGCACACAATCTAGTCTAGAGAGAAAGAGAAAACAAAAGACAGAGTGAGAGAAAAATGGGGGGGACCTGGATTTTGGAGAGCAGGCTAGGCGTGCTTTACGGTGATGATAGATAGTTAAGTGGATGCACCCAAACCAACCTGGCATGGACACTCAGCGGATGTAGTGCTACTGGATGCATTCATCATACATCTGAGCCATTTTTTTAAAAAAAGTTTAAAAATGAATTAGGTGTTTTTTTTTTCTTCTACAATATTCTAAAAAATGAGAAACTACTCTTTCAAAATATTAAGCGATAAAGTGAATATTCTTTCCAATGGTGTTATGTATCATAATTGATATCAATAATAAATTTTTTTCGCTTAAAATTAAACACCATTTATTCAATAGGATTGTTTAGTTTTTGTTTGTGTGTATTTATATTTTTCCAGATTCATCCGTTTTTAATTCCTACTTTTTTTTTCCCTTTCATGTTTTGGATCTACTTGCTCAAACACTTTGTGAAGGAGGTTAGTTTTTACCATTCTGAATTATCCATCTTATTTATATATACATGTTTTTATTTTTATTTTTCAGAGTATTTTTTCAATCGATAAATGAAAGATTAATCTCTCAAAATATTATTAGACGTTTATGCGAAAATTCTTCTTAATGATACTATTTTCATACACAAAAATTATGAAATCAAATTCGAGATCACATGATTAAAATACCTTAATTTTTTTTATTCACATCAACATACGTTGATATTTATATATACATGTTTGAGTATATGAATTACATTTTGTTATTTTACTGATATTTATATATTAAAATGGAGTATTGTTTTAGTATATATTAATTCATGACCAATGGTGATTACATCACTTGGTTAACTTTATTTTCGATACAATTGTCTTAGAATGAGAAAAGTCTCTTCCCATTCTAAGCTTTTATATATATATAAAAAAATCTATTAACTCACAATTCATTGTTAATATTTTTAATAAATTAATCCGTAATTTTTTTTACATTATATTATCCATTGATAATGAAAGAATGTTTTTTTTTCTCTTTTATTTCTTACCATTTAATTTGATTATTTAGTAATTAATGTTTAATGTAATGAAACAATGAATTTTTTTGGTAAATAACAATGACCCCCTTGAGGTTTGTCAAAATTACACTTAATCCCAATCTTCCCTCTACATTACACTCTGCCCTACTTGAGTAATTGACATTAACTCAACTGTTAGGATAGTGAATGTATGTTAACCATGGTTGAGTTTAGGGCAAATCCTAGAGTTAACCCACCCTTATGCTCATCTTCTTTTGTGTCTTCTTCCTCCTCTTACAAAAGCACCCAATTTAACACCATCTCCTTAACAAAACCAATTGATTCAACCAAGTCTAGGTCATCCATGACACTTGCAACCTCACTTTCTTCATAGGCAACTTCAAAGCACAACTCAGGTGGGTTTGGTTCACCATAACCCTAACCCCATTGATATAACTGCACCGTAAATGATAAGCATAGAAGGCTTGCAATGGTGGCAAACTATTCATGGTGGTGGTTCGCAACTGGGTGGCGATGATGGTGAGGGGGAACAACGGTGGTGTGGCTCGGTTGGGAACTTGGGATGGTGATTATGTGGCACAATGTGCATTTTGGGCATTGGTTGATGGTGGTTTGATGGTGTTGTTCCATTTGTGGTGTGGCTTAGGTGGTTTGGCGATGCTTGCTTATGGTGGTCCATGGTTGGAATGGTTGGAGGCAGAGGTTGGTGTGTTCATGGAATTGGGCCTTTGATGGTTTGGTCTTGTGGTGGATGGAGGTTGATGGTGTTAGATTCTGATGAGTTTGGTTGCAAATGGTGTTGTTGCTTGAAAATAAGGTGTCGAGTGTATTGGAGGATCAAGAAACTTGGGGATTGTGTTTGTCCCTTTGTGTATCGCAAGTACACAAGTCGCGCAAGTAATAAAATGATAAATAGAATATCGTTCCCACGAGGATACAGTCAATTTCTAATAGTAACTATCAACCAATAACTTACTTAATGCTATTCAAGAACATTCAAATATGGAAAGGTTTGTGTAAGTTAACTAAAAGACTTAAATGTAGTAAATATGGAATAAAAGATAATGATTAGAGAATATGGAATCATTCTTCACCCTCTACTTCAATTGGTAATATGCAATCCTCTTAAGCAATATACATGAAAAGGGAATTGTTAGCTTGAGAAACTAACTTAGTTAAAAGCCTATGTTTAGGTCATTTAATCATGCTTCATTTACCTAGTTCACTATGTTTCCATGAGAGTTAGTACAAATTCCACTCATTAAGAACAATTTTCAATAATAGCTATGCATGACCAATAGGTATATGTCTATCTCATTAGCTAATTAACTTATCCTACTAATTGAATGAAATTAAACATACATTAATCATATCCATGATCTCAAACCTAAATCCCTATGTCTAGTTCACTAGATTTAATCAAATCACCTTAAATATTAGCCAAACATTCAAGAGCATTAAGAGAAATATGGTTAAACAAACCCAAATCATCTATATTAACTCAAAGGGTTATAAAATCACTAATATTCATAGAAGGATCCAAAAAAATCCCTATATATAGCTTAGCTACTCATGATACACAAAAATCTATCACAAATAATCATGTTAATGGCAACGAAAGAGAAGAAGTAAGAGGAATAAGAGATTGAAGCTTAGTAAATGTGCTCTTTGATGCTTAAATCCTCCTTCTTGAAGAAGATAGCCTCCAACTTTGCTTCCTTTAGCTTCTTTTCAACCTCAAATGTCAAACCTAGCAGTTGTGTTCTAAGTTCCAAAAAAGCTCTCGTCTAAATTGCCTTAAATCAGTATTTATATGCCCATTTTTCAGTTTCACGTCGCGGCATGAACCATCTTGTGCCGCGGCGCGCATTAAATTTAGGTCATCATGCCACGACATATATTCCTTTGTGCCGCGGCGTGTTAGCCTCAGGTTTCATTATGCAAGAGGTTAAGTGCACCATGCCGAGGCATGACCCTGCCTATGTCGCAGCGTGAGATGTTAAAATTCACCTTGGGCTTCTTCTTCCAATGTGGGTCCAAGTCTTTCACAAATCTGCTTCATTGGAGCCCTTCCTACAATAGAGAAATCATCAAGTTAATAATAGTTACAAATTTACTTAATCACCTAAAGAATATGCTAGCTTTTCTCAAGGTTATATAAGAAGATATCAAAATTGAATTCGATGAATATAAGTCTAAAATCTTCTATATATGCACAATAACAAGGACTAAACATTTTATATAGCACAGATACAAGGTATAAATAACTACATTTTATAGAGTTATTATACCCCAAACCTAGGTTTTTGCTAGTTCTCAAGCAAAACAAAGTATGATTAAGTAAACTTGCTTGACAAATCATGCTTCAATATACATTCAACATCTATTATGAATTCCATTGTCACTTAAACCACAACTAGTGTACAATGATTGTAAAAGCCCTCAAAGAATGCTAATGTCAATTAATCAATTCCACACATTCACAATCTTTAGCATGCTAACATTCAATGCCACTTTTCATGCAAATTATATCTCTCACAATTATGCAAGATAAACTTTTCCTATTCAAGTCATAAATATCTTGATAAGTTTATGAGCATACATGCATATGAATCACATAATCTACAAAATTGTCTTTAAACTCTCTCTACACTAATGTAAATCACACACAACTGAAGATCAAAAAGGACTTCAACAACTTGTAATGTAAGACCAATGGTTATAGGCAGAAGAACAAAAGGGGAAAGAATTCAATACAAACATTGAGAAACATAAACAAGTCATTTTAAGATTTGAGCCTCCAAGTGAAATTATTAGGGTTTTCAAAAGTGATAGACTAGAACTCTTTAGAACCATTCAATGCTTTTAGTATTTGACTTTTCTTATTTCATTCACTTGCTTTTTTTTTTAAACAAAGCAATGCTTTTTTCTTTTATTGCATATGGTTCTTTCAAGCTCATTTTTGTATTGAATATACATTAATACCCCTAATCATTGGACTCACTTCAAGAAATAACATATTATGTACTCAACAACATTGATGGTAAGATAAAAATGTAATGTTTTCACATGCATTAGAATGGTTACATGGTAAGGAATATGAAGGTGGTTAAAAAACATACAAGGCCAAACATTTATAAAGCTTCAAAGGGGACCTAAGGATACAATCTTATCAGGATAAGCTTGAAAGGCTCATTCGGTCCAAATAATGTCATAATCATTTCCTCAATCATGCATTGTAACTCCCACCATAGGGTATCACATTTAAAACTAATTATTATTAAAACATACCCAAGTTATAAATAATTTATTATTATTTATATACGAGTTGTAAAGTAATTAATCTTGTAACGATACTGATTATAAAATTCCGTTTGTGAAGAATATAAAATTAGATAAATAAAACCATACAATACATAACTGAATGATACTCACTCATAATATACATAAATATAAAACTCAGTTCACAAATAATTTATATACATAAGATTGTACTTCAAAAAGTAAATACGTACAGCTATTATTTCAAAACATTAAACTAACCAAAGTTAAAACTTCTAGTAAGAAAGTTCCTCAGAAGGATCTTCCTCAGTCTCCTCCGAAGACAAAGACCCTAGGTTCTGCGTAAACCTAGGAACAGGTGTACGCGCAGATGACACCATAGAATTCTCTCTAGGGGTGTAAGAAGGAATACCCCACAAATCCCTCATGGGCATCGAGAATTCTAAATGTAACAAGACAGTAGTAGACAAAATATGATTCCTATTACGGGACCCACTAAAGGTTAGGGTCAGCTCCCCAAGATAAACAACACAATCCTTCTCCAAGTCTAGTCCAAGCATTAGTACCCTCATGGAATTGTACACGTATAAACCCGATGATGCCTCGTCGATACACCATAATATATAATGGATAAACTATCCCAAACAGAATCCGGGCGATCCTGACTCGTCTTCTACACCGTCTTTATTTAATATAAACATACAACATAACAAACATAACATGAAGAGGTGATATCACCTACACCATTACCAACATAGCAGTAAAGAAACAGAAATAACAGTAATGTCATACAGATATAGTAAACAATGAATATAGTCATGACATCAAGTATCAATCAATATTAACAAATAAAATATCACAACAATATGTAGACAGACTATGCACATGCATACTGACCCAATTTCCTACTCCATGGAGCTAAACACAAGTCGGAGAGAATGATCTAGAAGATCTGTCTGTATCTCGACTACCTCAGACCAAGTGCTATAATTTTCATCAATGTGCACATCAGGCATTATACACGGCAGTCTATACCAGATCTTGATTAAGAATAGTGTCTCGGTCCGGATCATCGGTGCATTGCATTAGTCTGATCCATGGCACAATGGGGCTACCAACTGCCCATTGTGGAAAACCCGCACCCCAATGCCCCCAAGGTCAACAAATGACCTATCCTATGCCCATTGCATCTGCACTAAGATGTAATTCAACTCCTAGGCCACCGACCTTATATAGTCCACCAGGCTTCACAATGCATGATTAATGCACAAACAAGCCAATTACAAGCCAAAGTCACAACTTTCATTTCCGGGTCCAATACGTTGGCCCGACAGTAATCCTACTATATTTTCAATCGCGTAGATATTTTATCGCGTTTTCAAATCGTATAAATATTTTTCAATATTTTCTCGATCACATAAAAATATTTTGACGTGTTCTAAATTGTATAGCTCAAAAATCCATGTTTTTGAAACAAGTAAGGTTTTTTTTACTGTTTTTCACAGTATAAAATATTTCTTGACGTTCTAAATTCATTTTTTTTGGAACTTTCTAGGTTAAAAATATAATATGAACTTTAAATTCCTATTTTTCTCAATAAAACACATCTAAATAACATTTTCTATCATTTTTCTCAAAATCTGTATTATTTTAATAAAATTCTTTTCATTTATTTTACTAACAATCCTTTTTAACAAAATACCTCAAATTACTACTTCACTTTAAAACCCTAATTTCTAACATTATTGCCGAAAATCATCATTTGTGAAATAATAAAATTTATTTATTTCTTGTTTCCATTTTATAAATCTTTCATTTATTTCATTTCACCTAATCAACTAGGTTTACCATTAATAAATCATTTTTGCACTAGATTATCCAAATCAAGCCTCATGGCCATGAGTCATATGGTATTTGGAACCAAAATCCATTAATTCATTTCCTTACCTTCTAATAATCAAATTTTAGCATTCATAAAATATTTTTAACTTAAAACACTCATGTTGGGGTATGGAAGTCGTAAGCTTCATGGTCCATTGGAGACCAAAAATTGTTTCCTTTCCATCATGATTCACATCCTATAACATACATCAATCATCAATAATCTATTCTAACAAGTTCATACATAATATCAAAGCAATAAAAGCATATAAGGTAAATAAACACAAAGCACTAAATTTATACACACAAGTGAACAACTCTCACATGGATTCTTCACTTCACAAACACAAATACGTTCTTCACCACCATGAATGGTTGATGAGGTTAAATCTTTCTCTTACCTTGGATGATGTCCAAAGCTCCTTGGTTGGCTTCTTGCTTCAAGCTTTCACCACCAACTTGAACTTAAAAACAAAGAAAACATCCAATATTAACATCCAAGGTTTTAAACTAAGACAACCATGACTCAAAATCATGATTAGAACTTTGAAACAAGATTAAAAATGAAGATCATAGACTTCACCTCAAAAACCTTCAAACTTTAAGCTTGAAGAAAAGATAGAAGATGATAGAACTAGATGTTGATCACAACTACAAAGTGTCTTAGTATGGTATAAGGATTCAAGAAGTGAGGTTGGTTAGAATTATTGAAGCTTGGAAGGTGCTCCAATGGTGTTTGGTCGTAGGCTAGAGAAGAGAGAAAGTGAGAGAGTTTTTGGCTTAGCTTTGCTTTAGGAAGATGATAGAAATGTGTTGAATGATCAAGAGTCATCTTTGGCCTCTCCTTGAAGCCTTGGCCGTGGAGTCCCCTAGCCTCCAAGGGTGTCCAAGTTCAAAGCCTCCAAACTTAACTATGAAGCTAACTTCTCATTGGTCCTTTACATGGAGTCAAAGCCATCTTTGTAGACTTTCACCAAGCTTGCTAAACAAGCTTGTTTCCTATAGGTTGGGTGGCTAACATCTTGTTTCCTATTAGTTGCTAAGGAGGAGTCAAAGCCACTATGTGAGACTAGTTCTCATTGGCTCACCATAAAGATGTCATAACCATCAAACTTGACTACTACTTTGCTTAGTCTTAAAGTTTTCTTCCTATTGGTGCAAACAAGATATTTTTCGATATACTTTTACCCAATGGATAATAGCTACTGCTTATAAAATCAGTGTCTATTGTCTAATGGATAATAGTTTTACCCAATGGATAATAACACAACATAAAAAAAAATCACTGTAAAAGAAAATTTTAAAAATTGTTTCCAATTTTGGGTTGTAAGCTCCCTCGGCCTCGAATCAACAGTCCAAAATTTTTCGGTTCTGAAAAAATTTTATTTTTTCGGGTCCGCCCTGGGCCCACATATAGCCCGAAATAATATTAAAATAATCAAAAACTAAGAAAAATTCACAAAAATTAAAAAAATTATAAAACTCGTATTTATTCAGAAAAAATAAAATTCGGGGTGTTACATGCACAATTTAGGATTTCACTTCAAGAAAGTTTAAATACAATTTCAAGGATATATGAAATCTCAACATGCACAATTCATAAAGTTTCTCTAGACAAGCACTCATATCATTCTCAAAGTTCCACAAGCATACGAGTGAAATCTAAATCATGCATTAAAAAACGACTAGATTGTTTCAACATGCTTCTTTTGATCGCATATGGTTTCGCTTAAAAGAGGGCACTTCGCAAGCAGTATTATCATTGGACAACCAAAACTACACTAGCGATTGACACATTGTGATGCATTTTATAAGATTGACTTTGCAATGAATATTCAAAACATGCATTCCATTTGGCTCATGTGCATTAAAACATAAAAACTATATAATCACTTAACAGTAATAACCAAAACACTATATAATTCGGTGATGATATACATTAAAACCTCAAAACTTTTTAAACATCATAACATGTTATAAAATCATTAACATACTATCCCAAAAATAAAACATGTTATAATGCTCCCCCAAACCAAAGGGAAACAATGTCCCCACTGTACAATAAAATATCAAAATATAACATGAAAGAAATTGCCTTGTATGCAGTTGGGCTAGTCATCATCCTCCTGATCAGCATCATGTGCTCATTCTTTATCTCCATGATCTGCAGCCTCGGGGTCCTACTGTGGCTGGGGAGGGTCAGCTACCGCCTCGGGTGGGAACTCTGGAACAAGGAAGTCATCCATAGGAAGTCCCAAGCGTTCTGCCATCCACTGTTATGCGTGAATGGTGTACTAGTACTGGCAGTTCTGCAAGGCAACGAGACGTGCTATCTGATCCTCTATCTATGTATGCCACTAAGCATTAAGTGGAGGGGCTGCTCTGGGCTCTCTACAAGCCTATCTTTGTCCGGTAGGTACTGGGGCTGGAGCTGATCCCAGCCTCTCAATGATATAATCATTAAGATGTTGTTTAACATCAGTGAGCTCTTCATGGGTCCCTATTGTACATGCTGCTTGCTGCACAACATATGGATGAGAGGATGGAAGAAGATGCTTTTGTACTCCCTTACTGACCTCTTGATCTGGTCGAGGATGAGTTGAGTGACATCTATGGAGTGGCACTCAAGGATAACATAAATCAAAATAGCCCGGTCGCAGGTCACCTAGGATAAGTTTGCTGATGGGAGAATCCAAGTGGAAATGAATGGTACTAGACCTTGGCCTCTGGATTCAAGCAGGATCGGGAGAGGAACCGTGGCCTTTGTGTTTGCACACTCAAGGTCCAAATCACAAGTTGAGCCTCAGGGTTACAGATCCTAGCCGTGACTGTGTTAAGGTCAATCCTCTCCTCAGGCTCCTAACGGAGGAACTTCATGTACTCGCAGATCTCCGGGGGAGTAGGCAAGCTTAAAGCTGCTCGAATAGCCACCGTAGAGTAGGAGATCATGCGCCCACGCACTCTGACTGTAGTCCTTGGCTCATAAAAAGTCGTGTTCGCGTAGAACTCGCGAACTACTAGAAGAACAACAGCAGACTCCGGGTGTTTAGCAAACACACCCTAATTATGTTGGTTGATGAGCCTCTCTATCTCTTGATGGATGGCCCTTGAGAAGAAGAAGCCACGCTCTGGAATGAGTGGTCTAGTGACCAATACAGTGTATCTCTGAGCAATAACCGCTGATATAAATTTTCTCCTATCTAACTCAGGAGGAGGAGGAGAAAGCTCCCTGTGGTGCTGGCTAGTGGAAGCTCACTGGCATTTAGGCGGCATAATATACCTAGACTTATGAAAATATATAAAATGTCAGAATTTATCATTCAAAAGTATGAAAAACACGTAAAATAGAGTAATTCTACACATGTTTGGGTCATATGCCGCTAGAACCGTTAAAATGGGTCAAGCCTGATGGGTCGACCTGAATAGCCTGACAAAATAGACGGGTTAGGCTAGCAAAAGTGAACAAAAAATTAGAAATGGCCCGAATGGGCTGAGCTGGCTCGCATTAATAACATTACATTAAGTCAAGACGGGCCAGGCTAGGCCAACAAAATGCTAGTCTGAAACTAACATGGCCTGAACTGGCCCAGCCCGAAAATGGCTCGGCCCTAGTTGGGCTAACCCGAATAGGCTAGGCCAGCCTGTTTTGATAGCCCTATATGTCGCGGCATGCATCTCTGCGCCACGACATACATGAAACTTCAATAACACATCATGGCATGAACCAAGTACGACGTGAAATTCAAGCAAAATATCATCTCACACAACGACATGAAACTGTCATGCCGTGACACTCATACAAATTTGAGCTTACACCATGGCATGAACGTGACACGTTGTGGCGTGAATATGACATGCCGCAGCGTTCATGAACATTTAAACAGATGCCGCGGAATTACATAAGCCATGCCGCGACGCAAGGACCAAAAATTGTGTTTTTGCCCAACAGCACATAGGGTAGCACCAATACACAATATATTATATACTACTATGTAAAAACAAGCAGAATCAAATAGGAATAAACCAAAAATAGAAAAACACACCAAAAAAAAAACAAAATAAACTAAAACACAAAATAAAATGAAAACAAAGGCACAATAGGAAAATAAACTAAGTGAAATCACTACATACCTTGAAAGGAAGTGCGGGAATCTAAATTACAGTGGTGGTGAAGGCAGAAACAAAGGAGAAGAGAAATAGAGAAGCAAAGGGAGAGAAAATGGGAAAGAAGCACGAACACCGCGACATTTAACCCTATTTGCCGCAACGCGCTGCGACGTGCAGCGTGCGATTACTGCGCCACGGCGTGCATTAATTCCCCACCTTTTTATTTATTTAAACTTTTATAATAATAATAATAATTATATTATTATAATTATTATATATAATTATTATAATTATTATAATAATAATAATAATTATTATTATTATATTAATAAAAAAAACAGGCACGCCGCGGCATGCACACATGTTGTGCCGTGGCGTGTTGCTCTCGGGTTTTTAGCCTTGATGCACCAAAAATGCACTTGCGCCGCGGCATGACAGGTCTTACGTTGCGACGTGAGGAGTCTATCTGCATAATTCTGTACCAAACTCCATTCTGCTGCCATTTCTGCTTCCTAAAGGTCTTCAACACCTACAAAATTTGTCTAGAGGGTTAACTTACAATATGTATAACAAAGATATAAAAAAACCACAAAACCAATGTATTAACATATTTAAAGACTTAAACTAAAGGATTAAACACTTGGGTTCCCTCCCAAAAAGGGCCTTAGTTATAGTCCTAGCAGGACTTGGTCATTATTTCATCATGGATCTACTAACGTAAGGAAGGTCTTCCTCAGTAGACGATTTGAATGACTTGACCACTCTGTTAGAAAGCTCCAATGACTCAAACTGAACATCAATAAGAGTTTTTCCAGTTGCAAAGAATGGTCTTCCAATAATCAGAGGGACATCTCTATCTTCTTCCATATCAAAGACAATGAAATCTACCAGAAATATGAATTTATCTACTTTTATAAGCACATCTTCAATTATTCCCCATGGATATATCAAGGTCCAGTATACCAATTGCAAGATAACATATGTGTACTTAGCCTCCCCCAAACCAAGTCTTTGGTATATTGAATAGGGCAACAAATTTATACTGGCCCCCAAATCACATAATGCCCAACCACAGAATTTCTCACCAATAATGCAAGGGATGGTAAAGCTTCCAAGGTCTTTGAGCTTGGGAGGAAGTTTGTTTTGCAAGATTACACTACATTCC
This sequence comes from Ormosia emarginata, assembly GCA_029884605.1. Lineage (NCBI taxonomy): Eukaryota > Viridiplantae > Streptophyta > Magnoliopsida > Fabales > Fabaceae > Ormosia > Ormosia emarginata. The sequence continues at coordinate 63,293,827 of JAQQTP010000081.1, forward strand.
TCCGTAAGGGCAACAATCTCAAACTCACCAAGCTTCCTCTTCTTTAACAAGATGTCTTTCATAAACTTCACATAACTTAGCATTTGTTCCAAGGCCTCAGTAAATGGTATGTTTATGTGAAGTTTCTTAAAAATTTCTAAGAACTTCTAGAATTGGTGCTCAAGCTTTTGCTTTGCAAATCTATTCGGGAATGGAATAGGAGGCAGAAATTTCTTTTCTTCTTTGCTTTGGTTGCCTTCTTTGTCACCATCTTTCTTCTCTTGAACTTTCTCATCCTCTTTGCTCACAATTGCCTCATCTTTTATTACCTCAACATCTTCTTCAAGCAGCTTTGTCTTAGGATTCCCTTCTATATCTTTCCACTTCTCAATGATATGGCCATGCAATGTTCATTGGAGGCACCTTTAGGGTTTTTGACAATGTCACTTGGAAAAATCCCTGGGGGCCTATTGTTTATAGAATTTTCCAACTGTCCCACTTGTGTCTCCAATGCTCTAATCGAAGTTGTTTGGCTTTGAATCATTGAATCATTCTTGGCCAAATGAGCGTTTGTATTGGTCATATAAGAATCTATCTTGACCATCAACTGCATAAACATGTCCTATAAATATGGTTTCTTTTCCTACATAGGCTGCTTTGATTGTAAGGAGAAACTAGGAGGACAATTTGGTCTCTCATTTCCAGCCGATGAAGAGGATGTCCCTTAATTATCCCTCCATAAGAAGTTGAGATGGTTTTTCCATCTTGAATTGTACTAATTTGAGTGGGAGTTGTTCTGCTGTGGGTGATAGTTCTCAATATATTGAGCATTATCCGAGATGGAAGGGCATATATCACTTGCATGATTATCACTAGACTTGTCACACAGCACAAATGGGCTTTGATAAGGGCTTTGTCCTCAACTGTCTAGCTTGCTTGCAATTGCTGCCATTGAGCTGATAATGTTGTAATTGCATCCACCTCATAAACTCCCGCCACCTTCCTTGGTGTGTTTCTCGCTGAAGGCCATTGGTAACTGTTGACTGCCAATTCCTCTAGCAATTGAAATGCACTATCAAAAGATTTGCTTAGTAATGAACCTCCTCCAGCAGCATTCATAATAGGACAGTGGTATGGTAGCAAACCTTTGTGAAAAGAATAGATTTGGTGCTAAGAAGGTATTTCATGATAAGAATACCTACGAAGAAGATCTTTGTACCTCTCCTAAGCTTTATGCAAGGACTCAGATTCTAATTGGGTGAATGAGGTGATGTTATTCACCATTTCAGCAGTCTTGGCCGGTGGAAAATATTTGTTCAGAAATTTGTTGCATATATCATTCCACATAGATATTGAACCTACTGGTAGAGATTGTAACTAACTTTTAGCTCTGTCTCAAATAGAGAATGGAAAGAGCCATAGGTGAACGACATCTTCAGAGACTCCATTATGACTGAATGTGTCATATATCTCCAGGAAATTGGATAAGTGAGCATTAGAATCCTCACTAGGCAAACCCCAAAATTGCATAGAAGTTTGTATCATTTAGATTATGGCCAGTTTGATCTCAAAATTGTTGGCACGGATGAGACCCATCTTATGCTTGACTGTAAGTTCTTTATTTGAGGAGTTGCGAACTCCCTCAAAGGTCTCGTGTGGTTATGATCATCCGCCATCTTATCTGTACCTAAAACAGAAAGAATGGAAATTTAAATTAAAATGAACTAAAAGAGACTTGAACTAGAACTAAATAAGCTCGTTATTAATATTAAGAATATAGAAATTAAGCCGTCTTCCCGACAACGGTGCCAAAAACTTGTTTATCCATTTATGTACCACAAGTGCGCGGCTTGCGCAAGTAATAAAGTGATAAATAGGATATCGTTCCCATGAGGATACGGTCAATTTCTAATACTAATTATTAACTAATAACTTACTTAATGCTATTCAAGAACATTCAAGTATGGAAAGGTTTATGTAAGTGAACTAAAAGACTTAAATGTAGTAAATATGAAATCAAAGATAATGATTAGAGAATAGGGAATCCTTCTTTATCCTCTACTTCAATTGGTAATATGTAATCCTCTTAAGCAACATACATGAAAAGGGAATTGTTAGCTTGAGAAACAAAGTTAAAAGCCTATGTCTAGGTTATTTAACCATTCTTCATTTACCTAGTTCACAATATTTCCATGAGAGTTAGTGCAAACTCCACTCATTAAAAACGATTCTCAACAATAGTTATGCATGACTAATAGGTATATGTCTATCTCATTAGCTAATAAACTCATCCTACTAATTGAATGAAATTAAACATGCATTAACCATATCCATGATGTCAAACCTAAATCCCTATGTTTAGTTCACTAGATTTAATCAAATCACCTTAAATATTGGCCAAACATTCAAGAACATTAAGAGAAATATGGTTAAACAAACCCAAATCATCTATATTAACTCAAAGGGTTATAAAATCACCAATATTCATAGAAGGATCCAAAGAAATCCCTATTTACAGCTTAGCTACTCATGATACACAAAAATCTATCACAAATAATCATGTTCATGGCAATGGAAGAGAAGAAGTAAAAGGAATAAAAGAGGAAAGCTCAATAGATGTTCTCTTTGATGCTTGAATCCTCCTTATTGAAGAAGATGACATCCAACTTTGCTTCCTTTAGCTTCCTTTCAACCTCAAATGTCAAACCTAGCAGTTGTGTTCTAAGTTCCAAAATAGCTCTCGCCTGAATTGCCTTAAATCAGTATTTATAAGCTCATTTTTCAATTTCACGCCATGACATGAACCATCTTGCGTTGTAGCACGCATTAAATTTTGGTCACCACGCCGCGACATACACTCATTTGCACCACAACGTGCTAGTCTCAGGTTTCAGTATGTAGCAGGCTGAGTGCACTACACTGCGGCATGAACTTGTTTGCACCACGGCGTGAGATGCTAAAATTCACCTTGCGCTTCCTCTTCCAATGTAGGTCCAAGTCTTCCACAAATCTGCTTCATTAGAGCCCTTCCTACAATATAGAAATCACTGAGTTAATAATAGTAGCAAATTCACTTAATCACCTGAAGAATATGCCAGATTTTCTTAAGATCATATAGGAAGATATCAAAATTGAATTCAATGAATATAAGCCTAAAATCTTCCATATATGCATAATAACAAGGACTAAGCATTCTATATAGCATAGATACATGGCATAAATAACTACATTTTATGGAGTTATCACATTGTGTCTTTCGTTTGATGGTTTGTGACCCAATCTGAGTTGATATGAATATTAGGTTACTATTCTAACTTACATTTTAACTTTTTTTGTGACATTTTGGGAAGAGTTGTGGATGACTTTGGTGGTTATGATTATTGAAGAAGAGTATACTAGGATAGAACATTGAGATTGAAGCTTGGTATTGTGGGAGGGGGGCTGGTGTGCATAATGGGCGGCATGTGTTGTAATATCCCAAATTTAATACCACTAATGACGTATCTTGTTTACGCATCAGTAATTACAAATTTGGTATATTACTTATGTATATCCAAAAATTTTCAATAAATCAATTTAATATTATTCAAAATATGAGCCTTTCACGAAAACATATAACATATATAATATGAAATGAATTATATACAAATTATATATCATTAAACCTTACATAATATACAATTCATTGTACAAAAAGCTAAACCAAAGATACTAACTATATCTTCATTCCAAAGCTTCATCTATCTTCATCCTGCTTGACCGCTGTTGATATTTCCTGGAATTATTGCAGAAAACATAGATGTAGAGGGGTGAGAATTATGAAATTCCCAGTAATTTAGTTAAAAACATGTCATCATAACAATTCCAGTTATTTCAGGAAAAATCTAGTTTTTAGAACATCTATTATTTTTCTAGGAAGGTGGCAGAAAGCCAAAACAAGTCCTTCCTATTCCCGAAATAGTCAGTTCATTTTATTTTTAGAAAATCATTCATATTGTCAAAATTTAATTCATAATCATATCTTTAAATTTCATATCGTTTGAATATCAATCATGTTATCAAATATTCAAAAATATCATTAACATAAAAATCTTATCAATAAGTCTCATTTATGAAAACTCTGCAAATCATGATTCAATTTATCCAATCTCAATTCATCAATCTCTTTTAAGAAAATATCACCATATGTTAAATCATTAAGAATCAAGTCTCATCATATATTCAAAGTTATGAGCTCATAATATCATTCATTCATTCACTTGGTAGTAGCTTGTTTTTGGGTTAGTGCACTTCAACCCATTTATGTCGATCAATTTGCCGCACAGGACTACTCCAGGTAACTAGGCCCTGTCAATCTCAATCTAGCAAAGAGAACGCACTGAAATTCTCAATCTAGACATAAGGATAAACCATGACGACCAGAATAAAGAGGACACACTGAAATCCTCATACTAGTAGTCGTCTGGGATAGGGAAGATGCGAAGAAATCTTCACACTATCCCGAATTTAGGATCACCCCAAGTAGTAAGATCATTCTATACCACTTGATGACTAGGGATGTTCAAGTAAAGAGGGAGGTTTTCCTCAACCTCAATTACCATATTATAGAAAGATTCTTAATTTTTCTCTTACCATTTTCTTAGACTTACCCTAAGTCTAAGGTATATCCAAAATCCACTCAGCTCAGTTCCACAAAAGGGATACCCATGAGAATCAATTCATTTATCAAATATCTTTATTCATCAAATCATCAACTATGCAATAAGATGCATAAATTTATCATTCCCATCATGGGCAATCAATCAACCATTGTTTAGGTTCAATATGATTCATACAAATCTTATAATCAATTCTCAAATGTGTTTGGATATATAATCTTTTCATAATCAAATTCATAATATATCATAATCATCTTAAAATTCTTAATACTTACAATCAAGCAAAAGCATAATCATGCCTTACATAACGTTTTGTATAATTATTTTCATCTATTATTTCTTAGAATAATATGACAATGCATCAAAATCAATTTCTCAAATAAAAGAATCAAAATTCATATGTTGTCCAAAAATTCAGTAACTAGAAACTCATGGTTCTGGTGTTTCAACACCCAAATTTCATTATTTTAACAACAAATTAACCCAACCGTGATCTAATTAAGTCAAAGTTCAACCAATTTTCTCATTAAATCCAACATCTCAATTCAATACAACATGTAATAGAAAATGAAACTCAATTTGGAAATAAGAAAGATAGTTTTGGCCGTGGGTTACAAATCCATGAATACAACTAAGTTAACTTCAAAGTGTGAACATTTGACACACATATATACACACACGGTTTCTGACATCAATTCAAAACAAATTCAAGTCAATTTAGAAGCTATGTCGTGAGACTCACTCAGGCATGGTTTAGCCATGATTTTCTTTAAATCAAATTATAAACTTAAGTCAACATTTATTAGATGAACCAATACAATTTACATGCAAAGCACCTCTAAATATCTTAATTTAGTTGTAGCATATACAACAATGAACACAAGTAATTTATCTAATTATTGATGCATAAACCGGATACGTCATTAGTGTTAATAAATTTGGGATGTTACATTATGATATCAGAGCAGTACATTATGTTGAGCTGGGGTATGGACCAGCTATGCTTGTTATGCATTTGTCTTATCTTGATGATAAGATGCATAGGTAGAATTGCATAACTACCTTGAGTTTGTATGTTTATAGTTAACTATCACACTACTACATAATATTAAGCCTGATCAACTCAATATATATAATGTGCGGTATGTGCATGAGACTATGCATTAACCAGGCGTATGCATAAAGGCAGAACAACTGCCAATAAAAATACTAAAGACATAGTGGAAGTACTCAAGAAGATGATAACTTCAATGAAAGAGAGTAAGGAGGAATGTCCATGGCCATGAAGAAATATATGCAACTATGATTAAGATGTTGGAAAGGATGGAAAAAGTCTACATTTGTGATCAGAGAATGGAGCAGCATTGTGAGAGAACAAACTTTTTATAATTCATTTAAGTTCAGAAAGTGTGATCCATTTACCTTATATGGAGGATATGATTCAGCCAAGGCTAGAAATGTACAGCTTAAAAAGATATTTACTGGGTTGGCCTACGTGGATGAGCAGCAGATTTTCTATGTCTCTTTTATGTTGAAAGGGAAAGCTAATCTTGAAGGAATGATATCAAGAGACTTTTAGAGGCTATTAAAATTCAAGTTACATGGAAGGTGTTTAAAGTCACATTTCTAAAGAAATACCTCTCACCAAATGTTCAAGAAGAAAAAGAGTTGGAATTTCTAGAACTTAAGTAAGGACATTTAATAGTGGGTCTGTACTTAACAAAGTTTGAAGAAACAAAAGGAATTCTAACAGATTTCCCATTTGATGTGTTTGAAGAGAATACTCATTATAGGTGTGCCCTACCTATGATTAGAGTAGAGAAGATGTTTGAGAACATCCAGTCTAAACTTTTAGGGCTCCTTAGTTCCTTTTCCGTTTGCTTCCTGATTAGAAACACTGTGATATTTAAGATCCATGGAAGGAGAAGAATCTTGTTGAGTATAGAATTATTACTCAGTGCATGGCTCCTACAAGGATCAATGACCAATATCTGACTAATGTTTTATTGAAGATCAATACCAAGCTTGGTGAGTTGAATTTATTGTTAGGCGTTGAACATTCTTCTTCTCTTCATGTTGTTTCCTAAGCTCTTACCCTCTTTCTAGGTATGGATGTGTTACATGGTTTATTAGGACAACCAGATATTCCTTCATTTGCAGTGGTGTTCAGCTCTAAACAGTGGCCCCTGATAGGGTATATGTTTGTACCTAGTCTGCAAAGAATGAAATGAATGATAATTTGTTCAAGAAAATGTCTGAAAAGGAAAGATGATATTAATTATGTTTGTTGTGTTTGTGGAGTTATTGATCGAGGAATTGAAATCGTATTTAAGTTTCAGTACAAGGTTAAAGGAAGCATAAGAATGTACGTGGATGATTTATTGAATATCAAAGAAAAACATATGTATTTGGAATTAAGATTGTTGAAGATGATCTCATGGTAATTGTAACCTTTGCACACCCACGACAGATAAAGAAGATGAAACCTCATCAAGTAGAAAGATTCAATTTTCTTGTTAGAGATCTTGCGGGTGAGTATCTCGGGGATTGTATTTTGGCTCATAACCCAAGATCTGGGAAGATATTCATGATTATCAGTTTCATGCAAAAAAAATTTAACAAGTGTCTTAATGCTAGACCTTTAGTAGTACTTCCTAAGAGGGACACTACCAATTGAGTTTCAAACAAGGTAAGTAGAGAACATATCACTCTAAGGCTTTTACACTGTGAAAAAAAATAATAAATTTAAGCAACTGGAAGTGTTGAAATAATGGGTGGAGCGGAAGAGTATTCTTTTCTTGGGATACAAGCAAGTCATTTCAATTATTTGTGAGAAAGGAGCTAGCGATTCATTATTATCTTGCCAAAAGATATGGCTTAAAATTCATTCAATTTTTTTTATTTGATGAGAGATACACTTCAAAGAATGAAAATACTGATTTGGTACAGTTCCTTATTCAAGTACAAACACCTAGAAATGTGGTACTGTTAGGAACCCTATATCAGAATCATGTCAAGAAGATGTTTGATATTGTAAATCTTATGCGACCAAAGTTTCTAAAGTTGAAAACATCTAGATCTGATGTCAAGCTCATTCATAAGTAGAATACATATACCTGGTATAAGAAACTTCTTTGCATAAGGACACAAATTTTGAAGGAAAGTGGTCATCATACAAGATTTGCATAAGATGACAAGTAAGATATTTTACTAGTATAAGGGAGATGTTTCAATGAGCTTTTTGATAAGCTTCTTGATCTACTTAATTTCATGGTGATACTCAATCTTACCCCTAGACAGAAGCATGAAGCTGGCGAAATTAAAAGAGTTATCCAGAACTTTTGAATGAGTTGAATCAAATTTTGAGGACAAAGTTTATAAAAGAGAGGAGAATTATAACATTTTGCCCAACCTAATAGTTCTGATCTAGTTCTGATTAGAGTTACATTAGCTCAATAAAATTGGTGGAAGTTACCTGATAGCTGTGGCAATGATTTGGGTTGGGTTGAACATAAATCTATAACACTGGGCGTGAGAAATAACTCAAAAAAATTATAAGATTATGAGTAATTGTCAATTAGAGGATGAAGAATTGATCGAAGAGTGGAAATAGATTAGAATAGTACCTAAAAGCTTCTTAATTCAATTCCATAAAGATTAACGTAACCTAATGATGAATAATGAAGCTTAGTGATTGGTAAAGGTGTAAAAATGATATTTGGAAAATAAATAAAATTCTAGAATTTTCCATACCATCAGAGAAGGTTGGAAAATTCATTAAAGGAATAAAGAAATATTCTTATAGATATAAGTTTCATGATTTCTTCCTATATTTCGTTAAAACCCCTTTGTTCTTTTATCTTTATTTTAGATTAACTTTACCTTTACCATATGATTTTATTTATCCTATTTTTCTCTCTCACGCTCATTCACTCTCATCCATTTGTTTCTTATCTCTTGTTCATTCTCCTTGTCACTAATCAGCTCATTTCTCCCTCACTCGTTCGTTCTCTCTGGTTCGCTCTCTCTCTCACACTTGTCTGCTTATCTCTCTCTCGTCCGATCCCTACTGCTCGGCCATCCGTTCTTGCTCTTCATGATCGGCCATCGGCACTCTGCTGTTCACGCTTGTAACACCCCAAACTTCCTAAATATAACACAGTAATTTTGACAGTTATTAGAATTCTACTGTTTAATAATTTCTGTGTGCTGTAAAATTATTTTGAATATTCCGTCAGTACATTTGATCGTTTTGTGTGATTTACTACGTGTCAAAAAAAATAATTTTCGGGCCGGGGAAAATCTTACGTAATTTAATTATTACTGAAAAGTCTTAATTATTTTACGTAATCTGATTTGATATTTGTGAATTTTCTAATTTTTGTGATTTTGTGTGTGATTATAAAATTTTTATCTTATATTGTTAATTTTAGTGTTATCTGTGGGCCATCTGTGGGCCTAGAGAGGTTGTATATGGGCCCCACGTACGTCCAGAAAGGTAAAAAATTTTCTGTAGCCAGGAAAATTTGTACTGTTGAGACAGAGATGAGGGATCTTACTAAACTTGAATCCGAAAATAGTTTTAAAAATTTTCTTTTACTGTGTTTTGCACTGGATTTAATTATCGGATGATAAAAATACAGTAAAAATATTATTCGAAGGATAATAGCAGATACAAAAATAAATATTGTACTATGAAGTCAACATTAGTGGCTTGGATATCTACCATTGATGTAATCAACAGTGGAGACTTGATCTTGATTTAATCAACAGTTGAAATTTAGTCTTATAAAGTGGCTAGGACCATTTATAGCCCTTGGATGCAAAGTTTGAAGGAGTAATCTTGACCCATCATTTTAGAGACACATTCAATGGCTAGGATTTCAAAGAAGAATGATCCAATGGCCTAAATTAAGTCTTCTATCTATAAGCTAAACCTAGTAGCTCTTTTAATCCAAACCATTAATTTAATTAAGGGTTAAGATGGCTTAAAATGGTGGCTATGAGATTGTCACACTTTGATGAAGCAAGGAAGGGGGAGGGACGATTTTTGGAGATGTAAAGGAGAGGGGGGACGGTTTTGGTGAGTGAATGTGGAGCTAAAGCAAGTTTGAAGACCATTATGGATCACCTTGGTCATTATTGCATGAAAATTAACTTAGCAAAAATTTCCCTCCTTTCTCTCCCACCATAAGCTACGGCCATCACCCCAAGAACCACCTTCCATCACTAAAAAATTTTATACAACCATACTTCTTGAACCCTTACATCATTTTAAGAACCTTTGTAGTTTATACCAAGTTCTAAATCTTCCATCTTGAAGGACTTTTTCCAAAGAGCAAGTTTTCGGGTTTTGAAGTGAAGTGTAAGGAAACTTCATTTCTTCTCTTCTTTTTCATGTTCTAAACCATGTTTGATCCATGGTTCCTCTTATTCAAGCTTGATATACTAATTTCTTAGTGTTTGTTTTATGTTTAAGAAATTTTTGTTGGTGGAAATCTTATTCAAAATACAAAGTAAGGAGCTTTTTGAGGATCTTCAAGAGGTAAGAGGGAGATCCATCTCACCAACCAAGCATGGTGGTGAGAGATGATTTTATATTTGATGGATGGTAAATCCATGTGAGGATTCATATCCATGGTTATGTAATAATTTGTGTGTTTATGTGCTTTGATTATTTGCCTATGTTTGATATGCTTTGCATGATTTTATTGCTTATATGATATGCTTATGATATGCATGATGAAGATATGTTGAATATATTATGATAGATGTATGATAAAACAAGAAATTTTGGCTTCAATGGCCAAAGGGAGGCTACGGTTTTGACACCAAAAAATTAGGGTTTTATGTTAAAATTTTTCAAGAATAAGGAAATTGATTTGTTTACAGAAATTATCAAGTGGAGAAAATTATTTTTGGTTTCAAAGACCATGGTGAATTTTGGCTTTATCACCTCAAAATAGGTGTTCACAAATTAATATTTTCATGAATGGTAAAATTGGATGTTTAGAAAAGCTAGGAAAATAAACAAATGGTTTGTTTTCAAAGAACTTGAGCTCATGGTTTTGGTGAGGAGTTTTAATGGTTTTTTTGTGTAAAAACCAAGAATGGAACTTAGTTGATTTAGAAGGAAAAATACAAGAATGGTTTCAATGGCCATGTCCACGATTTTGAAGACTTAAAATGCCTTGGTTTTGTGAGAACAAAGTAATTTTTCAAAGTGGAAATATAACTTGATTTAATACAAGGAATTTGGAAAGGGAATCAGAGTGTTTTATCACTTGAGAAATGAAATTTTCATATGTAAATGGAAAAGAGAGGTTGAAAGTGTTTGAACCTCAATTTATTTTAAAGAGAATTGATTTTTAGAATTGATTTGAAATTATAAAGAATACGTTGGTAACTTGGCATTTTCTAACGTGTAACTCATCCTTTGGGTTTTGGAGAGCGTTAGTAAATTTTAAAATTTGAAACATTGATTTAATTCGATGGAATTATGAAATATATTGCAAAAAGGATTTTTTCTTGAATAAGAAAATGTGGAAAATATTGTGAGAGGTCATATTATTTGGCAAAAGGTTGAAAATGAAATTTTGAACGTTGAGAAATATTTTACGAAGTTGAAAAATGGTGAAAAATGATTTACGTAACTTAAAAACGTGATTTTTAAGCTACGCGATTTGAAAAATGTTTAAATATTTCCACGCGATTTGAAAAACGTTGAAATATTTCTACACAATTTGGAAAGCGTTTAAATATTTTTACGTAATTGAAATATTGTTGAAAAATCACGATGTGATTTAAAAATGGTGGAATATTTTTACGTGATTGATGAAAACGTTAAAAAATCTATATGTGATTTTGAAAACCTAACGGAAAATGTTACAAAATTATAAAAACACGACAAAAGTGGTGCGCGACTATGAAAATGTGATAATATGATTTTCGCGATTAAATATACAGCATGATTACTGTTGAACCAGTGAATTGACACTGTATGAGAAAATGATGAATTTTGCCTGTGATTGGCATTGGTGCATTTTATATGCATAAACTGATGTATGGACACTGTATATGAATTTTTGCCTATGATTGGCATTGGTGCATTGAACATGCATTGGAAAGGTCCGAGGGACTGTATGAGGCTATTTGCCTAGGAGAGACGTACACCTCTTGAATGGGTGCGATATGCGTAGTGTAAGTCACTTGTTGACCTTAGGGGCATCGGGGTGCGGGTTGCTTAGATGGATGGTTGGTAGCTCTTCTTCCCATAAGTTTGACTGATGCAACACACCGATGATCCTGACCGAGACACTATTCTTAATCAAGATCTAGTAAAGACTGTCGTGTATATGCTAAATGTGCAAACACATATGAGAAATGTGGCACTTGGTCTGAGGCATGTTGGCACTGACAGATTTTTCTGATCGACTTCTCTGAACTGAGTATTAGCTCCATAGAGTAGGAAATTGAGTCTATGTGCGCATGCATAAATATGAGCATTTATATCTGTATGATACATTAATTAAAGAATATTGGCTATGACAATTGTTTTGTTGAGGAATAATTGGATGATGATGATGATAATCCTGTGATGGCATTATTATAATTACTGTTACTTTATACACTATGATGACGGTATAATTGTAATTATGGTATAATATAACTGTGTGGTATGTTGTTTGTATTATCTCTGTGCTACCATATTGGTATTGGCGTAGGTGATCTCACTTCTTTGTATATTATTTTGTACTGTATTTATTTTTGGTAAAGACGTTGAGCAAGACACTGAACCAGAGGGTGAAGAAGAGCATGCTCCTGTTGAGGAAACAGAGTTTTGAGAGGAATGGAAATGCCCAGCTTTCTAGGATACGTGACGTTACAATTTCGCAGAGGTCTGGAGGCATGACATGTTCATTTGGATCATCAGTGTATATTTTATATTGGGGATCTGAACATTACTTACAGTAGGCTTTATTAAGGGAACCCCTATTTCAGTGTCAATATTTATGTACAGTTAGAGTTTCCACTATCCATTAGGCAGTACTGGGGAGCCTACTACCGTACGCCTAGTGAGATAAGTATCGTGTCGTCCATCCGGACACCTGTCCATAGGGCTTCACGTCGTGCTGGATTCCTTCCTGCTGAGGAATCTGAGGAGGACCCATCTAAGGGTTTTGCTGTTTAGTTAGACTTGGGCAAGTCTAAACACTGTTATTAACTATGTCTATATATATTTAAAATTATGTTTAACTGTTTTAAGAACTTGGTCTATGTATAAATAATCCTGACAGTACGTTTGTAATGTATGACAATGTAAATTATGTGTGATGATGTATAATATTTTATTTTCCGCTAAGTTTATCTTATTGTTATCAAAGAAGAAAGAAAAAAAATTTACAACTCGTATTTTTATCACAACATCACATTTTATAACTTGGGGGTAATTTGGTAATTAAGTAACATAAATGTGGCACCCTACGGTGGGTGTTACATTAGTTGGTATCAGAGCCCAAGTTAGAGTCTTTTGGGTTTGTGGTTAGGTCTGTCTTGTTTGTGTTGTGTGATTCTCTATTATTGTTTTCTGAAAAGAAACAATATTGTTTGAAGATTGACCTTGCTTTCTTTGTGCTGTCCAGTTTGAGTAGAGTAAAGTAATGGCTGGAAGAGGACAAGGACGTGTCAATACTAGAACTGGAATGGAAAATGCTGGTAATGACAACCAGAACATAGCTGCAGCGATGCAACGGATGGCTAATGTTGTTGCACAACAAAATCAAAGGGCAACTGAGGATGCTCACAGTTTGTCTAAATTCCGTAAGACCAATCCACAGAAGTTTCAGGGAGAATTTGACCCAGACAAAGCTGATTTGTGGATCAAGGAGTTAAAGAAAATATTTGAAGGTATAGGATGTACTGATGAACGCAAGCTGACTTTTGCAACTTTTATGTTAGTCGGAGATGGTGAAAACTGGTGGGCAGGAGCCCGAAGATTGTTAGAAGCTGAAGGAAGAGTTATGACATGGTAGCTCTTTAGATAGAAGTTTTTGGTGAAGTATTTTCCAACAAGTGTGTGTCATGCTAAAGAGATGGAATTTCTTAGTCTTAGGCAAGGGGTGATGTCTGTCAGTGAGTATGCGGCAAGGTTCGAAAGCTTATCTAAGTTTTTGAGGTATTTCCAAATGCACCCAGATGAGGACTGGGAGTGTAGAAAATTTGAGGAAGGATTGAAGCTTGACATTAAGCGAGCTGTAGCAACCCTGGGAATTGAACAGTTTCCAGAATTGTTGGATAAGTGTCATAAGGTTGAGGAGATTGATCAACAGCGTGCGGCCAAAAATAAAAACTTTGGACCTGCAAGATTTCAAAGAGGAAAGAATAGTAGAGGAAACCGTTTTCAGCAGAAGCCGTATGCGAAACTGGCAGGAAATCAGAAATGGCAGCAATTTGTTAGGGGAAGTTCTGGTGGCAGTAAGGCAAGTCAAGTTGGAACTCCTACGTATAGCTGTTTCAAGTGTGGGAAGAACCATCTGACCAAGGATTGTCAGCATAAAGGAATTGTTTGTTTTAGATGTGGGAAACCTGGACATTTATCCAAGGATTGTGATCAGATTAAGAAGGAACCTTCTGTGGGAAGTGTTCGTACTACAAGGCCACAGGCGGGTGGTCAAGTGTATACTATGTGCGAGGAAGTAGCCGCGAAATCTGAGGACTTAATCATGGAGGAGTGTGCTATTGAAGGTAATCCTTTAACCGTACTCTATGATTCAGGAGCAACATATTTTTTTATTGCATGTGATTGTGTGGAGCGTTTGGGATTGACTGTGACTACATTGCCATATGATTTGAGTGTTGCTACTCCTACTGATAAGCCTGTGATAACTACAAAAGTATGTTTGAATTGCCCTGTATGTGTTAGGGATAGAATTTTTCATGTGGATTTGATATGTTTGCCTCTTTCCAAGATTAATATAATCTTAGGAATGGATTGGTTATCTTTTAACCATATCCTAATTGATTGTTCGAATAAGACATTAGTATTTCCTGAGGCTAAAGATCCTAGATTCCTAACGGCAACTCAAGTAGAAGCTTGTATGAAGGAAGGAGATCATGAGTATCTATTGTTGTCTTCTTTGGAGGTTCAATGTGAAGATGTCTTGAAGGATATTTTCGTGGTCAATGAATTTCCTGAGATATTTCCTGAAGATATACCTGGACTACCGCCAGAAAGAGAAATCGAGTTTGCTATTGATTTAGTACCTGGAGCTAGACCTATATCTATTGTGCCCTATCGAATGTTGCCGGTAGAATTGGCAGAGCTTAAGAAACAGCTGGAGGATTTATTGGAGAAGCAATTTGTGAGACCTAGTGTGTCACCATGGGGAGCTCCAATATTGTTGGTTAAAAAGAAGGACAGAACATCTCGTCTATGTGTAGATTATTGGCAGTTGAACAAGATTACGATTAAGAATAAATATCCACTTCCAAGGATAGATGATCTGATGGATCAATTGCGAGGAGCCGCAATATTTTCCAAGATTGATTTATGATCTGGGTATCACCAGATTCGTGTGAAAGTGGAAGATATTCCCAAAACTGCATTTTGGACTCGTTATGGGCATTATGAATATCTAGTGATGTCGTTTGGTGTGACAAATGCACCTTCCATATTCATGGACTTTATGAACAGAATTTTCTGTTCGTACTTGGATAAGTTTGTTGTTGTCTTTATAGATGACATTTTGATTTATTCTCAAAGTCAAGAGGAACATGCTAAACATCTCAGAGTGGTTCTCCAGATTTTGAAAGAGAATAAGTTGTATGCCAAGTTGTCCAAATATGAATTTTGGTTAAGCGAAGTTCAATTTTTGGGACATGTTATATCGGAGGAAGGAATTGAAGTTGATGCTTCAAAAGTGGAGACAATTTTGGAATGGGAAAGACCGAAGACTGTAACAGAAATCAATAGTTTTGTAGGATTAGCTGGTTACTATAGACGGTTCATTGAGGGGTTTTCAAAGATAGCAGGACCTCTTATCCAACTTACATGGAAGAATCAACCGTTCGTGTGGACTGATGCACGCGAAGAAAGTTTTCAAGAGTTGAAAAGACGATTGACTACTTTACCGGTATTGATTTTACCTAATCCAAACGAACCTTTTGATGTATACTGTGATGCTTCGTATCAGGGATTGGGTTGTGTACTTATGCAAAACCGTAAAGTGGTGGCTTATGCTTCAAGACAGTTGAAAAATCATGAGAGGAATTATCCGACTCATGACTTGGAGTTAGCAGCTGTGGTGTTTGCATTGAAAGTGTGGAGACATTTTCTCTATGGAGCAACATTCACTGTTTTTAGTGATCATAAAAGTTTGAAGTACTTGTTTGACCAGAAAGAGTTGAACATGAGATAAAGGCGTTGGTTAGAATTTCTGAAGGATTACGACTTTCAGTTACAATATCATCCCAGAAAGGCGAATGTCATAGCAGATATGTTGAGTAGGAAAATGCTTAGTGCTTCTGTTATGATGATCAAGGAGAAGGAACTGATAGAAGAATTTCAGGATATGCGTTTATCTGTGAAACTTACGCCAGGAACAATGCATGTAAACATGATCACCATTTCAAATGATTTGATAGATAGAATACGAGATGAATAGAACAGTGACCAGTACTTGCAAGAAGCAAAAGAAGTAAAGAGCCAAGGAGCGGTGTTGGAATTTAGTGAAGGTGCTAATGGAATTTTGAAGTTTAAAGGAAGAGTTTGTGTGCCTAATGATCCAGATCTTAGGAAATTGATTTTGGATGAAGCTCATAGGAGTAAGTTGAGTATGCATCCAGGAGCCACAAAGATGTACCAGGATTTAAAATAATTATATTGGTGGCAAGGAATGAAGAAGGATGTCGCTGAATATGTATCATCCTGTTTGGTTTGTCAGAAGGCTAAGGTGGAACATCAAAGACCTTTAGGATTGTTGCAACCTTTGCCTATACCTGAATAGAAATGGGATGACATAGCAATGGATTTTGTGATAGGACTACCAAGGACTCAAAAAGGTTATAATTCTATTTGGGTAATTGTTGATCGGCTTACTAAGTCGGCACACTTTTTGCCGATTAATATTAAGTACTCAATGGAAAAGTTAGCCCAAGTGTACATCAGTGAAATTGTTAGACTTCATGGTGTACCATCCAGTATTATTTTGGATCGAGATCCAAGGTTTACATCGAGATTTTGGAATAGTTTACAAGAAGCAATAGGGACAAAGTTACATTTGAGTTCTGCTTACCATCCACAGACTGATGGTTAATCAGAAAGGACGATTCGGTCATTAGAAGATTTGTTGAGAGCATGTGTTCTGGAAGAAAGTGGAGGTTGGAATGAGTTCTTACCATTAATAGAGTTCACATACAATAATAGTTTTCATTCGAGCATAGAGATGGCACCCTATGAGGCATTGTATGGGAGACAATGCAGAACACCATTGTGTTGGTATCAGGACAGTGAAAGTGTTGTATTAGGACTGGAGATTTTTCAACAGACAACTGAGAAAGTGAAGATGATACAAGACAAGATGAGAATGACTCAAACTCGACAAAAGAGTTATGCTAATAAAAGGAGAAAATCACTTGAGTTTGAAGAAGGTGACCATGTATTTCTGCGAATGACACCTATGACTGGAGTTAGACGAGTGCTTAAGTTCAAGAAGCTCACTCCAAAGTTTATCGGACCATATCAGATACTCCGTCGGGTAGGTCCGGTATCTTATCAGATTGCATTACCACCATTGTTATCAAATCTTCACAATGTATTTCACGTATCACAATTACGGAAATATATTCCTGATCCTACCCATGTTATCGAACCAGATACAGTACCACTGAAGGAGAATTTAACCTATGAAACGTTTCCAGTCAAGATTGAGGATCGAAGGACGAAGCAACTTCGAGGTAAGGAAATTTCATTGGTTAAAATCGTTTGGAACGATGTAAGCAGTGAAGCTATATGAGAACTAGAAGAAAAGATAAAGGAACAATATTTGTATTTATTATGAGGATGTGAAATCAAGATTTTCAAGTTTCGAGGACGAAACTTTTTTTAGAGGGGGAGTATTGTAACACCCCAAACTTCCTAAATATAAGACAGTAATTTTGACAGTTAACAGAATTCTACTGTTTAGTGATTTCTGTGTGCTGTAAATTATTTTGAATATTCTGTCAGTACATTTGATCGTTTTGTGTGATTTACTTTGTATCAAGAAAATAATAATTTTCGGGCCGGAAAAAATCTTACGTAATTTAATTATTACTGAAAATTCTTAATTATTTTACATAATCTGATTTGATATTTGTGAATTTTCTAATTTTTGTGATTTTATGTGTGATTATAAAATTTTTATCTTACTTTGTTAATTTTAGTGTTATCCGTGGGCCGTCTGTGGGCCCAAGGAGGTTGTATGTGGGCCCCACGTGGGTCCAGAAAGGTAAAAATTTTTCTGTAGCCAGGAAAATTCGTACTGTTGAGACGAAGACGGAGGATCTTACTAAACCTGAATCCGGAAATAGTTTTAAAAATTTTCTTTTACTGTGTTTTGCACTGGATTTAATTATCGGGTGATAAAAATACAGTAAAAATATTATTCGAAGGTTAATAGCAGATACAAAAATAAATATTGTATTGGGAAGTCAACATTAGTGGCTTGGATATCTACCATTGATGTAATCAATAGTGGAGACTTGATCTTGATTTAATCAATGGTTGAGATTTAGTCTTATAAAGTGGCTAGGACTATTTATAGCCCTTGGATGTAAAGTTTGAAGGAGTAATCTTGACCCATCATTTTAGAGACACATTCAATGGCTAGGATTTCAAAGAAGAATGATCCAATGGCCTAAATTAAGTCTTTAATCTATAAGCTAAACCTAGTAGCTATTTTAATCCAAACCATTAATTTAATTAAGGGTTAAGATGGCTTAAAATGGTGGGTATGAGATTGTCACACTTTTATGAAGCAAGGAAGGGGGGGACGGTTTTTGGAGATGCGAAGGAGGGGGGGACGGTTTTGGTGAGTGAATGTGGAGCTAAAGCAAGTTTGAAGACCATTATGGATCACCTTGGTCATTATTGCATGAAAATTAACTTAGCAAAAAATTCTCTCATTTCTCTCCCACCATAAGCTACGACCATCACCCCAAGAACCACCTTCCATCACTCAAAAATTTTATACAACTATACTTCTTGAATCCTTACATCATTCTAAGAACCTTTGTAGTTTACACCAAGTTCTAAATCTTCCATCTTGAAGAACTTTTTCCAAAGAGCAAGTTTTAGGGTTTTGAAGTGAAGTGTAAGGAAACTTCATTTCTTCTCTTCTTTTTCATGTTCTAAACCATGTTTGATCCATGGTTCCTCTTATTCAAGCTTGATATACTAATTTCTTTGTGTTTGTTTTAAGTTTAAGAAACTTTTGTTGGTGGAAATCTTGTTCAAAATACAAAGCAAGGAGCTTTTTTAGGATCTTCAAGAGGTAAGAAGGAGATCCATCTCACCAACTAAACATGGTGGTAAGAGATGATTTTATATTTGATGGATGGTAAATCCATGTGAGGATTCATATCCATGGTTATGTAATAATTTGTGTGTGTTTATGTGCTTTGATTATTTGCCTATGCTTGATATGCTTTGCATGATTTTATTGCTTATATGGTATGCTTATGATATGCATGATGCAGATATGTTGAATATATTATGATAGATGTATGATAAAACAAGAAATTTTGGCTCCAATGGCCAAAGGGAGGCTACGGTTTTGACACCCAAAAATTAGGGTTTTATGTTGAAATTTTTCAAGAATAAGGAAATTGATTTATTTAAAGAAATTATGAAGTGGAGAAAATTATTTTTGGTTTCAAAGACTATGGTAAATTTTGGCTTTATCACCTCAAAATAGGTGTTCACAAATTAATATTTTCATGAATGGTAAAATTGGATGTTTAGAAAAGCTAGGAAAATAAACAAATGGTTTGTTTTCAAAGAACTTGAGCTCACGGTTTTGGTGAGGAGTTTTAGTGGTTTTGTTTGCGTAAAAACCAAGAATGGAACTTAGTTGATTTAGAAGGAAAAATACAGGAATGGTTTCAATGGCCATGTCCACGATTTTGAAGACTTAAAATGCCTTGGTTTTGTGAGAACAAAGTAATTTTTCAAAGTGGAAATATAACTTGATTTAATACAAGGAATTTGGAAAGGGAATCAGAGTGTTTTATCACTTGAGAAATGGAATTTTCATATGTAAATGGAAAAGAGAGGTTGAAAGTATTTGAACATCAATTTATTTTAAAGAGAATTGATTTGAAATTGTAAAGAATACGTTAGTAACTTGGGATTTTCTAATGAGTAACTCATCCTTTGGGTTTTGGAGAGCGTTAATAAATTTTAAAATTTGAAACATTGATTTAATTCGATTGATTTAATTCAATGGAATTATAAAATATATTGCAAAAAGGATTTTTTCTTGAATAAGAAAATATGAAAAATAATGTGAGAGGTTATATTATTTGGAAAAAAGGTTGAAAATGAATTTTTGAACGTTGAGAAATATTTTACGAAGTTGAAAAATGGTGAAAAATGATTTACGTAACTTAAAAACGTGATTTTTAAGCTATGCGATTTGAAAAACGTTTAAATATTTCCACGCGATTTGAAAAACGTTGAAATATTTCTACGTAATTTGGAAAGTATTTAAATATTTTTACGTGATTGAAATATTGTTGAAAAATCACGATGTGATTTAAAAATGGTGGAATATTTTTACGTGATTGATGAAAACGTTGAAAAATCTATATGTGATTTTGAAAACGTAACAGAAAATGTTACAAAATTGTAAAAACGAGACAAAAGTGGTGCGCGACTATGAAAATGCGATAATATGATTTTTGTGATTAAATATACAGTAGGATTACTATTGAACCAGTGGCTTGACACTGTATGAGAAAATGATGAATTTTGCCTGTGATTGGCATTGGTGCATTTTATATGCATAAACTGGTGTATGGACACTGTATATGAATTTTTGCCTATGATTGGCATTGGTGCATTGAACATGCATTGGAAAGGTCTGAGGGACTGTATAAGGCTATTTGCCTAGGAGAAACGTACATCTCTTGAGTGGGTGCGATATGCGTAGTGTAAGTCACTTGTTGACCTTGGGGGCATCGGGGTGCGGGTTGCTTACATGGGTGGTTGGTAGCTCTTCTTCCTGTAAGTTTGACCGATGCAACACACCGATGATCCTGACTGAGACACTATTCTTAATCAAGATCTAGTAAAGACTGTCGTGTATATGCTAGATGTGCAAATACATATGAGAAATGTGGTACTTGGTCTGAGGCATGCTGGTATAGACAGATCTTTCTGATCGACTTCTCCAAACTGAGTATTAGCTCCATGGAGTAGGAAATTGAGTCTATGTGCGCGTGCATGAATATGAGCATTTATATCTGTATGATATATTAATTGAGAAATATTGACTATGACAATTGTTTTGTTGAGGAATAATTGGATGATGATGACGATAATCATGTGATGGCATTATTGTAATTACTGTTACTTTATACACTATGATGACGGCATAATTGTAATTATGGTATAATATAACTGTGTGATATGTTGTATTTCTCTTGTATTTGTTTTTTGGTAAAGATCTCACCTCTTTGTATATTAGTATTTATTTTTGGTAAAGACGTTGAGCAAGGCACTGAACCAGAAGGTGAAGAAGAGCAGGCTCCTGTGGAGGAAACAGAGTTTTGAGAAGAATGGAAATGCCCACCTTTCTAGGATACATGACGTTACAGTTTCGCGGAGGTCCGGAGGCGTGGCATGTTCATTTGAATCGTCAGTGTATATTTTATATAGGGATTCTGAACATTACTTACAGTAGGCTTTATCAAGGGAACCCCTATTTCAGTGTCAATATTTATGTACAGTTAGAGTTTCCACTATCCATTAGGCAGTACTGGGGAGCCTACTACTGTACGCCTAGTGAAATAAGTATCGTGTCGTCCGCCCGGACACCTGTCCGTAGGGCTTCGCGTCGTGCTGGATTCCTTCCTGCTGAGGAATCTGAGGAGGACCCATCTGAGGGTTCTGCTATTTAGTTAGACTTGGGCAAGTCTAAACACTGTTATTAACTACATCTGTACATATTTAAAATTATGTTTAACTGTTTTAAGAACTTGGTCTGTATATAAATAATCCTGACAGTACGTTTGTAATGTATGATAATGAAATTATGTGTGATGATGTATAATATTTTATTTTCCACTAAGTTTATCTTATTGTTATCAAAGAAGAAAGAAAAAAAAATTTGCAACTCGTATTTTTATCATAACATCATATTTTATAACTTGTGGGTAATTTAGTAATTAAGTAACATAAATGTGGCACCCTATGGTGGGTGTTACAACGCTTGGTCGTCCGCTTTCTGTTGTTCTTACTTGACCGTCCGTTCTTACTGTTGCCCGATCTGGTCTGTTCTAATTTCCTTCCTTTCTGTTTCTTTGATTTTCACTCACCTTATCTCTCGTTTTTGTGTGGGTTAGAAAAAATAGAGGATTAGGGCAAGAAAAAAAAAAGAAATGGGAGAAAGATGGAGAGGGAAAGCTTGAAGAATCAAAGGGAACAAGGAAAACAAAGAGGTAGGGGCTGTTTGATTTTCTTCTACTGTGTTTTTCTTAAGTTACAATTCTATTTTCTAGCCTCACAATGCTCACCAAAGACCAACTGGTCTACTTCAACCGTTAGAGATCCCTGAATGGAAATGGGATAGTGTGGTAATGGATTTTGTGATGGGATTACCACGAACTTTTTTAGGGCATGATGCTATTTGGAATCATTGTAGATAGATTAACCAAAACAACCCATTTTTTAGCAATGAAAGCCACTTATTCATTAGATAGATTGGCTCAAATGTACGTTAATGAGATTGTCATATTACATGGTATTCTTTCTAGTGTCACATCTGACAAGGACCCTAGATTTACCACTAGATATTTGGGGAACACTACAGCAGACACTAGGCACTAAATTTTGTTTTAGTACAACCTATCATCTCCAAACTGATGGACAAACTGAAAGGACCATTCAAACATTAGAGGATATACTAAAAGCTTATGTCTTAGAACAGATAAGAAATTGGGACCAGTATTTACTATAAATATAGTTTATAGATAATAACAATCACCATTCTAGTATTAGGATAACACCTTACAAAACTCTATGTGGCAGGAGGTATAAATCACCATTATGCTAGTATGAAGTTGAAGAAAGAAATTTATTAGGGCCATACATAGTACAACAAACTTCAGAGAAAATAAAATTTATCAAGGATAAATTGCTTACTACACAAAGTAGGCAGAAAAGTTATGCTGATCAAAGAAGAAGACCTCTAGAATTTCAAGAATGAGAACATGTATTTTTGAAAATTTCTCCTATAACTAGAATAGGCAGAGCACTAAAATCCATGAAATTGAGTCATCGATTCCTAGGTCCATTTCAAATTCTCAGAAAGTAGGGTTAGTAGCTTACCAAATAGCTCTTCCACCCAGTCTGACAAATCTTAATGATATCTTTCATGTATCTCAACTTAGGAAATATTGTTCAGACCTTTCTCACATTCTATCCAGCAAACCAGTACACTTAAGAAAAGACTTGACATATCCCATCAAACCTGTCCAGATTTTGGACACTTATGATAAATAATTAAGAGGAAAAACAATTCGTTTAGTTAAGGTATTATGGGAAGGATTAACACCAGAAGAAGCAACTTGGGAAAAGATAGAGGAAATGCAATGGAAGTATCTAGAATTATTCTCACTAGGTAAATTCTGAGAACAATTATTTTTAAAGGAAGAGAGAAATGTAATAGCCCTTCTAAATTAAATTCTTATATATGATAACATTTAATTCGTATTCTGTATCCATAAGACATACATGTAATTTATAAAATTGTTATTAAGTACGTACATGGAATTAAAAATTTCTGTGCACAAGGAACATGTGTGAAATTAAAAATTTTTGCGTACAAATTGAATTACTTGTTTACAGTAAGTCCAAAGGACTAACAAAAGATTTCCTAGAACACTAGAAATTGTGAAAAAGGTTTATAAGTTATTTAAGATATAAATTTACTAGTAGACAACTTATTAATTATATAAATTGGAGTAGTCTTAACTTGATTGGTTGATGATCGACATCAATTCTAAGGTGATTGGCTACTGAATTACACTAGTTTCAATGTGATTGGTTAATAAGGAGTAGCCAATGGGAGTTAGACAACTTACAAGACACTAGCTTCAATGTAATTGATTAGTAAGGAGTAGTCAATGGAAGTTAGACAACTTAGTGTGATTAACCATTAGAAATTAGACAATATACAAGACATAAGTACAAAATTGATTGGCTAATGTTTAACTAATAGGAATTTGACATTATACAAGACATGAGTTTAAAATGATTGGTTCTTAGAAACACTAGGTTATTTTCTATTAGTGGATTGAAGACGCTAAACCCATTCTAAGTGGTTGGTTTTGTGGCCAATGAAGGTTAGTCACCATAGAAACACCTAATTAGATGTCCTAACTAGAAGTTAGATTAGTTTGGTTAGAGTAAATAAGTGTCATCATGAACCAACCATGAACCAATAGAAACCTAGACATTTGGTAAGCTTCTAATTGGTTAGAAAATTAAGTCATGATGAATTAACTAAGAACTAATCAAGACCTAGCCATTTAGTAAGCCTTCTATTTGTTAGAAACTTATAGAAAGGCCACTTGTTTCCATTTCCATTGGATGGTTAGAAAATATAAAAGAAAAAGAATTGGAAGGAAAAAGGAAAAGATGAATACTCCATGAACTAGGGAGTTTCGGCCAAGAGAGAAACAAGAAGGAAGAAAAGGAGAAAAACTAAGAGAAAATTGGAAGAAGATAGAAATCAACAAGCTAGTAGAGGAACAAGAAGATCTTCAAGGAATTTAGGCTAAAATCAAGCTTAAAATCCTTCTTTGTTCAAGTTTCTTTCAAGACCAAGAGGTAGGGAGTCATACCTCTTCTCTAAAGTTTTCTTGATTTGTTCTTACTTCTAAGAGTGTTCTAACATGTCTTTCACCATGTTTTTAAATTAAGAAGTCTTGTTTATGACTATTTTATGAGTTTGAAACCCTAGGTTAGTAAGACTTGAATTTTGTTCTTGAGATTTTGTTTGGGTTGCTATGGAAGTTTATTGAAAAAATAATATTAATGATGGAGATGAATCATAAAGATGATGTTAATTTTTAAAAATTATGGTTAAGAAATGAAGATTTAAGAACTAGGGTTCTATTCAAAATTAATTTGGGGATTTTGGTCTAAACCTTGGTTTAATGTGAAATTGATGTTAAAAATGATCTTTTGAGGCTAGAAGTATTTTAGAAATGATGAGAATAAAAAGGAAACTTTCTTTGCTACAAAAGTGGTGTCTCGGCCAAGCATGACGTTTTGGGGTTAGAATTGTTGAATGATGAATTTCATGATATTTTATTGTTAATATTATGGAAAGAAATGAAATGAATTTTATTGAGATTGAAATTGTGAGTAAATGCTTGATTATGTTAATGTTATTCATGATGAATTATTGAAGTTGTTTTGTGGGGAAATGATTCAAAGTTATGATGTTGATGGGCTTGGAGCCTAAAAAAGGTAACATTAATAATTTTAAGAAAACACTATGAGTCTTCAGGAACTTGTTAAGGTGATCCCCGGGCTACGGCTAAGAGGAGCCTTAATGTGGGAGTCTTGCATGGTATGGAACAAATTCCCAGAAGGGAAATGACCAATGAGCTAGGGGACGCCCTAGAAAGTATGAGATCTCTACTATGTGGTATGTTATGGGCCACATGAGCATGAAGATAAGAAAGATGTAAAGGAATATGAAAAAATATTGTTATGTGAGCAAGAAGAAAAGTAAGAATTTAGTGGATTGTGAAATGACATTATTTAGTATATTTTCTTGATATAAAGTATAATATGTAGTATTCTGTTTGAAATTATTTTCTGCATTGAATGCAACTGGACATAGCATAGTTCAAAATAAATGATTTTATTAATTGTATGATTTGCCTACTGAGAATTATAAATTCTCATCCCTTATTTGTTATGTTCAGAGAAACAGGATAGTATGTGTTACTCTATTGATTGAGATTAATGCCTACTTTGTGTTTCGCCCTGCTACTAAAGAATTTTGCTTGACTGTAAATAGATGTATATAACTGATTTGACTGCATTGTGGGTGTGTACTATCCGCTGATGTACTGACCTCATTTACTTATTCAAATATTTGAGATTTCTTTTCTTGTTGTTTCTGTAACTTTTGGGGTTTTGTAAATATTCTAGACAACTGTACTGGCACACCAGATGTAAATATTAAATATAAATGCAGTTAGTGTGTTACTATAAATTTTCTATTTTTATTTTAATAGATTTATATTCCATTGATACGTTTATCGTATGAGTTATAAATCTAAATATGTTTTTA
Source organism: Ormosia emarginata (assembly GCA_029884605.1). Classification (NCBI taxonomy): domain Eukaryota; kingdom Viridiplantae; phylum Streptophyta; class Magnoliopsida; order Fabales; family Fabaceae; genus Ormosia; species Ormosia emarginata. Next base: position 63,320,036 of record JAQQTP010000081.1, read on the forward strand.
TACGGGAATCTCAACTTAATTAATTTGAGGTTTAAATTTTTATTATTATGTATTTAACCGCTGCAGATATTTAATTAAAACATAAATGAATAATGAAGCATGTAATATTCTATCGACGTTAAGTAAATATAAATATAAATGAGGTACATATAATTAATATAGTATATTAATAAAATATAATTAAATTATAGGTAGAATGTTACACCTCTGGTCAAGGACAAGGCCCGGCGGTGTAACACGATCCTCAACTTATTGCACTACCAGCATATGCTGAAGCCTCCGCTGCTAGAAGTCAAACAATTATCATTGAGACTCTTAACGAAAGGCTTGAGACTTCGCCTTTTGCCGAAAGTCCCCACCTATCGCGCAGGGTTTCTATAAGAGATAGACTTGGAATCCTAGGCCAAGAAGACAACCCTAATGTTCAAGAACACATAATCTTAGTGCACCAACACTTGGGAGTGCCAAACAGTGAAGCTGATGATCGTGTGTCTCACTCAGAACACGCGAATCAATCCTATGCGTCTCGATGCCAATTCCAGGATATGTTGCAACAACATATGACTATGTTACATGAACAATACCAGAGGTTAGAAAACATGCGATGGGCTATGCATGAAGATCAGTCCAGACTACAATCATAATGGGAGACAGAATGTGGAAAGTAACCAGAGGAGATTACATACCGATGCTACAATGTCCAATGTTGCAAATAATAACCTGGACTGCGGCATTCAGGAACAACCCCTTTTTGCTAAACTTTTGGAATATCATGTCCTAAGAAACTTCAAATTCCTAGTGAATGTGGAGGTTTATGATGGGACTATGGACCCCCAAGAGCACGTAAACGGCTTTGAACAATCTATCTATTTCCACGGAGGACCTATGGAGTTGCTATGTCGTGCCTTCCCATTTTCCTCGGAAAAGGGAGCACTCAAGTGGTTTGTGAACTTACAACAAGGGTCCATCATCGATTGGTCAGATCTTAAACAACATTTCTTGCTTCAGTACACTACTAGTAAGGAGTAACCCAAATCCATCGACTCTATTTCAAAGGTTCGCCAAGGGCGTGACGAACCCCTTCGCGACTACGTTAGACGATTTATGGCGGCGTGCACTAACTTGGAAAACCCCGATGATAGAATAACTCTTCATTATGCCAGGAGTGGTCTTTGAGTCGGTTCTGAGTTTTTTGCATCTCTGGCAAAAAGGAAACTGGAGAACTTACAGGATTTCCAGACCTGATCTCATAAATATGTGAGCCTTGAGGAAGCAACCGAGGACTGGATGAGATGGGACAAAGCTTAATCCTCTCACTAGAAGTCTAACCACAATTCCTCATGGTCCTGACATTCCAAAGGTAGTCCACCCCTGGGAAAGTACTTTGATTATACTCCTCTGAACACCCCACTAAAAATAATCTTAAGGGAAGTGATGCAGACCAAGTTTCAGAATATCAAGAGGTCACCCCCTATAAAGAAGCACAAACAAAAAGATTACTCTAAACATTGCGCATGGCACAAAGGTTATGGCTATGAGACCGAATATTGCTATTAACTTCGTTATGCTATTGAGTTCCTAATCAAGGCCGGACGAGTACAACAGTACATCCTCTGAGTCCATAATGATGAGCATCATGGAAGGCATAGAGAGGATAGACACGGCCCTCAACGAAGCCCGTCTCCATGCCACAGGAGAAGAACTTGGAGCCCCAGGAGAAGATCCCGGACTCAACCTCGTTGTGATACCAATGATCAGTAAGATAGAAACAGGGACGCTCCGTCTAATGATAACAACAACCGCCGTTCTAAGCAAAACATAACAATCAACACAATCGCTGGGGGATTTGCTAGTGGTGGTTCATCTAATAGGGCTTAGAAGAAAGCTCTCAGGATGGTAGTGTTTAGTGTCTCCCATTTTGAATCTAGATCACAGACTGCAGAAAGGAAGACACGCTCATTCACTTTCTCGAGCAAGGACTATGGTGGAATTATCCTAAACCACGATGACCCACTAGTCATCTCAGGGATAATCTTCAATGCCAAGGTCTACCACATTTTTGTGGATCAAAGAAGCTCGACAAACATCATGTTCATGGATCTCTATCAAAAGCTAGTGCTCCTACGATCAGACTTGACTCCCTATGATGGGGAACTAATAGGATTCATGGGTGAAAAGATCACCCGGGTAGGCTACTATAGAACTCATTTGACCCTGGGATCCCTTTAAACTTTTTAGGACAGTCAAGGTAAGGTTTTTGGTAGTAAACTGCCTGTCGGCCTATAACATCATCTTGGGTCGCCTCGCCTTAAACGCTCTCGGCGTCGTGGTGTCTGCCACTTAACTAATAATGAAATTTCCAAACAAGAACAACGAGGTTGTCATTATAAAAGGCGACTAAGTTGCAGCTCGGAAATGCTATAATGAGAGTTTGAGAATTTGCAGGGTTCCCAGAATAGCAAAACCTGCTACTCCCGCCCCAGTGTTGGATAAGGTAAATATCCTTATGACCGAGCTGGATATTAGAGAGGAAATCTATGGTACCAGATCCTAGTCGGAGGGCAAATTGCAGCCTTTCCAACTTGGGACTAAGCTGGATCAGATTACCAAGATTGAAACACACTTAAAAGAAGAAGAAAAATACTAATTGACTGAGCTCTTACTCAAGAATAAAGATCTCTTTGCCTAGACGTCATCTGACATGCTGGGGCTCGACCTCGCCTTCATTTGTCATCGCCCTGTGTAATTGGCCATTGACCCATGAAGGATTTGTTTTGATGATAACATACATGAAAATGAGGCAAGATCAAGTCCAAGACCTTTAAGATTAGTTTTAGGACTTAAATCATTATGTAAAGGTATAATGTGATTCACACTAATGCTCTAAAAGATGCTTTTCAAAGAAACCAAATAGCACACTTGTTTTAAAGGCTTCAAAATGGTTTTTGGTTTCCAAAGAAACAGATTTTAAGTGTCCAAAAGCTTATTAAATCATTTGGAATCACTTGACATTATTTAAAAGCTGACAAAACATTTTTTATATGGCTTATTCGAATAAGGGTCCTCTTATTCAAATAACACAAGTCAGAGAAGCCAATAATTCCATCTAGTTAGGCTTTATTCGAATAAAGCCTTGTTTTATTCGAATAAAGGTTCAAATTCAGTCTTGGCATGTATGGTTTATTCGAATAACTAAAGTGTTATTCGAATAACATGTTTTCCAGAAACCTGATCTTAAATAGTTTATTCGAATAACCATATGGTTATTTGAATAACAAGTTTTTCAGAAATCCGTCTTTAAAAGGGTTAGTCGAATAACATGAACGTTATTCGAATAACGTGTTCCAGAGGCAAAATAGCCTTCATGAAATTTGAAGGCTTATTCGAATAACACACTTGTTATTCAAATAAAGGCCTATTCCAAAAATAGAAATAACGGCTAGTTTGTTGTCATAAATGCTCCCAACTACCCCCCAACGGCTCTAATCTTTAAATGTGCTATAAATATAAGTTGTTGGGCATTTATGGAGGTTAGAGAATCAATTTAAAAACCTTGGTTGAGCATTAATATGAGTTTTGCTATCAATTTCCATTAATCATCTGTTTTGAGTTTGTAAAGTGTGAATCCTTGATACTCATTGTTTTTCAACTTGTATTATCCACTCTTGAAAGAGTTTCAATTCATTTATACTGTGTAAACTGTAAAAAAGAGGGTGAGGTATCCCTCAAAAGTTTGTAAGGGTGAGGCAGCCCTTAAAGTTGAGGCTCAAGCACAAAGGGTGAGGTATCCTAAGGTGTGTTGAGTGTTCTAGTTTGTAAAGGTTATCATGCACCTATTGAAGCTTGAAGATATAGTGAAAAATCTCGAGTGATTACTTGAGGACTGGACGTAGACCACAAGTGGATTGGTGGTTGAACCAGGATAAATCTTGTGTTTGATTCTCTAAACTCAACTTCTCTACATTCATGCTTATTTTATATGTTTGCTTGAATACTCTTTGTTTTAGTTGGTTCATTTGTGAGTGAAAGTGTTCAATCTTCTCCATCAATTCATCTCTATCAATCAACAACTCCAACAAAAATTAATAATTAAGTGTTTTGTGAAAGATTTGCGAAAATATTTAATAAACTCAATTCACTCCCCCTCTTGAGTATTGAGGCCACTTGGTAACAAGTGATATCAGAGTTAGACTCTTGTATAAAGAGCTTAGCAGTTTCAAGAGAAATGATGGCTTCAAATGACTTTTCTTCCGAAAGTTCTTCTATAAGTAGACCTCTCTTTTTCAATGAGGAAGGTTATGTGTATTGGAATGAAATGATGAAGATTTTATTGAAGCTCACTACAAAAAAAACATGCAAATTATAGCAGTTTTAATACAACAGTTCTAAAAAACTACCATAATATGTAGTATAATACGTCAGTTACATACCTACCATATTTTACAAATAAAAACGGACAGTTAAATGTATAAAACAATAGTTTCAACTGCCATGATTTTCATTTTAAATTTTAATTAAAATATTTTTAAAAATTCTAAATTATCACTTCCCTCTTAACAAAAAATTCCCTTACACTCTCTCACCCTCTCTCTCTCTCGCGTTCTCCCTCTCACTCTCTCGTGCTCTCCCTTTCACTCTCCCTCTCATTCTCGTTGCCAAAGCTGTAAGTCCAGCTCTCTCCCTGCCTCTTTCTTGACCAAAACCCCCTCTATTCTCACTGTCGCATGTTGTCTCAATTAGTGGCGCATCCACGCACGACGCATCGCTTCGTCGTCTCAATCAGTGGCTCAGCCATCACAAAATCAACATCCCAGTCTCCCTCACGCCGTCATCTTTTGTATTCACCGCAACAACATACCAATCACAAATGTAAGTGGGGTAGGGTTTCTATTTTTGGGTTTTTTATTTTTGGATTTCCATTGAAATTTATTTGGGGTTTTTCTTTTGTAAATGCATATTTGGGAGATTAGATGGTTGGATACTTGGATTAAATTGTGTATGCGTGCTGATTATTGATATTCATGTGCTGAGTTTTTCAAAATTTGTGATAAAATTATATTGGTAATCTAATATGTTTCTAATAGGGTTCCCATTCTATTCACTTTCCAATTTACTATTTGGTTTCAATTTCATTTTCAACCCCTCTCTTGTTTACTTATTTTCTTCATCTTGTGCGTCCTCAAGAATTAGCTATTTGGTTTCAATTACTACTTGTTTACTATTCTGTTTTGCTTAGCTTTAGTTGCTTGCCAATATATTTATTCATGTATTATCAAGCCTTGAAATATGAATACCTCTGAGAAATAATAATAATGTATTATCAAGCCTTGGAACCAAATAATAATAGGTGAAGTTTGACATATTGACATATGAAGCTATTTGTATATATGTCTGAATGTTGAAGTTTATCTTTATTTAGGGATAGTAGCTCTGAATTTAATAGATCTATGCTCTTTTCTTATGGTTTACATTTTAGAGACATCCAAATAGTAAATTATATTGTTGATGCAAACATTTGTTTGTATGTCTTCAATCATAGTTCAAATTATTATCATTTTCTCTTATGGGATATCAATGCAAAGTGGTGAGAGTTATGTTTATGTTGTGATAAATTTTGAACATAAAATTGCTCTATTGTGGTTTTGATCCTTAAATCCATCTAATTCTCTTGGCTACATTCACTAGTAACTACCAATTTTCTTTGTATTTTAGTAATATATAGGCATGATTTCATCATATAGTTACATGGCTTTTAGGAAGATTTGGTGCATTTAAGTGTTAGTATGATACAAGTCTTTTCATCTTGAAAGTGCTAATGTTGATTTTCTTCTTTACAAATTAAGTTAATTTGAGTTTATAATTGTTAGATTCTGCAAAAAAAAAAAAAAAAAGCTAGTTGAATGTTGCTTAGCTATATGTTTATATGCCATGGTTTATGTATTGATTTTATGGTGCATGCCATGTGATGTTCATTTAGTTTGTTGAGATAATAAATTTGATTGATAAAATTGAAATGATATGTTGTTTGGATCTTATGCTTGTTGGTCTTGGTGTGTTAAAACTTGGAAGGGGCTTCTTTTTTGTCAAATCTCCAATCTTCCTAATAGCATAGGTTTTAAGATATTTATATTATATAACTTTAAAAGGGATTAAACTTCTAACAATTCTACTGTCATGAGTGTGATGATAGTTCACAATATTTTCATGCATTCTTATTAAGAGTCTTAATATTTTCACTACATTATTTGAAGTGTTGAATTTTGTGTACCTCAAAATGTATTAGACATTAATGCTTTTAGTGTTTCTTCTAATTGGATGTCACAAATTGGTATTAATGTCTTGGCAGCCACTGTGAGCATAATTTTTTTTAATTATTTCTGGGACTTTGACTTATTTGGATTTGTTATTTAGTTGCTGCAATTTATTGGTCGTCTATGTATAGAATTTCCTCACTTTTTTTTTATCCTTAGAAACCTAAGACTATGATTGTGTTCTATTCTCCATATTAAGACTATGATTGTATAATGTGGTCTACCAAATTTTGTGAAGATTGTACTTTAGAATTAAACTTGTTTCTTTATATACTCTAATAAGCTCTCTTTAGAATTAAACTTGTTTCTTTAGAATTTACTCTAATTGCTGAATGTTAAGGGGTAACTTGATTTAGCTTCCTTAGACATCACTTGAAGCATAAGTGCATTCTGTATGTCTTGAAAATGAATTTTATTCTTAATGAATTTTTCTTTTTCTTGCGGTGCCAGTGACCTGAATTCTATCCCCTTGATAGACATCTCCACCTCTCTTCCTACGTGGCATATTTGGCATACTTTATCTATAAGATATTACAACACTAAACAGCAAAATCTTACATCTCTATTTGCAGCTTTCTTGAGTTTGATTGTGCTTCCAAAGGAAATCCTGGACCAGCTGGTGCATGAGTTGTGCTGCGTGCTGAAGATGTATATTGTATGCCACAATTCCTTTCTTTTTTTTAAAAAAAATTCTTTACAGAATTTAGCTAACACTGAGGTCTCCTCATAGGTCTAACACTGAGGCCCCAGAATTTCTTGTCCAATTTTATGTTTAGTGAATGGCACCAATTGTGTATGGTGCTGACCTCTTTCTCTTTCCTTGTACCCTAAGTTATTGATTTTGTTTTCAGCTTTTGTTAAATTTTCCACATTTTTTGAATTGAATGTACATGATAACATTAATTATATAAGTTCCTTCTATTGAATGGCATATCTCTATGTGAAATTTACTTTATGAGTATGGTTTGGTGCTCCCTATTCATATTCCTTCTTGGTAAATCCAGGGGCATCAAGCTTTGAGTGTGGTTTGGTGCTCCCTATGTTAGTAGTAATGATCATCTTTATTGTATTAGCATATCAAGCTTTTGTTTAATATTTTATTTTTTCTTTTGGTGATAGTGATAATTCATGCACCTAGTTAATTTAGTAGGGTGCAAGTCTTAGTGACCTTCCATCATTACTTCTTCCTTTGAGACAGAATTACATTTCTCTCCGTACAAGGCCTATATTATATATTTATATGATATTACTATGTTGTTAACATTGCTTCTTCTTGCTTTCTTGCAAGCATTTTCTTTAGCAAAGCAAGCTTTGTTGTTTGAAAACTCTTCTTAGCCAGTTTCTGGTGCCTTTCATGTTGGACCTGAATCTTTGGAGATAAGAAAACCTCCCTCTACCCTCACTAATAATATTTATGTTAATTACATTTGTAAACACCTTTTGAGAATTTCTGTGTTCTGTCCAATTGTCATGAAATGCTTCCCTATTTTTGACAATTTGTGTCTCAAGGATGAAATAACTAGTTTAAAGTTAACAATAATGCACTTCTGGATGGATTTACCTCAATATACTGAACATATCTTTATTAGTTTGATGCATTACCGTAAATTTGATAGTGCTCTCATAATTGAATTTCTATGATATTTTGACCCTTTGGAGCTACTCCTTTTCTATAAAAGTGTAGTTATTCTAAGATGACATATTTTACACTCTGACCTTTCGTGATTTTCTATTGAAATGAAAATTGTTGGAATTTGCATTTAAGTCAATTACTTTCACCAGGAGATGACGTTGAATCTTGAACATCCAAAGATCAATGGAGAAACAACTGTTCACAATGCAATCACTGAAGTGGCTATGGTGATGGGGGAGAATGTAAGACTTAGAGGAGGTTATGTTATGCCTGCAATCATCCCAGGGTCTTATATCTACATATCTACATACTAGTCCCCAACCAGGTAAATTGAATTAATTTTTTACTTTTGTTCCCTTTAATTAATGTACTTACAAGTATTCTGATACTCTTAGATGTGCACACTGGCACACAGAGGCAACGTGCACGCATGCACATTTGCACACATAAAGGTCATGAAATCAAGTCATTATCATTTTCTTTTACAATATCTTGTGCTAAGTACCAAATTCTTTGCAACACCTAGAAACTTGACCCAACAAGGATCCTAACTTCCTCCTGTTTAATTAGGTTTGGGTCGCATTGCTGGAATTTTGTTTCTTGAAGTAGATGATAGTAAAACACAAGTGGATGCTCTTCAACGTGTTGGATCAGAATTGGCCATGCATGTAGTAGTAGCAAAACCATTATTCTTAACAAAGGAACTTGTGCCTTCAGATGCATTAGAAAATGAGTATGAAATTCTTAAATCTCAGGTCAGGTATTTTGTGATTTTGTTTGGAGTTAAGTATAGGTCCATGCTCAATATATAAATCGAATTTGTTATAGACATAAGCTTAGGCTTCTGTAAGTTTTGATCTTTAAGATTTATTTGAAAATTCATTATTTATTTAACTATAATGTAATTTAAAAATTTAGACTATTGAGCCCTTCTCAATTATTGTATCATTTTTTGTGCTAATTCAAATTTCTTTCGTCTCCTTATTTAACATATATTTTCTCGGGAGTGCGGGATTGGTATGAAAGTCGCAATGCTTGATAGATGCAACTGACCTTCTAGCAACTGCCCTAAGTTTCCTTCAAAGGGTTGTTTAAGATTGTATTATAGGGTTTTTGGGTGGTTTAAGATGGCTTGTAGTTTAGTTTGGGTTTAAATATACTTCAACTGACAAGGTTTGGATTAGTTGGCAAAATAGATATTGTACCACAAAAAAATGGAATTCCACAGGAAATGGAATTCCCCTTTTGATTTAGTATTAAGAACCTACTTGTTGTCTAATTAAGTGTTAAGATCTTTTAGTTTGATGTTGAATTGCTTCCAAGATATGTAGTGTTGTTGAATCACATGAAATAATTTTGATGTTATCATCACTGCTGATGCATATCTTATAATATTGTGTATGTTGCTTGATATATGGGTTTTACGAGTATATCTAACTCCAACAATTATTTTTTGTTTTATGATCATCCCCCCCCCCCCCCACAAAAGAAAAAGAATTTCTCATAGTAAGGGGGATTAATGCATTCTTTGGTCTATTGCTTTAAGATTCTGAATTTGGTAGAGTGAGTGATGACTTTAAGTCTCATTGCTTCTGGGTTTTTTTTTGGTAGGTTGTAAGTAAATTACGACAGTTCTAACAGTCATTTTATGCAAAAACTAAACCAGATTGGTTTTTTTTGTTGGTTTTATGTAAATTACGACAGTTCTAACTGTCGTAATTTACATAAACTAAACTAGGTTGATTTTTTTTGTTAGTTTTATGTAAATTATGACAGTTCTAACCGTTGTAATTTACATAAACAAAACCAGGCTTGGATTTTTTTTTGGCTGGTTTTATGTAAATTACGACAGTTCTAACCGCCATTTTATGCAAAAACTAAACCGTCGTTTTATACATGATAAAATTGTTGTGGTTATTATGGCGGTTAATGGAAAACTATCGTATTATACCGAACGACCAAGATAATTATGTCAATTTTAGAAACTGTCACTGAGGCAAAAAATGACAGTTAAAACTGTCGTAATATGCAAAAATAACTGTTGTAATTTACACATTTTTTTGTAGTGGCTATTGATCTTGATGTGTGGGATGTCGTTGAAAATGGTCCCTTTGTTTCCACACATGTAGTTGATGGTGTAAGAACTAATACACCAAGAAATGATTGGACCGATGAAGACAAAAAGAATGTTCAATACAATTTGAGAGCCAAGAACATCATTACCACATCCTTGGGGTATGATAAATTCTTTAGGGTGTCAAATTATAAGACCGCTAAAGAAATGTGTGATAATTTACAAGTAACCTATGAGGGTACAAGTGAAGTAAAACGATCAAGAATAAATACTCTCACTTATGAGTATGAATTATTTAGAATGAATCAAGGAGAAAGCATTCAAGAAATGCAAAAGAGATTCACACATATTGTAAATCATCTTACTTCATTGGGAAAGACTTTTCCTAATGAAGATTTTATTAACATTGTTTTGATATGCTTGAGCAGGAATTGGCAACCCAAAGTAACGACTATTGCGAAATCAATGGATCTATCAAAAATATCACTAGCCAATCTCTTTGGAAAGCTCCAAGAGCATGAGTTGGAGCTCAATAGACTCAATCAATGTAAGGAGTTTGACAAAAAGAAAAAGGGAATTGCTCTCAAAGCCACTCTCCACAAATAATGATGATGATGATGATGATGATGATGATGATGATGATGATGATGGAGATGGTTTAGAGAACCTTGAGCTAAATGAGGATAATCTTAGTCTCTTTGTAAGGAGGTTTAGAAAATTCCTTAAGAAGAAAGGGATTCAAAGAGTGCCACATTTCCCTCCAAAGAAAACCTATCATAAAGGGGAAAGATCTTCATCAACTCCAACATGCTATGAATGCCAAAAACTGGGGCACATGAAGATAGAATGTCTTATGTATCTAAAGAAGATGGAGAGGTTTTTAGAAAAGACTTTCTAAAGAAAAGAAAGGAAGGAGAGCCTACATAGCATAAGAAAACAATGACATGGACTCTACCGATAGTTCAGAAAATAAAGAAGCTCATTTATGTCTCATGGCTAAAGGAGAAGAAGAAGAAAGTGACACTGAGATAACTTCTTCTAACTTAGACTATTCACCTTCTTATAATGAATTGCAAGATGCATTTGAAGAATTGCATAATGAATCCATAAGGCTCACAAAGATGGTTTTATCTTCCAATAAAACAATATCCTTATTGGTAAACAAAATTTCTATTTTAAACAAGGAGATTAATAAACTCAAAATTGAGAATGAGACTCTAGGATTAATCGATGCTAACTCAATATGCATGACTTGCTTTTCACATGATAATGCATCCATACCCTCATCTTGCTCATCATGCAAAGCTTTTGAAAAATAAATTGAGGATTTAAACAAAGATGTGTTGTTAGGTAAACAACTTGAATGTGTTGTTAGGGAAACAAATATGTGTTTTCCAAAAAGCCGATTTAGGGTACAATCCTAATAACCAACAAAAGTCTTACAATAATTTCTTTATTTCCTCAATTACATCAAGTAGCCCCTTTGTTAAATGCTTTCATTGTGGGAGGAAAGGACATAGTGCATTTACATGCAATGTTAGGAAAAACATAAACACCAAGGTTGGAAATAAAATGATTTGGGTCCCTAAGGGCACCTTGCCTAAATCTAACACATAAGGACCCAAGAAGTTAAAATTTGAATGTGTGTTGTAGGCATGCTTGAAGACCAAGAGCTCAAGTTGGTATCTTGATAGTGGATGCTCCAAGCACATGACGGGTGATGGCTCCAAGTTCTCCTTTCTTACACCTAAGAAGCATGGTCATGTCACATATGGGGACAACAACAAAGGAAGGATCCTTGGAGTTGGAAAAGTTAGTAAGAATACCTCTACTTCAATTGATAATGTCTTATATGTAGAAAGACTTAAACATAACTTGTTAAGCATAAGTCAATTGTGTGACAAAGGAAATATAGTTATCTTTGACTCCAATTCTTGCATAATTGAAGGTAAGGATGATAAGTAAGTTAATTTTGTTAGTCATAGAATTAATAGATATACATGATTAACCTTGATGATATTACCTCTCAAAATGCAAGATGTCTTATGAGGAAATAGAGTGATTCATGACTATGGCATAGGAGAATCGCCCATATTCATATGGATCATATAAACAAACTAATTTCTAAAGATTTAGTAAGTTGTCTTCCAAAGCTCAAATTTGAGAAAAATAAACATTTTGATGCATATCAAAAGGGTAAACAAGTAAAGGTTTCTTTCAAAGATAAAAATGTTGTTTCTTCTACTAGACCTTTATAACTTTTGCACACGGATCTATTTAGACCATCAAGAACTATGAGCTTTGGGGGTAACTACTATGCTTTTGTGATTGTGGATGATTACTCTAAATATACATAGACTCTATTCCTTGCTCATGAGAATGAAGCCTTTCATGCATTTAGAAAACTTGCAAAGGTTATTCAAAATGAGAAAAATTGTAGCATTGCATCCATAAGAAGTAATCATGGTGGGGAATTTGAAAATTATGAATTTAAATTATTTTGCAATGAAAATGACATTGAGCATAATTTTTCTGCTCTTAGAACTCCACAACAAAATGGAGTGGCTGAAAGAGAAATCGATCTTTGGGAGAGTTAGCAAGAACTATGTTAAATGAAAAAAACTTTCCTAAGTATTTTTGGGCGGATGCGGTAAGTAGCGCTTGTTATGTTATGAATAGGGTTATAATAAAGCCAATTTTAAAGAAAAACCCTATGAACTATACAAAGGAAGGAAGCCAAACATTTTCCACTTTCATGTCTTTATTTGCAAATGCTTTGTTTTAAATAACGGAAAAGATAACCTAGGCAAGTTTGATGCTAAATCCGATGAGGGAATATTTCTTGGTTACTCACTTAGTAGTAAATCCTTTCGAATTTATAATAAGAGAACTATGACTATTGAAGAATCAATATATGTTGTTTTTGATAAAACTAACCCAAATGGGCCGAGAAATGAGTTTATTGATGATATTACAGAAATCTTGGCAGAAACACATTTGGAGAATCAAGAGAAAGAAGCCAAGAAGTAAGAAGAGAGACCCTTTAATCTCTCAAGGCAAGAGGATTCACAAATCATAGACCTTCCTAAGGAATGAAGGACATTAAGATATTATCCTCTTGACAAGGTGATAGATAATGTATCAAAAGGGGTAACTACTCGTAACTCTCTTAGAGATGCATATAATAATATGACTTTTGTCTCTCAAGTTGAACCTAAAGACATAAATGAGGCCATTAATGATGAACATTGGATCTTGGCCATGCAAGATGAACTAAACCAATTTGAAAAAAATCAAGTTTGGGAATTAGTTCCAAGGCCCAATGATCATCCAATAATTAGCACCAAATTAGTCTTTAGGAACAAACTTGATGAAACAGGCTTAATAATAAGAAACAAAGCTAGGCTTGTTGCTAAAATATATAATCAAGAAGAAGACATAGATTATGAGAAAATATATGCTCCCGTAGCTAGATTAGAAGCCATAAGAATGCTACTTGCATATGCATGCATCATGGACTTCAAGCTTTATCAAATGAATGTCAAAAGTGCTTTCTTAAATGGTTTTATACAAGAAGAGGTGTATGTGGAACAACCTCCTAGTTTTGAAAACTTTGAACAGTCCAACCATGTTTTTAAATTGAAAAAAACCTTGTATGGCTTAAAACAAACTCCTAGAGCTTAGTATGAAAGGTTAAACAAGTTCTTTTTGGAAAAAAGGTTTCTGTAGAGGAAATGTTGATACTACTCTCTTCATCAAACATAAGAAGCATGACATACTTCTTGTTCAAATATATGTTGATAATATAACATTTAGTGCTGCTAATGAGTCTCTTTATTAGGAGTTTGCTAACATTATACAAAAAGAGGTTGATGTTGTGAATTTTTCACAAGCGCACAGGTCGTACAAGTAGTAAAATAAGATCGTTCCCACGAGGATCGATTGATAACTAACTCTTACTCTTATTTTGATTATTTAAGCGAATGAAATCGATAGAAAAGGTTTAAATAAAATTAAAATGAAGAACAAAGCAATAAAGTAAGCAATTGAAACTAGAAAAGATGAGATTTAACAAAGATTTAAAGGTCTATGACTTGGAATCCACTACACTACCCTATACGATAAATTGTAATCCTATTTTTGTTAATGTTCAATTATGTTCTTAAAGGCGATTTGTCCTAAATTATTTAAAGTCTAATTTCTTGGCACTAAAAACATGCTAAAATTTCACTAATCTCATTCTCATGACAATTAATCCAAGTTCCAACCCATTAAGATTTATGATAATCTTTTTACCCTCGAAGGATTTAAGCCTATGTCTAGGTCTCAATTCTTAAGTTCAATTCTTGGATTATCAAGTAATTAGATTTCATCTTTCGATCATTCACCTAAAGCCTAATAAGATCATGCAAATATAGCATGCAATATATCACAAGCATTAAGCATACCAAGAATGAATCAAGAACAATAATTGAATTAATAAAGAATCAAATCAACAATTCATAATAGGGAAATAGAGAGTATCATCCTAATCCTAAAAAAGGGTTTAGTCGCTCATGGCCATCGTAACACAAACAAGAACAAGGATTAAAGAAACAATCATGATTGATAAACAAAAAGCAAAGATGGGAAGATGGAGATGGAGAAAAGAACTTCAATGGTTGATCTTTAAGGAGTCTTGCTCTTGCCTTCAAAGCCTTCGCCTCTGAATCCTTACACTTCTCCTCTCAAAACCTGTCGTTGTAATGCCCCATTTTGGGAGGGAACGTCACATTATCAAATAGAAGAAAATACGGAAAATAAAATTTTTCTAAATTAAGACCCGGTTCATTTTAGTTAAAGTTAAATTATCCGATTCATTAATACATGAGTAGAAAGGCGGTATATTTTTTTTTGTTAATTAATAAAATAAATAGAGTGACGAAACGTGAATAACAGTAAAGAGTAAGATAGGAAATAAAACTCACATCTAAATGACATACATATATATATTTAATCAGATACCAACTGTACGTTAGATACAAGCCTGGAAATTTTCAAAAAGCAAAACTATACCTACCCCAAAGGATCATACATATACATCCCCATGATATCAGAATATACAGCCCACCAAAAATAAAACATCAGGCCCCCAAAATAAAACATTGGCAGCCATCAGCAGCTACCAGCAAGGTCAGTCCCTCAGATGAGGAGGGACCGTATCAGGATCCTCAGCGGGGTCCTCCTCATCCGAGGAAACCTCCATCGGAACCACAGAGCCACGGGCAGGAGCCCGAGCAGTGGAATCAAAAGAGTCCTCCTGCGGGGTGTAGTAACGGTCACCCCACATCTCCCGAATGGGCAGATAAAACTCCAAACACAGGCTGATGTAGCAGGTAAAGATCGGCGTCTCATGACGTCTCCAGGCCAAAGAAATCGACACGTCCCCCAGATAGACGCAACAATCGGAACTCAAGTTGATGTGCCAACACTCTGGCCCCCCAAGGAAGGTCAGACACACATCACCCAGAAATCCGCGCATGCGTGCCTCCATGCTCCACAGTAGGTGCTAGTCTTGATCAGACCAAAAGCCGGGAAAATCGGGAGCTCCAACCTCCTTGTCGTCATCTTTGATAGATACAATATACGCACAGGCAGCAAATAATAGAAATACAGGAAAGAGGTAAGACATCCTACCATCATTACTAATTATAGCAGCCAGAAACCAATACGGCGCATCGCGCACACATAACATTCCAAAAATAATAACAATAATAATAGGCAGTAAGTACAATCAATAAGCAGGTAAACAGTTCCAGGCAGTCAGTCATCATATTAAGAAATAAACAGTTCAAATCCATATAAGGCAATAATTATCAGATGGTATGACATCTTATGATGTAAATGCACACAGTACCCAAAATCCTACTCCATGGAGATAGACTCAAACAGTCGGAGAGAAAGATCAGGAAACATGTCTGCAATTCGGCTGCCGTGGCCAAAGTGCTATAACTCAACAGTTTCCCACGTGCACATTCAGGCATTGTACAGATAGTCTACGCTAGATCACGATATACAACAGTGTCTCAGTCTGGATCGCCAGTGCGTTTGCATCGGTCTACCCCACGGGCAGAAGAGCTACCAACTACCCATTGCGAGGAACCCGCACCCCGACATCCCCAAGGTCAAACATGACCTACACTAGTCTACTCGCACCCGCACTAAGGTGTGTTCAATCTCCTAGGCAACTTGGCCTTACAACAGTCCACAGGACATTCACAATGCATAAGACTCTATGCATGAACATGTATCATCATCAATTTCACACAATTCCATAATATGCCACAATTGGCCAAAAGAGTATCAATATACAAATGGTCACTCATATGGACCCATAACATCATAATATTAAGATCAAGCCAAATGGTACATTCTTAGGTCCATTATGAATCCTAACTTAGAATTTGTCTTTCCTACAAGGTCCATTTCTAATTAAATTCTCATAATTAATATAATCTTCATATTGTAATTCATTCTTTTACACTTAATAAATCATTCTAAGCTCTAAAAGACTCACACTCTCTTGTTCTTGCTCTCTTGAATTTACCCTAAGTCTTATGAAAGTTTTATTCTTGGTTCTTCAAATTTATGAAATCTATATTCTTTCACTTGGTAATGTTTCTAGTTCATTACCTAGGATTTCAGCCACTTCATTTCTTAAATTTCAAAGTTACCAAAATTCCCTAATTAAGCCTAAATTACCCTAGAGGCCGTGGCGTCACTAAAGGTTCCAATTCCAAGTTTTCCTTCCATCAATTTTTTATTCTACCCACTTGATTACATTATGTCTTGCACTTATTACAAATTGATCACAAAAGACCACCTTTTTTGGCCCCAAAAACCGTGACCCCTTAATGGTGAATCCCAAATCATTTTCTTCTATTTCAAGTCTTCAAATCCCTTCCAATATGCCAATTTATACAAACATCCAATCCAATAGCATAAACAAAATTTAAACAACAAGCAAACATCCTAATCAAGCAATCAAAGAATAACCCTCATTAGGGTTTTTCCACAAACAACACAACCAAGGTTCCTAGATGCTAATAGAGGTTGAGGAGGAGTGTCTTCCTCTTACCCAAGTGAAGAAATCAAGAGAAACCTCCAAGAACTCCCTTGAAATTTCGGATTGGTGCTACCCAAAACCCTAGAAATTTCAACTTGATTAGAATAGCACAAAGGCTTGAAAAATGGAGTGTATATGGTCATTAAAAGACCCTTGAAACCGAAAATGAAGAGGAGAGGAGAAGAGTCTTGAAGCTTACCCAAAAACCCTAACCTTGAAGCTTGAAGAAGATGATGAAAATGGTGGATTTTCAATATGCTCCAAGCAAGAAAAGTGTTTAGGAGGTAGAGAGGATTAAGAAAATGTGGTTAGTTAGAAATTTTGTGAAGATTAAGTAGGGGAGAGGGCTGCTGGCCGAATGGGTCTAGAGAGAAGGAGAAGAAATTTTTTTGTGAAGAAAAGAAATGAAGGTAGAGAGAGAAGGTGCTTTGGTGAATTTTGGAAATTCATGTAGCATAATTGATTAAATGAAACAAAACCAATTCCCCTCCCCCCAAAGTGAGGCTGCCGTGCATGAAGAGAGAGAGGGAGAGTGTTTTGGCTTCCCTTGGAAGCTAAGGGCTTCTTGGTCATTGTTTGGTCAAAGCTTCTCAAAGAAGCTTTGATTATAATACATTAGATTTCAATTAAAGTGAATTAATTAGACATAAAGTAGATTTCATTAGGATAATGTGATAGGATTTTTATTACATGCTATTATCCAATGGATAATAGTTACAGTTAACAGAAGTCAGTATTTAATAAATCTGATAGATAAATTTTACGTAGTGTTATTTCGTTTCGTCTGTTAAAATTTCTCGAAAAACGTGAAACCCCGTAAATTGTGTCCAGCCTTGGGTTTAGTAAGATCCCTCGTCGACATGTCCATAGTTCAAGGTCCATGGAGAAAACATCGCGTTTCCCCAGTTCTGCTCAGTGCGCACGCAAAACGAAGAATATATTAAAATATTTGACGTTTCCGGAAAAATCTCAGAGAATTCTCAAAAATTGTACATATTATAAAACGACTATTCGTCTAATCATTTCCCAATTTTTGAAGTATTACAATCATTTTCCTGACTCTGCTCAATATGTAAGCAAAACGATGAATATATTAAAATACTCATCGTTTCCGAAAAATTCTGAAAGAATTCATATAAATCACAAATATTAGAAAATGACTATTTATGGTGAAATAAATGATTTCCGGAGTGTTATACTGACCTTCGTGGATTTCTGCTCAGTGTGCATGCAAAACGAGGAATATATTAAAATATTCGTCGTTTCCGGAAAATTCCAGAAAAATTCCTAAAAATCAAGAATATTATAAAATGACTATTCATGGTTAAACAAACACATTTTAGGGTGTTACAACACTCTCCTACTAAAAAGAATTTCATCCTCGAAATTTACGTACCTTAGAATAGTTGTGGGTGTTGCTCCCTCATCTTGTCTTCCAGTTCCCAAGTTGTAACACTAGTTGTTTCATTCCAAATCACCTTTACTAATGGGATCTCCTTGCCTCTAAGTTGCTTTATCCGTCGGACCTTGATTCTCGCAGGAGGCGCCTCATAGGTCAAGTTCTCTCTTAACTGTACTGTGTCCTGTGCTAAGACATGACTTGGGTCAGGTAAATACTTACGCAGTTGTGACACATGGAAGACATTGTGTATGTTGGAAAGAAAAGGGGGTAAGGCTATTTGGTAGGCTACTGGACCTATCCGGCGAAGGATTTGGTAAGGTTCAAGAAATTTTGGAGTGAGTTTTCTAGATTTCAAAGCCCGGCCGACCCCAGTCGTGGGTGTGACTTTCAAGAACACATGCTCACCTTCCTCAAACTCAAGAGGCTTTCTCCTCTTATCCGCATAACTCTTCTGCCAGCTCTGTGCAGTTCTCATCTTCTCTTGAATCATCTTGACCTCCTCAGTTGTCTGCTGAATGAGATCTGGTCCAATCGTGAGACACTCACCGTCTTGGTACCAACACAATGGTGTCTGACACTGTCATCCATAAAGAGCTTCATAGGGTGCCATCCCTACACTTGAATGGTAACTGTTGTTATAGGTGAATTCTATCAATGGCAAGATTTCATCCCAACATCCAGTTTGCTCTATAGTACAAGCTCTAAGTAAATCTTCTAAAGATTGGATCGTTCTTTCTGATTGTCCATCGGTTTGTGGGTGGTACGCCGAACTTAGACGTAATTTCGTTCCCAACGATGCCTGTAGACTCTGCCAGAATTTTGAAGTAAACCTCAGATCCCTATCCGAGACAATACTCGTAGGCACACCATGTAGTCTAACGATCTCTCCAATATATAGTTGGGTTAACTTCTCTAGACTATACTTTATGTTGATCAGGAGGAAATGATCTGACTTTGTGAGTCGATCAACTATTACCCAAATCGAGTCATGTCCTCTTCTCGTTCTTGGCAAACCCACAACAAAATCCATTGTGATACTGTCCCATTTCTATTCAAGAATAGACAATGGTTGTAGTAATCCTGCAGGTCTTTGATGTTCCACTTTAGCTTTTTGACAGACTAGACAAGTCGATACGTATCTAGTGACGTCACTCTTCATTCCGTGCCACCAGAACAACTTCTTCAAGTCTTGGTACATCTTCGTTATGCCCGGGTGCATATTCAGCATACTGGTGTGAGCATGTTCCACAATATACTATTTAAGCTCTTGGTCGCGGGGGATACAGACTCTACCCCGAAACCTCAGAATCCCGTCTATTCTTTCCTCGAATTCTATTTCCTTGCCTTGACTCATCAGTTCCCTCACTTCTTGCAAGAATTCATCGGCTTTCTGCTTTTCTCGTATGTCCTCCATTAACTCGCTTGAGATGGTGACCATGTTCATACAGATCCTTCCTGGCTTCAACTCTACAAATGACCAAACATCTCTAAACTGTTCGATGAGCTCTCTTTCCTTGACCATCAGGGCAGAAGCACTGATAGTCTTTCTGCTCAAGGCGTTTGCCACGACATTCGCTTTGCCAGGGTGGTACAACAACTGAAAATCATAGTCCTTTAGGAATTCTAACCATTTTCGCTGCCTCATGTTCAGTGCCTTCTAATCATACAATTACTTCAAGCTTTTGTGATCACTGAAGATGTTGAATGTCGCTCCATAAAGGAAATGCCTCCATATCTTCAGAGCAAAAACCACAGCTGCTAGCTCTAAATTATGCATCGGGTAGTTCTTTTCATGCACTCGCAACTGTCTCGAAGCATAAGCCACCACCCTTCTATGTTGCATAAGAACAGACCCCAATTCTTGGTAATCACAGTACACCTCGAATGGATCATTCGGATCAGGTAGCACTAATACTGGTGAGGTGGTTAACCAGTTCTTCAACTCTTGGAAACTTGGCTCGCAGCTATCGGTCCGCTCAAAAGCTTGGTTCTTCTTTGTTAATTGAGTGAGCGGTCTAGCAATTTTGAAAAACCCTTCTATGAACCTTCTTTAATATTCGGCCAAACCCACGAAGCTACGAATCTCTGTTACTGACTTCGGTCGTTCCCATTGTAACACTACCTCCACTTTTGATGGATCCACGATGATCCCTTCCTTCGAGATCACATGGCCTAAAAACTTAACTTCATCTAACCAAAACTCACACTTCAGCAGCTTGGCGTAAATTCTTTCTCCTTCAGAATCTGAAGAACTATGCTGAGATGTTCAGCATGGTTCTCCTGATTATGGGAATATATCAAGATATCGTCGATGAAGACGATAACAAACTTGTCTAAATAAGGGCGAAAGATTCTGTTGATGTAGTCCATGAAGATAGCAGGTGCATTCGTTACACCAAATGGCATCACAAGGTATTCGTAATGACCGTATCGGGTACGAAAAGCAGTCTTAGGTATATCCTCCATTTTCACTCTTATCTGATGGTATCCAGATCTCAGATCAATCTTTGAAAACACTACTGCTCCCTTCAGTTGGTCCATTAAGTTGTCAATTCTTAGAAGTAGATACTTGTTTTTGATCATCAGCTTGTTTAACTGTCTATAGTCCACACACAATCTTGAGGTACCATCCTTCTTCTGAACTAACAACACTGGTGCTCCCTAGGGCGATACACTCGGTCTGACAAACTGTTTCTCCAAAAGCTCCTCTAGTTGTTTCTTAAGTTCTACCAATTCTGTTGGCAACATCCTGTAAGGTGCTATAGACACGGGACCAGCTCCCGGTACAAGGTCAATAGTAAACTCTATTTCGCGCATCGGTGGTAAACCAGGTACATCTTCTGGAAAGATTTCAAGAAACTCCTTCATCACTGGAATAGTACTCAAATCAGTCTCGCTCTCGATTTTTAAAGAATTTAGTAGCATGTATCCTTGAGCTCATTCTTTCAAGAAAGCTCGTACTTGATTGGCCGTCAAGTATCTAGAATCTTCATCCACAGGGAAAACTATGGTTTTTCTAGAGCAATCTAACAGAACATGGTTAGAAGACAACCAGTCCATCCATAAGATTATATCTAGTTGTGAAAGAGGTAAACAGATCAAATCGACAGAAAAGATTCGACCTTCAACAATTAGGGGACACTTCAAACAGACTTTGGTAGTAACTACCGATTTGTCAGTAGGGGTTGAGACAGTCAAATCAAAAGGTAAGGTAGACACTGGTAAGTCAAGTCGTAGCACACAATCATATGATATGAAAGAATGGGTTGCCCCAGAGTCATACAGTACTTTTAAAAGATTACCTTCTATGGTGCCTTCTCCTTGAATCAAGTCTTCGGATTCGGAGGCTTCAGCTCCATTTATGGTGTAGACTCGACCTCCAACTCGTGGTTTCTTGGCTTAAGTTGCATTGACTGAAGGTTCAACCTTTGTCTGGTTACAATCTCTAGACACATGACTCGGTCTGCCACATCTGAAGCAGATAATTCCCTTGATAGTGCAATCTCTTGTGGGATGATCCTTCCTACACTTTAGGCATTTGGAGGGATATGCCACTTTCTGATCAATCCGGTTCCCAGTAGAACCTCCACTAGAGCTTCCACCGGTTTGTTGCTGACTTCTCGTTGGTCGGGAATAGGGCTTCTGTTGGAAACAGTTCGAACTATTGCCTCCACTTCTTTGGAACCTTGTAGGCCCAAAGTTCTTGCTCCTCGAGTCTCTAGCTTGTTCCAAGGCCTCCACTTCACAGCATGTGTCCAACAATTCTGAGAACACTTTAATTTTCAGAGTGATCACAGCCTTTTTCATTTCATACCTCAGTCATTCGGTGAACTTCCAACACTTCCAAACTTCATCTGTTTGATGCTGATAATGCATTGAGAATTTCTCCAAGTTCTCAAATTTGTCCGCATAGTCACTCACGGTCATGTTCCCCTGCTTCAGGTTGAGGAACTCCATCTCTTTCGCATGCCTCACGCTTGTAGGAAAGTATTTGTCCAAGAATTTGTCCTTGAACAAGTCCCATGTGATGTCACGTCCCTCGGCCTCCATCACTCTCTGAGTTCCGTTCCACCAATCTTCGGCGTTGCCGACAAGCATGAAGGTAGCATAGTTCACTTTCTTATCTTCGGCACAGTTCATGCCTTCTCTAGCTCTTTGATCCACAAACTAGCCTTGTCTGGATCAAATTTCCCTTTGAATTGTGGAGGATTGTGATGACGAAACTCCGCCAAGTTTTGTGCATCGGCTGTCGCTTCGAGCTGTTGAGTAGCTCTCTCTTGTTGCTGAGCAGCACGTTTATTTTGTTGTGCGATGACTTCTGCCATCCTTTGCATTGCCTCTATAGCAGCTGTCATATCTCCGCCTCTTGCCATCTCAGTTTCTCTTAAATCAGATTAACTGAAAAATATAAGGAAGGTCAGATGCATTCATTCCGAACAGCAATCACAGAGATTCACGCAGCACAAACAAGACAGACTCACACACAAGACCCAAAGAGACACAAACCGGGGCTCTGATACCAACTTAATGTAACGCCCCATTTTGGGAGGGAACGTCACATTGTCAAATAAAAGAAAATGCAGAAAATAAAATTTTTCTAAATTAAGACCCGGTTCATTTTAGTTAAAGTTAAATTATCCGATTCATTAATACGTGAGTAGAAAGGCGGTATATTTTTTTTTGTTAATTAATAAAATAAACAGAGTGACAAAACGTGAATAACAGTAAAGAGTAAGACAGGAAATAAAACCCACATATGAATGACATACATATATATATTTAATCAGATACCAACTGTACGTTAGATATAAGCCTGGAAATTTTCAAAAAGCAAAACTATAACTGCCCCAAAGGATCATACATATACATCCCCACGATATCAGAATATACAGCCCACTAAAAATAAAACATCAGGCCCCCAAAATAAAACACTGGCAGCCATCAACAGCTACCAGCAAGGTCAGTCCCTCAGATGAGGAGAGACCGTATCAGGATCCTCAGCGGGGTCCTCCTCATCCGAGGAAACCTCCATCGGAACCACAGAGCCACGGGCAGGAGCCCGAGCGGTGGAATCAAAAGAGTCCTCCTGCGGGGTGTAGTAACGGTCACCCCACATCTCCCGAATGGGCAGATAAAACTCCAAACGCAGGCTGATGTAGCAGGTAAAGATCGGCGTCTCATGACGTCTCCAGGCCAAAGAAATCGACACGTCCCCCAGATAGACGCAGCGATCGGAACTCAAGTTGATGTGCCAACACTCTGGCCCCCCAAGGAAGGTCAGACGCACATCACCCAGAAATCCGCGCATGCGTGCCTCCATGCTCCACAGTAGGTGCTAGTCTTGATCAGGCCAGAAGCCGGGAAAATCGGGAGCTCCAACCTCCTTGTCGTCGTCTTCGATAGATACAATATACGCACAGGCAACAAATAATAGAAATACAGGAAAGAGGTAAGACATCCTACCATCATTACCAATTATAGCAGCCAGAAACCAATACTGTAACACCCCAAACTTTCTATTTATTAAACAGTAATTTTGACAGTTAATAGAATTCTACTGTTTAGTGATTTCTGTGTACTGTAAAATTATTTTGAATATTCCATCTGTATATTTGATCGTTTTGAGTAATTTGCTCTGTGTTAGGAAAATAATAATTTTTGGGCCGAAAAAATTTGACGTAATTTAATTATTACTAAAAAGTCTTAATTATTTTACGTAATCTGATGTGATATTTGTGAGTTTTCTAATTTTTGTGATTTTATGTGTGATTATAAAATTTTTTACTGTTTGTGGGCCCAAGGGGTGTATGTGGGCCCAGGTGGCCATACATGGACCCAAGTGGGTCCCGCAAAGTGAAATTTTTTTTACGCATAGAAAAATTTGTACTGTTTAGACGGAGACAAGAGATCTTACTAAACCTGAATCCGGAAACAGTTTTATAAAATTTCCTTTACTATATTTTGTACTGTATTTAATTATCAAACAATAAAAATACAGTAAATATATTCTTTCGTAGGGTTATAACAGATAAAAAATAAAATTCTATACTGTTAAGTCAACATTAGTGGTTTGGATATCCATTATCGATTTAATCACCGTTGGAAATTTAATCTTGATTTAATTAACGGTGGAGATTTGATCTTAAAAGTGAATAGGATCAATTATAACCGTTGGATGGAAATTAAATCAAGGGTATAGATTTAGTCTTATAAATGACTATGACCATTATGAACCCTTGGATGTAAAATAATCAATGGTGGAGATGGATCATTAATGACCATTGGATTTGGATTTAGATCAATGGTGGAAAATTGGTCATAAAAAATGACTACAACCATTTTGGACCCTTGGATGTAAAGTTTGAAGGTGTAATCTTGACCCTTCATTTTGGAGACACATTCAATGGTTAGGATTGCAAGCCAAAAATGATCCAATGGCTCAAATGAAGTCTTCTATCCATAACCTAAACCTAGTAGCTATTTTTAATCCAAACCATTCTTTTAATCAATGGTTAGGATGGCTTATAGTGATGGTTATGAAATTTGTCACATTTGGAGTGCATGATAAGGAGGGGGACGGTTTGGAGAAGCAAGGAAGAGGGGAGACAACTTAGTGTAGGCTTTTTAGGCCAAAGAAAAAAATGAAGACAATAGCCAAGTGTCAAGACCATTTCCTATTGATCATTAATGATCATGTTCTTCAAACTTCACTTTACACTTCTCTCCAATGCATGCTACGGCAATATCACTTTGAAGACCAAGAAAATCCATTTCTACACTTCATATTATCACTTCTTCACCTTTTCCACTTAAGCTTCAAGAAACAAACCAAAGAAAACTCCATTCTCTCTCCCAAAAGAAGACCATTCGGCCAAGCACTCTAATCCTCTCCTCCATCACTCTTTAATTTCATACAACCTAGTTTCTTGAATCCTTACCTTATTCTAAACAACTTTCATGTTGAAGACTTTCTCAAAATCTTCCATCTTGAAGGACTTTTACAAAGATCAAGTTCTAGAGTTTTTGTTGGTGAAGTGTAAGGAAACTTCATTTATTCTTTTCTTTTTCATGTTCTAAACCATGTTTGATCCATGGTTCTTCTTATTCAAGCTTGATATACTAATTTTCTTGTATTTGTTTCATGTTTAAGAACTTGTGTTGGTGGAGATCTTGTTCAAAACACAAAGCAACAAGCTTTTTAGTGGTTCTTCAAAAGGTAAGAGGGAGATTCATCTCACCAACCAAGCATGGTGGTGAGAGATGATTTTATATTTGATGGATGGTGAATCCATGTGATGATTCCTATCCATGGTCATGTAATAATTTATGTGTGTTATGTGCTTTGATTATTTTTGCCTATGCTTGATATGCTTTGCATGATTTACTTGTGTATGCATGCTTAGTATGATTTTTATTTATTTATATGGTATGCTTATAATATGCATGATGATATATGTTGAATATATTATGATGGATGTATGTTGAAATAAGCAAAATTTTGACACCAAAGGCCATGGAGGAGGTCACGGTTTTGAGCTTCCAAGACTAAAGTTATTATTTAAATTTTTTTAAGAACTATGGAGTTAATTTTTAGTCCTTGAACTAAAGTAAATTTCGATTAAGACATCAACCAATTTGGTGTTCACAAAATTATATTTTCATGAATGATTAGAGAAGTAAAGAAAATAAACAAAAGGGTTTGTTTTGTAAAAAGAATGCACACAGTTTTAGGAGTTGTGTTTTCATGAATTTATTTTGTGTAGAAACAAGAATGGAATTTATTTAAGTTAGCAGAAAAATATTTCATGGTTCCAATGACCATCTATAAGGTTTTGATAATTTTAGAAAAATATTTTGATGTTATAAAATATAAGAATTTTCAAATAAGGATATTGGAAAGGGAACTAAAGTGTTATCAAGTGGAATTTTCATAAATAAAAGAAAAGGAGATTGAAAGTGTTGAACTTCAAATTATTTTAAAGAGAATTAATTTTTAGAAGTGATTTAGAAATATAAAAAAAACGTTTGTAACTTAAATTTTACTAACGTAGAATTTATTTATTGGGTTTTAGAAAACGTTAGGAAATTTAAAATTAGAAACAATAATTAAATCAGCTAAATGTGATTTTGTAAAATTAAATCAATAAAAAGTGATTTTGAGAAAATATATTACGGAAAAGAATTTTTGACTAAGAATAGGAAGAAAATAAAGTAAGAAATTATATTATTGTAAGAAAAGTCCAAAATAATATTTTTAAGGTTAAGAAATATTTTACGAAGGGTAAAAATGGTAAAAAATGATTAACGTAACTCAAAAATGTAATTTTTAAGTTACGCGATTTGAAAAACGTTAAAATATTTCTACTCGATTTTTAAAGCATTTAAATATTTTACACGATCGAAATGTTGTAGAAAATATCGCTAGGCGATTTAAAAATGAAAGAATATTTTTACGCGTTTTAATACAGTAGAAAATTGTTACGCAATTTTTAAACGTAACAGAAATATTACAAATTATTGTTTACGTAATAAAATATTACGTGACTGTGAAAAAGTGACAAAAATATTTTGCGAATGAGAAAAACATGGTAATGTGACTTTGCTGTTAATTATACAGTAAACTTTACAGTTAAAATCAGTATATGAATGTTGTACAAGAAATTGAGAAGTTTGCCTGTAATAGGCGTTAATACACAAACGTAAAACAGTATTTGAACCTGGTATGAAAAATTATGTGATTTACCTTTGGTTGGTAATTGGTGCATTACACATGCATTGAAAATGGTTCGATGGACTGTATATGGCGAATTGCCTAGGAGAAACGTACACTTCTTGAGTGGGTGCGATACGCATAGTATAGGTCACTCGTTGACCTCGGGGGCATCAGGGTGCGGGTTGCTCACAATGGGCAGTTGGTAGCTCTTCTGTACCGTGGGTTAGACCGATGCAACACACCGATGATCCAGACCAAGACACTATTCTTAATCGAGATCGACAAAAGATGTCGTGTATGTGCTAGATGTGCAAGATATAATTATAGCACTTGGTCTGAGGCACGTGGTACCGGCAGATCTTTGCGATCGATTTCTCCGACCTGAGTTTAGCTCCATAGAGTAGGAAATCGAGTCTTTGTGTTCATGCATTAACATAAATGCTTACATTTGTGAGATATAATAGTTGTGAAATATTGATTATGACAATTATACTTTTTAAAATATCTGCTTAGTGTAGTTGGCATTTCCTGTAATTATTAAATGTTAATTTTGATTAATAATATGTTGATGTCATACTTGTAATATGATGTGTTTATGTAGCTTCTTTGTTATGTTATCTCTATGCTACCATGTTGGTATTGGCGTAGGTGATCTCACCTCTTTATATGTATATTTGTATATTGTATTTATAATTGGTGAAGACGTTGAGAAAGAAATAGTACAAGAAGGAGAAGAAGAACTACTTCTCACGTCTCTGGGAACGCAGAATTTTGAGAAGATGGAGATGCCCAAACTTTCTAGGATACGTGACATTACAGTTTCGTGGAGGTTCGGAGGCGTGGCATGTTCATTTGGATCGACAGTGTATATTTTATATAGGGGACCTGAACATTACTTACAGTAGGCTTTATCAAGAGAACCCCTACTTTAGTGTCAATATTTATGTATAGTTGGAGTTTCCACTATCCATTAGGCAGTACTGGGGGGCTTACTACCGTACTCCTAGTGCGATAAGTATCGTGTCATCAGCACGGACACCTGTCCGTAGAGCTTCACGTAATAACGGATTCCTATCTGCTGAGGAATCTGAGGAGGACCCATTTGAGGGTTCTGCTGTTTAGTCAGACTTGGACAATATGTTGAGTCTTAAATTATGTTTAATTACTTTGAGAACATGGTCTGTAATATAAATAATCCTGACAGTACGTGTGTAATGTATAATGATGTAAATTATGTGTGATGATATATAATATTTTTAATTTCTGCTAAGTTTATTTTATTGTCATCAAAGAAGAATTTTTTTAAAAAAAATTGTATTTTTATCATAACATCACCTTTTATGATCTTGAGGGTATTTGGATAATTAAGTAACATAAATGTGGCACCCTACGGTGGGTGTTACAAATACGGCGCATCGCGCCCACATAGCATTCCAAAAATAATAACAATAATAATAGGCAGTAAGTACAATCAGTAAGCAGGTAAACAGTTTTAGACAGTTAGTCATCATATTAATAAATAAACAGTTCAAATCCATATAAGGCAGTAATTATTAGATGGTATGACATCTCATTATGTAAATGCACACAGTACCCAAAATCCTACTCCATGGAGATAGACTCAAACAGTCAGAGAGAAAGATCAGGAGACATGTCTGCAACTCGGCTGCCATGGCCAAAGTGCTATAACTCAACAGTTTCCCATGTGCACATTCAGGCATTGTATAGATAGTCTACGCTAGATCACGATATAGGACAGTGTCTCAGTCCGGATCGCCGGTGCGTTTGCATCGGTCTACCCCACGGGCAGAAGAGCTACCAACCACCCATTGCGAGGAACCCGCATCCCGACGTCCCTAAGGTCAAACATGACCTACACTAGTCTACTCGCACCCGCACTAAGGTGTGTTCAATCTCCTAGGCAACTTGGCCTTACAACAGTCCACAAGACATTCACAATGCATAAGACTCTATGCATGAACATGTATCATCATCAATTTCACATAATTCCATAATATGCCACAATTGGCCAAGAGAGTATTAATATACGAATGGTCACTCATATGGATCCATAACATCATAATATTAAGATCAAGCCAAATGGTATATTCTTAGGTCCATTATGAATCCTAACTTAGAATTTGTCTTTCCTACAAGGTCCATTTCTAATTAAATTCTCATAATTAATATAATCTTCATATTGTAATTCATTCTTTTACACTTAATAAATCATTCTAAGCTCTAAAAGACTCACATTCTCTTGTTCTTGCTCTCTTGAATTTACCCTAAGTCTTATGAAAGTTTTATTCTTGGTTCTTTAAATTTATGAAATCTCAATTCTTTCACTTGGTAATGTTTCTAGTTCATTACCTAGGATTTCAGCCACTTGATTTCTTAAATTTCAAAGTTACCAAAATTTCCTAATTAAGCCTAAATTACCCTAGAGGTCGTGGCGTCACTAAAGGTTCCAATTCTAAGTTTTCCTTCCATCAATTTTTTATTCTACTCACTTGATTACATTATGGCTTGCACTTATTACAAATTGATCACAAAAAGACCACCCTTTTTGGCCCCAAAAACCGTGACCCCTTAATGGTGAATCCCAAATCATTTTCTTCCATTTCAAGTCTTCAAATCCCTTCCAATATGCCAATTTATACAAACATCCAATCCAATAGCATAAACAAAATTTAAACAACAAGCAAACATCCTAATCAAGCAATCAAAGAATAACCCTCATTAGGGTTTTTCCACAAACAACACAACCAAGGTTCCTAGATGCTAATAGAGGTTGAGGAGGAGTGTCTTCCTCTTACCTAAGTGAAGAAATCAAGAGAAACCTCTAAGAACTCCCTTGAAATTTTAGATTAGTGCCTCCCAAAACCCTAGAAATTTCAACTTGATTAGAATAGCACAAAGGCTTGAAAAATGGAGTGTATATGGTCATTAAAAGACCCTTGAAACCGAAAATGAAGAGGAGAGGAGAAGAGTCTTGAAGCTTACCCAAAAATCCTAACCTTGAAGCTTGAAGAAGATGATGAAAATGGTGGATTTTCAAGATGCTCCAAGCAAGAAAAGTGTTTAGGAGGTAGAGAGGATTAAGAAAATGTGGTTGGTTGGAAATTTTGTGAAGATTAAGTGGGGGAGAGAGCTGCTGGCCGAATGGGGTCTAGAGAGAAGGAGGAGAAAATTTTTTTGTGAAGAAAAGAAATGAAGGTAGAGAGAGAAGGTGCTTTGGTGAATTTTGGAAATTCATGTAGCATAATTGATTAAATGAAACAAAACCAATCCCCCCCCCCAAAGTGAGGCTGCTGCCATGCATGAAGAGAGAGAGAGGGGAGAGTGTTTTGGCTTCCCTTGGAAGCTAAGGGCTTCTTAGTCATTGTTTGGTCAAAGCTTCTCAAAAAAGCTTTGATTATAATACATTAGATTTGAATTAAAGTGAATTGATTAGACATAAAGTAAATTTCATTAGGATAATGTGATAGGATTTTTATTACATGTTATTATCCAATGGATAATAGTTACAGTTAACAGAAGTCAGTATTTAATAAATCTGACAGATAAATTTTACGTAATGTTATTTCGTTCTGTCTATTAAAATTTCTCAAAAAACGTGAAATTCCGTAAACTGTGTCTAGCCTCGAGTTTAGTAAGATCCTCCGTCGACATGTCCATAGTTCAAGGTCCACGGAGAAAACATCGCGTTTCTCCAGTTCCGCTCAGTGCACACGTAAAACGAAAAATATATTAAAATATTTAACGTTTCCGAAAAAATCCCAGAGAATTCTCAAAAATTGCACATATTATAAAATGACTATTCGTCTAATCATTTCCCAATTTTTGAAGTATTGCAGTCGTTTTCCCGACTCTGCTCAGTGTGCACGTAAAACGAGAAATATATTAAAATATTCATCGTTTCCGAAAAATTCCGAAAGAATTCACATAAATCACAAATATTAAAAATAACTATTTATGGTGAAATAAATGATTTCCGGAGCGTTACACTGACCTTCGTGGATTTTTGCTCAATGTGCATGCAAAACGAGGAATATATGAAAATATTCGTCGTTTCCGAAAAATTCCAGAAAAATTCCTAAAAATCAAGAATATTATAAAATGACTATTCATGATTAAACAAACACTTTTTAGGGTGTTACAATCGCCACACAAGTCTCTAGCAAAAAATCCTTTTAGATTTGATGATTTTGCCCAATTTATAATGATTTGGGGGTAAAATTTCCTTTTTTTTTTACGTCAGGGAGACTCACACGGTCGTGTCTAAGCTCGACACGGCCGTGTGATCTTGAAAAATAACATAATTTGCACGTTCAGAGGAGACATGGTTGTGTGACATTGAGACACGGTCGTGTCTCAAAGTCAGAAGCTTCATGAGGTTGAGACAGGGTTGTGTCTGGTGCCATAATTTGTGTAATTGCAACATTAGGGGGAGACACGACTGTGTCTAACTCCTAAGTAGGAATTAGCTCTTGTGGTCTGCATGAAAGTTGTAGATCTTTTTCTTAGCTTTCCAATGACACCAAGATCATCTCATTTCGACTTTTGTAGCTCACGTTATACTCATTTTATCGCGCAAAGTTCAAAAACTCTGAATCTTAGCCATATAAATTCCGAACTCAACTCTATTGCAATGGATCCATCCAAAGCTTCATAAAACCGTGTCAAAACATCTCTTTTGGACCTAAAAACATAGAGAAAGACCAATCATGAGATACCAAGGATAAATAGAATAAATGTGACATAAATTCTAACATAAATCAATCAAAGCACACCTAAATCCACCTCAAATCAAGCACAAGATGTGTATATTTTATCCACACATCAATTGAGATGTCTATGATGGGTGAATTCAACTTCTTCCATGGACTCCAAATCAAACAAACTAAGGATGAAACTTTCATAAGTCAATCCAAATATTGCAAAGAGCTGCTCAAAAATTTTGGGATGGACAACACCAAGCTTATGGCTACACCTATGGGCACCTCTTGTTATTTGGACAAGGATGAAGGAGGTAAATCTATAGAAATCTTAAAATATAGAGGTACGATTAACTCACTCATTTATCTTACAGCAAGTAGGCCTGATATTATGTTTAGTATGTGCATGTGTGCTAGATATCAAGCTAATCCTAAAGAATCACACTTATGTGCTATAAAAAGAATTATCTAATAGGCACTTCACAAATAGGTTTGTGGTATCCTAAGAGTGCCTCTTGTAGCCTAATTGGTTATTCTGATTTTGATTTTGCTGGATGCAAAATGGGTAGGAAAAGTACTAGTGGGACATGCCACTTGCTTGGAAGCTCACTAGTTTCTTGGCATAGCAAGAAACAAAATAGTATGGCATTGTCTACAGCTGAAGCTGAATATGTTGCAGTTGGGAGTTGTTGTGCTCAAATTCTTTAGATGAAACAACAACTTCTAGACTATGATCTTCAGCTTGTTCACATCCCAACAAGGTGTGATAATACTAGTGCAATCAATTTGACTAAAAATCTCATTTTGTACTCAAGAACAAAACACATTGAAATTAGGCATCATTTTATTAGAGACCATGTTCAAAAAGGTGATTGCATGCTTGAATTTGTTGAGACAACAAAATAACTAGCAGATATTTTCACTAAACTTTTAGCAAAAGAAGCATTCTTTTACATAAGAAGAGAATTGAACATATTTGATCAATTATGCATATGAATGAATGCTTGTATTTATTACTTTATCATTGATTTATTCCTTATGAATTGTTACTGACTTGAGCATCAGAGGTTTTCCAAAATTTGTTTTGTAGGTACTTCATCTATTGGGTAAGAGATCTCCTCTCAATCTGTTGTTTTAAAAGTGTTTGTTAGTATTTTTATTTTAGTTTTATTTGAATAAGACATAGCTTATTCGAATAGCATGTCCCAGTAGCCCCCATTTTCTGCTTGACCATATGCTTTATTTGAATATGGCTTCCCTTATTCAAATAACGCTTAACAAAAGTGTTCTTAATATTTGTTCTTAAGTGTGTTATTCAAATAACCACATGGGTATTCGAATAAAGCTTGGAAGAAAGCTAAGTTTAGATGTTCTATTATTTGAATAACATATAGGTTATTCGAATAACACTTAATAGTGAGCCAAAACGTTTAAACTACCACGTTTTTATTCAAATAACATGACTGTTATTCAAATAAAACATAGGCTATAGGTAGCCCACACATGCTTTCTCTTTCATTTTCTCAGTTCTCTTCTCTCACTCTGTTTCTCGTCTTCTTTTTTCTCTCCAAACCACACCATTCACCACCTCCAAAAACCTCCATTTTTGAACTTTTCCTTCACCATCCTAATCCCCAAACACTACCCCTTCACCCATGGCTTCCTCCTCCAAATGTGCACTCAACAAAATCGCTCCCACCAACAACCCATTGGACCTTTGCAGACTTTCCTCCAATGAGGTTGATCTAGGTCGCTTCTGAACTCATTTCTAGGGAAGAAAACTTGTGCAACCTAAGCACATCGATTTAGGCTTCTTCAAAAAAGATAGTGTGTTTGATTTTCTAGACATATTGAACCACCAAGGAGTGCTCAAGCTCTGTTGCTACAAAGATATCATTTTCTCGGACCTCGTGAAGATGTTCTATTGCAACCTCAAGATGGATAGCCCCAACATCATTTCAGAGGTCAAAGATTAGCAGGTGGTGCTCACTCTTGTTAATTGGATGGAGCTGTTCAACATAAGCGCTAGTGGCCCTTCCATTGAAGAAGACAATGGGCCTTTTGTCACTGACATAGGTCATTGAAGACATTTTGAAGCCTGGCCTAGTTGTTCTAGAAAAAGAGGTCAAAAGAGGCATGCTGAAAAGCTAAGACAGACTCCTACATTATGCCTATGCGCACATTCTGGTTCCTAGGGGAGGCAACTACGCCTACCTCAGTGAGGATGACATCTTCATGCTTTGGGTCCTAAAAAAGGGCTACAAGATCAACTGGCCAAACTTCATTAGGAAACATATGATGAAGGCCAAGGATAAGGAGCGATATGAACTACCTTATAGGCTCCTGATCACAACATTTCTCAAGAAGTACCCTTAGGTCATGGAAACAGAGCGCCCAACAATGCTAACCCATTCCAACATCTTCGGGTCCTACACCTTGAAGAAGATAAAAATGGTTCAAGATGATGAAGGCGACTGGGTGTACCCAGACAAGCTTGACACTGATGAAGAAGCTAAAGGTGCTGCTGAAGATGCCCCTACTGAAGGAGCTGCTACTGCTGCACCTGCTGCTATTGATGGTGCTGCTGC
This sequence comes from Ormosia emarginata, assembly GCA_029884605.1. NCBI lineage: Eukaryota > Viridiplantae > Streptophyta > Magnoliopsida > Fabales > Fabaceae > Ormosia > Ormosia emarginata. The sequence goes on from JAQQTP010000081.1 coordinate 63,354,580, forward strand.
ACCTGCTACTGTTGATGGTGTTGCTGCTCCAGTCACCTTGGAGTGGATAATGGCAACCCTGCTAGACAACCGTGTATACATGGATAACACCTTCTTTGTTTTTTTTTTTGGATATAATAGAAGGTGTAGAGCATGAGCTGGCGTTGCAACCAGATCAAGCACCAAAATTCCCTCATCCTCCACCAGACACATATTTTTAGCATCCATAGTTCTTAGGTTCTTTGTTTTAATGCTTATGATATGTATTAATTGTTCTTCTAATGTAATTGTACATGTTTATGGCTAATTTTTGTTTATGAATCAAATGCTTATTGCATTATATTTGTGTCTTTGCAATTTTTAGCCTATTATATTTGCTTATATTTTGATAAAATTGACATAAGTAAAAAGTTGAACTTAAATTGAATATTCTTTGCTTGCTTTTGCTTTCTCTTGCCCCATCTTTTTTATTATGACAAAAAGGGGAGAAGAAGCTAAAGATCTCACATTGAGAATATGTTTTGAGAAGTTAAAGATCTTACATTGAGAATATGTTTTGAGAAAAGACAGGAAAATATAAACTGGATCTTGGGATCTCAAAAGTAAGGTGAAGCTGCGCACAACTCGAAATTAAATTCACCTTTTACCAAAAAGAGGGAGAGTAAGTCTCTCTAATGATCTTGTAAATTCTAATTTATGAAACTAACCTTTTTTTCTCAATAATTGTTTGTCATCATAAAAAAAGGGGAAGAATGTAATTGGCTATTGACCCATGAAGACTTTGTTTTGATGATAACAAACATGAAGATAAGGCAAGATCAAGTCCAAGACCTTCAAGATTAGTCTTAGGACTTAGATCATTATGTAAAGGTATAATGTGATTCACACTAATGCTCTAAAAGATGCTTTTCAAATAAACCAAATAGCACACTTATTTTAAAGGCTTCAAAATGGTTTTTGGTTTTCAAAGAAATAGATTTTAAGTGCCCAAAAGCTTATAAAATCATTTGGAATCACTTGGAATTATTTAAAACCCGACAAAACATTTTTTATACGGTTTATTCGAATAAGGGTGCTTTTATTCGAATAACACAAGTCAGAGAAGTCAAGAATTCCATCTGGTTAAGCTTTATTCGAATAAAGCCCTGTTTTATTCAAATAAAGGTTCAAATTTAGTCTTGGCGCGTATGGTTTATTCAAATAACCAAAGTGTTATTCGAATAAAATGTTTTCTAGAAACCTGAGCTTAAATGGTTTATTCAAAAAATCATATGGTTATTCGAATAACAAGTTTTTTAGAAATCTGTCTTTAAAAGGGTTATTCAAATAACATGAACGTTATTCGAATAACGTGTTCTAGAGGCAAAATAGCCTTTGTGAAATTTAAAGGCTTATTCGAATAACACACTTGTTATTCAAATAAAGGCCTATTCTAGAAATAGAAATAACAGTTAATTTGCTGCCATTAATGTTCCCAACTACCCCCAATGGTTCTAATCTTTAATGGGCTATAAATATATGTTGTTAGGTATTTCTGTAAGTTAGAGAATCAATATGAAAACCTTGGTTGAGCATTAATATGAGTTTTACTATCAATTTCCATTAATCCTCTGTTTTGAGCTTGTAAAGTGTGAATCCTTGATATTTATTGTTCTTCAACTTGTATTATCCACTCTTGAGAGAGTTTCAATTCATCTATACTCTGTAAACTGTAAAAGAAAGGGTGAGGTATCCCTCAAAAGTATATAAGGGTGAGACATCCCTTGAAGTTGAGGCTCAAGCACAAAGGGTGAGGTATCCCAAGGTGTGTTGAGTACTCTAGTTTGTAAAGGTCTAGTTTGTAAAGGTTATCAAGCACATATTGAAACTTCAAGATATAGTGAAAGATCTCGAGTGATTGCTTGAGGATTTGACATAGACCACAAGTGGATTGATGGTTGAACTAAGATAAATCTTGTGTTTGATTCTCTAAACTCAACTCCTCTACATTCATGTTTATTTTATATGCTTACTTGAATACTCTCTGTTTTGGTTAGTTCATTTGTGAATGAAAGTGCTCAATTTTTTATATCCATTCATCATTATCAATCAATAGCTCCAACGAAAATTGATAATCAAGTGTTTTGTGAAAGATTTGCGAAAATATTTTATAAACTCAATTCACCCCTTCTTGAGTGTTGAGGCCACTTAGTAACAGTATGTCCATTAGGGAGATGCAAGGCTAGTCGCTTAGAAGAAAAGAAAAGTTGGTCTTGAAAGACAACAAGTCATCAAAGAACAGGTAAAAGAATTACTCAGTGGCAACTTCATCAGGGAGATTCCTTATACCACATGGTTATCCAACGTGGTCCTGGTGAAAAAATCTAACAGGAAGTAGAGAATGTGTATGAATTATACAAACTTGAACAAAGCTTGCCCAAAAGACCTTTACTCACTTCCCAACATGGATAAATTGGTGGACAGCTCCTCAGGCTTCAAATGGTTGTCATTTATGGATGCATATTCCGGGTACAACCAAATTCTAATATACCCCGAAGACGAGGATAAGATTGTCTTCATCACTGATAGGGCGAGTTACTGCTATAAGGTTATGCCCTTTGGCTTGAAAAATGCAAGACCCACCTACCAGAGGATGATGAATAGGGTCTTCGAAGACCAAGTTGGGAAGATGCTGGAGGTCTATATTAATGACATGATAGTAAAAACCCCACAAGGCGGATCACACACGGCGGACTTCGAGGAAATATTTGCACAAGTTCGAAAGTACAATATAAGGCTTAACCTAGAAAAGTGCATTTTCGGGGTCCAAGCAGACAAGTTTTTGGGTTTTATGCTGACCCACAGTGGAATCGAGGCTAATCTTGAAAAATGTCATGCGGTGCTCAACATGCGAAGCCCTCAAAATGTTAAAGAAGTGCAACAACTTACCGACTGGATTATAGCCCTTACAAGATTCCTTGCCAAAGCTACTCATAAATCCCTCCCCTTGTTCAAGTTGCTCAAGAAAGGGAAGAATTTTGAGTGGACTTAGGAGTATGAGGATGTTTTTTTGTCCTTGAAGAGCCTTCTGTCTTCTCTCCTTATTTTGATGAGACCAGAACTCGGTGAGACATTGTACTTATATCTTTCAGTTGAAGAAGATGCTATAGGCTCAATGCTAATCTGGGAAACGGAAAAAGGACAGAAGTCGGTCTATTTCATGAGTAAAGTTCTACAAGGCCCAGAGTTTCAGTATCAGAAAATTGAAAAAGTTGCCTTAGCACTAATCACTGCGGCCAAGAGACTTCGGCAATATTTTCAATGCCACCTAATGGTGGTAAGAATGAACCAGCCTATTGACGAGAGTCGAACTCACCAAAATTGTAACTGAGTTATGCCTATGGCTTGTAGCATAGGAAACAACACCAAATCGTCTCTCAAGGATCTTAGTTGCAATTTAATCAAATCAAACTGAGATTAGGTTGTTGGTAAGATTAAAAATGCAGCAAACAGAAACAGAATTAAGAGATAAATCAGAATTAAGAAAGCAACCAATCCAAGAAAATTGACCAAACTTGATTTTAATCCATCCTTGACTACTAAATGTCCATTCAATTATCAATCAAATTCTTAGTTTTAGACTACATCAAGATGCCTCTCAATGATCATGGATCTTCAATTAGAAATGCTTCTAGAATTTAATTAATTGAGGTTAGACAAATTAAGCATCCATCTTACACCCAAATTAACTTGAAAACCAAGATCCAACTAAGTTAAACATTTCATCAAACACCTTCAATGCCTTATTTAATCTCTGAGTTCATCTCTTTGCACATGATAATTAAGCAATTAACATATGAAAATTCCAATCCAATCAAACATTCAACCAGAATTAACAAAGAGAAGAAGAAGAAGAGAAACTTGATTAATAGATGAACTTAAACAATAAAAACGAAATCTCAATATCAACAATCAAGAATGTTCAATCCTTTGGATTGATTTAAAAGCCCTACCCCTCCATGAGAAAGGGAGAACTCAAAAAAAATGAAAAGGAAGAAGAAAATCAAAAATTAGAGAGAAGAGGAAGGAAAAGAGTTCTAGAGAGAAGGAAGAAAAGTGTCTAAATGAAAGTGCCTCAATTTCTAACTTCTAACCCCATAAACTACTCTTTATTTTGGCTTCACATAATTAAAAACCCATTAATTACATAGCTAGGTCCATTATGAGCAATTGGGCCCAAACCCCATGCAATTTGAAGGTCTACAACTCAAGTTATGACCAAAACAACATCATGGGGTCTCTGAACTTGTATTATGACTTCCAAGCCCAATTAGGCCCACTAGACATCCGATTGAGACTTCAAGCTTCATTAAAGTTGTAGAGCTTTCTCTTAGATTCCTTACAAGGTAAAATTCATGATTATCAGATATCTAGAACTCAAGTTATGGCTGAAATACAAAAACAGTGTCAAAACTTATTAATGCTGGAAAAAATCAATTAGGCCCAATTTGAGCCCAAACTCACAAAACATGACCAAACTCAATCAATTAAGAATATAGAGAGTGTAAATAATTAAATATGAGGGTTTATTAATGTATAAAATATGTAATTACTAAATTCCCCCACACTTAGCTTTTTGTACTCTTGGGCAAAACACAAAAGACCAAAATAAGGGCACAAGGGATCAACAAAAAGAACTCAAATTCCAATGACATTCAATAATGCAAAAGTTTACAAGCAAGAAGAGCAAAAAAAAAAGGTTCAAGGGACTATAACATTCATGAGTTAATATTTCTTCACATCTCAAACCAACAGCAAGGTAGCTTCAAATTGAAAAGCATGAATCAAGAATGATAGATCCTCACAAGATGCACTCTCAATCCTCAAGTGTTTACAAAGTAAGTATTTCACTCAATTCAACCCATGAAAATTGCACTACCATAAGCTTGCTTATCTTCTTCTTCTCTACTACTCAAACACATGCACACAAAAATTAAGAGAACTTTATTCAAGGTTGTAATAGGGCAAAGATAAGGGAGGGAAACAATATGGATATGACATGCTAAACACCCAAGAGAATAAAAGAGCATTGGGGAGGAACTAAAATGACAAGTGACAAGAATGAAATTTTCCCCCCAATTCCATATTATGTACATTCTCTTACATATTCCTTTTCTTTCATAACCTTTATTACATTTATTCTTTTTCTCTTCTTTTTTTTCATTTTTTATTTTATTTTTATTTTATTTTTTTCAAACACCTTGCATATTACACATCAATTTGCACAACTCCCACACTTGAACTATTAATTGCCCACAAGCAAAAGAGCTCCTCAAATGAAAATGAACAAATGCTCTTACATTCCCTAAGGTAAGGTAAAAACATAGTTTTTCACAAAGGCATATAATAAGCTTAGACAAAGAATAGATAAATAGGCTTAAGGGGGTTAATCAAAGGGAAAATGATGCAAAGTTAGCTATTTGGCCCAGGTAGTTAATCAAGAAAGAAGGTCTCAATCATGTTCATGCATGCAAGTGAAATGTAGCCTAAAAAAGAATCAAAGCAACTTCTAGAGTGATAAATTAACATGAGTGAAAATCACATAAGAAAGAAGAGAATGATATAAATGCTAAATCCATCCATAGGCTCAAAATCTCATAAGGTATGCATCTATCAAACTCAATCCACTAATTCAAACATCTATCACCAAGCATATCAACTTCAAGAAGGAAGAAAATTTATTCAATCATGCAATGAACCTTAAATTTCAATTGTTTCAAACTCATAAACTTCACAAATCTCAAAACAATCATTGAAAAGCAATTAAAAACATACATCAATTTTTATTTATTTACAGAAAATAGAATTTAAAAATAGCAAAAATGTAGCAAAACAGAAAAGTAGCAGACAACATGCTAAAATCTCTCGCCCACACTTAAATTTTACATTGCCCTTAATGTAAAGCTCAAAAATCATCAACAAACCATCAATAGCATCAACAAATATGAGACAAACAAAATAAGAGAGAGGGAAAGAAACATCATTATCAAGTGGGGTAGACGGCTTCTTACAAGGTGATCGCTTCCACATCATCCGCTTGAGCTTGAGCTCCCTCATAAAATGGTTTGAGGCGGTGGCCATTGACTGTGAAAGCTTTCGAGGTGGCCTCACTTGTAATCTGTACAACACCATGAGGAAAAATCTTAGTAACAATAAATGGACCTAGCCATCTAGATTGGAGCTTCCCGGGCATGAGCTTGAGGCGGGAGTTGTAGAAGAGAACTTTTTGGCCAATCTCAAATGCTTTCCTCATAATCATCTTATCATGGAAGGCTTTGGTCTTCTCTTTATAAAGTTTGAAACTTTCATAAGCCTCCAAGAGGATCTCCTCCAATTGATGTAATTGTAGCTTCCTCTCTATGCCTGTTTGATCTAGGTCCAAGTTGCACTTCTTCACTGCCCAGAATGCGCGATGCTCAATTTCCACCGGCAGGTGGCATGCTTTGCCAAAAACAATCCGATACGAAGACATCCCGATCGGTGTCTTATAAGCAGTCCAGTAAGCCAATAAAGCATCTTCAAGCCTCTTGCTCCAATCTTTTCTATTAGGTTGAATTGTCTTCTGAAGTATCTACTTGATCTCTCTGTTGGAAATCTCGGCTTGCCCATTAGTCTGGGGGTAGTAAGGTGTAGATGCACGACTCTATACTTTTTCATCAAAGCCTCCATGCTTCGATTGCAGAAATGCGAACCCTGATCGCAATGATGGCCCTCAGGACTCTAAACCTACAGAAAATCTGTGATCTAACAAAATCCGCAACAACTTTGGAATCATCAATCTGAGTGACTTTCGCCTCCACCCACTTAGATACATAATTAACAACCAGTAAAATGTAAACAAAACCAAAAGAAACAAGAAAGGGTCCCATAAAATCAATACCCTAGACATCAAAAATCTCACAAAACAGTAGAGGCTGTTGAGGCATTTCATTCCTGCGAGAAATATTACATGTTCTCTAGTATTGTTCGCAAGACTTACAAAACAAATATGCATCATGGAATAAGGTAGGCCAATATAAACCATAGTCCAAAACTTTCCTAGCTGTACAAGTAAGTCTAAAATGTCCACCACATGCAAATTCATGACAAAAGCTAAGAATAGAATCAAACTCATGATCAGGGATACATCTCCTAATTACCTGGTCACTGCAAATATCCAAAGATAAAGATCATCCCACACACAATTCTTAGACTCACTCTTCAACTTATCAATCTAAACCCTAGTAAAACATGCAGGGAAAACACCAACAACTAGATAATTGACCATATTCGCAAACCAAGGAGAAGTAACCTTACCTTGCAGTTGTAAAAGCTGCTCATCAGGAAATGAATCATCAATGGGAAATGGATATGAGGCTCTCTCAATTCTGCTGAAGTGATCAACCATCAAGTTCTCTGCTCCACTCTTATCTCGAATCTCTACATCAAATTCTTGGAGTAGTGTCATCCACCTAATTAATCGTGGTTTAGCTTCAAGCTTTTTCAGAAGAAATTTTATAGCTGCATGATTAAAAAATACCACAACCTTAGAACCAAGCAAATAAGATCGAAACTTATCTAATGCAAACACAATAGTTAAAAGTTCTTTTTCTATGGTTGTGTAATTTGCTTGAGCAGCATCCAAAGTTCATGAAGCATAGTAGATCACATAGGAAGCTCTACCCACTCTCTGTGCCAAGATAGCTCCCAAAGCATAGTTAGAGGCATCACACATTAATTCAAATGGAAGTGTTCAATCAGGTGGCTGAATGATAGGGGTACTGGTCAAAGCTCGCTTCAAATGATCAAAGGCTTACATGCATTTCTAGTCAAACAAGAACTCCACATCTTTCTGCAACAGGTTGGGTAGTGGAAGAGCTATTTGACTGAAATCTCTGATAAAGCACATGTAGAAACCTGCATGTCCAAGAAAAGAACGAACTTCCCGCATGCATGTGGGGTAAGATAAACAGGTAATAACATCTATTTTTGCAGGATCAACATCAATACCCTCGCTAGACACTATATGACCTAAAACTATACCCTATTCTACCATGAAATGATATTTCTCAAAATTTAGAACAAGGTTAGTTTCAATGCATCGATGTTGTATTCTAGATAAACTATCCAAACAAGAATCAAAGGAAGTGCCATATACAGTGAAATCATCCATAAATGCTTCTATGCACTCCTCTAGAAAGTTAAAGAAAATACTTACCATGTATCGCTGGAAGGTACCAGCGGCATTGCAGAGGCCGAAAGGCATCTGCCTGTAAGCAAAGGTTCTGAAGGGGCAGGTGAATATGGTCTTCTCCTGATCCTCAAGTGCAATGTGAATATGAAAGTAGCGAATGTAACCATCCAGGAAGTAATAATGAGATTTCCCAGCCAATCGATCCAGCATCTAATCAATGAAAGGCAAGGGGTAGTGGTCTTTTCGAGTGGCCTAGTTGAGCCTCATATAATCAATACAAACTCGCTAACTGTTCTGCACTCTGGTAGGGATCAACTCATTCTTTTGATTAGCCACAACTGTCACTCTGGATTTCTTGGGGACAACCTGCATAGGACTCTACCAAGTGCTATCAGATATGGCGTAAATAATACTAGCTTGCAGTAGCTTTGTGACCTCTTTCTTTACCACATCCAGAATTAGAGGGTTCAGTCTCCTCTGGGGTTGTCGCACTGATGTAGCTCTATCCTCAAGTAAAATTTTGTGCATGCAAGTGGAAGGACTAATGCCAGGAATATCCTCCAGTGTCCAACCGATGACCTTCTTATTTTCTCTTAAAATCTACAGCAACCTCGCCTCCTGTTCAGTAAGGAAGTTTTTGGCTACAATCACCAGAAACTGCTCATCATCTGCTAAATATGCATACTTCAAATGCTCAGGCAAAGGTTTAAGCTCAATGGTAGATGGGTTTTATATTAAAGGTATCAATTTGGTTGCAGAAACTTTCCAAACAGTAGGATTATGTCTCATAGGATAAAGTAATGTATAACATGCAGATTTATCATTCACATCAGCAAGAATCTCAGAACATGCAGATTTATCATTTTCAGAACATGTAGATTTATCATAATAAAAAATAGCAGATTTACTAAATTCATAACAACCAGATTTATCAAATTCAGAATAACCAGATTTATCAGAGACAACAACAGTAGCAGATTTATCATAAACAGAAGCAAAATTTGAATAAGAATCAACAAAATTAGAAATAACAGAAACATATTTATCAGAATCAGTAAAATTGAAAACAACAAAAAGATTTATCAACAGAAACAAATTTATCAGCATCGGCAAAATCAGAAACGTCACATGCAGATTTAGCAGAAACAACAATACCATCTAGAAATCCCACAATCCCAAGAAACTCAGCTAGCATATCAAAATGCACATCATCAACCAATATATCAAGGAAATTTAATTGAAAAACAGAATGCTCTTCTAAAGGATGTTTCATGGCATCAAAAATATTAAATTGAACTATGTTATCACCAAATTCTATGGAAAAGGTACTAACATACACATCAATCTTAGTCTTAGCAGTTTTCAAGAAAGGTTTACCTAAAATTAATGGCGGCTGACTAGATGCAAATTTATCCTCCATGTTCAAAATATAAAAATCTGCTGGAAATATTAACTCATTTACCCTTACCAAAACATCCTTAAGCACTCCTACAAGATGAGTTGCGCTCCTATTTGCTAGTTGAATGATGATTCCAATAGGCTTCGACTCTCCAATCTGTAGGGATTCAAAAACTGATTTGGACATGACATTAATGGAGGCACCCAAATCCAACATTGCATGAGTGAATTGTTGGCTGCCTATGATGCAATGAATGGTGAATGGTCCAGGATCCTTGCATTTCTGTGGCAGACTTGGCTAAATCATTACAAAAACATTTCTGCCCATATTAATCTTCTTTGTACTCTTAAGTCTTCTCTTGTGAGTACACAACTCCTTGAGGAATTTGACATACTTTGGAATCTGCTTGATTGCATCCAGGAGGGGGATATTTATTTCTACTTTCCTGAATGTCTCAAGGACTTCTCTTTCCATTTTTGCTTGCATTGCTTGCTTGCACTATGTGACTCTATTTGGGAAGGGTAGTGGAATAGCCAAATCTGATTTTTCTGCAGAAATCTTCTGTGCCACAGATTTCTATACTGAGCTATTTACTTTTTGTGAGTTTTGTTGTTTCTGGTCTATTTCAGGTTACTGCTCAGGCTTCTACTCAAGTTGTTGCTCAGGTTGACTAGGACCATCAACTTCTCTGCCACTTCTCAAGGTAATGACACTTACATTGCCTCTTGGGTTATTGACTGTTTGTGAAAGTAATTGGCTTGATCCTTGATTTTTCAATTCATTTACAGTGGTTGTCGGCTGCCTAATCTGAGTTTGCAGGTTCTGAATGGTGGCATTGACATTCTGCTGGAATTGAATGTTATTTGTGGCCATCTGTTTCATCAAATCTTCCAATGATGGCTCGATTGGAGTGGCTGCTAGACTTGGTAGCAGGAAGGTCTACTGCATAGGTGACTGCACAGTTTGTTATTGTCTGAATGCAGGTGGTAAGTATTTGTTACTGGGATTTGCATCTTGGTATCTAAATTGTTGTTGTTGCTGGTGGGGTTGTTGTTGCTGATCAGAATTCTCATATCTCAGGGTTATAAGTACTCAAAAATGGATCATATCTGGGCTATTAGGGCTGCTGATATTGGGGTTTACCAGGAAAAATGCTTACTGCAGCAACAAGGTAGGCTTGGTTGGTAGAATTCTCTTCCTGAAGTGTTGGACAAGCATCCATAGGATGAGATAGACAAGAGAAAATTCCACACACAGTTGCGGGCATTTGCATAGGTGATTATTGTGCCACTGCTAACTGCCTCACCAAAGAAGTCAATGCATCTAATATGTGTTCCATTCTCTGTTGGTCTGCATGAGACACTTGAACTTCATTAACTCCTTTGGTTGAGGTGATCATTCGAGTTCCAAACTGTTAAGTGTTGTCTTCCATGTTTGTTATCAAATCTCTTGCTACAACAGAGGTCTTGTCTACTAAGGCTCCTCCACTGGCAACATCAATCATGCTTTTCTCCATTGGCATTAGTCCCTCATAAAAGTATTGGATCAATAATTTATCATTGATTTGGTGGTGTGGACAACTTGAACACAACTTCTTGAACCTCTCCCAATACTCATGCAAAGTTTCACTAGAAATTTGTCTATTACCACATATGTCATTCCTAATTGCAGCAGCTCTAGAGGCAAGGATAAATTTCGCTAAAAACAGTCTCTTCATATCATTCCAGCAAGTCATTGAGCCTGGTGAAAGATAATAAAGTCAGTCCTTAGCTGCATCAGCAAGGGAGAAAGGAAATGCCCTCAGCTTAATGTGTTCTTCATGGATGTCTTGAGGTCTCATGGTTAAGCACACAACATGGAACTCCTTCAAATACTTATGAGGATCCTCACCTTGAAGTCTATGAAACTTAGGCAGCAAATGGATTAGTCCAGACTTTAGCTCAAAGTCAGCATCAATCTCAGTATACTGAATGCATATTGGTTGATAAGTGACATCAAGGGCAACAAGCTCTTTAAGAGTCTTATTATACATGTTATCAGTTATGGTTGCAAAATCACTTAAACTCTCAGATTCAATGACAGATTCAGTATTAGAATTAAATGAAGAATCAATTATTTGACTAAGCTTACGAGTTCTTATCAATGCATGCAAAGTCTTATCAATCTCAGGATTAAGATCAAACAAATTAACAGAATCAAACCTAGTCATGCACCAATCAGGGCTAAAAAGGTGTCAGAAAGCCAAAAACTCAAAAGCATGCAAATCTACACTACAGAAATGACTAGAAAATATAAAAAAACATATCAAATGAATTTTAAAAATCATAGGACCACCACAAGATGAAAACTATAATTTTTTAGAAAATTATGATGCAGAGAAAATATTTCCAAAAAAATGAAAAAGTAGTCTAAATGAAGGAATTTGAGCAAACCAAGGTGGACCTCACGGTGAACGCCATTGTTTGTCCGAGCATGTTTGTCCATACAAAAATTACCAAATTGCCATTGTTTCAACTAAATTTGCTAAAAAAAACCCTACCAAATGATGGAGTTTGGCCAAATTTTTGAAAAATAATTCATATTGGATCATTTTGCTTAAAATGGTAGTTTACATTTGGAGACCAAGTTTCAGCTCAAAACTCCATTTCACCTCATGATTTCTACTAGTACATTTTTTGCTGCACCAGGAAAATGAAAACCAAGTGAAGGTGAAAAGTGCTAGATGGGTGACACTTATAAGAGCAACTTGCAATGCAACTACCAGTAAAAGACTACAAAAGGATGGTGAACAGTAGTAAGAAACCAATGGAACAATAACTAGTGCAGCAAAATCCAATGCAATTAAAAGACTATCATGCAATGAATTCATACAGAATGATGCAAAATATAGCAGAAAACAATGAAACAGTAACCGAGCAAATTGTAGCAAAATGCACCTATCAATGCAGCAGAAATCCAATGCAATAGTACAGTAGCAAAATTGTGCAATCAGTAGCAGAAATTAGAATGCAACAAAATTATGCAGCAAAACACAACAGATTGTATCAGAATGCAGCAGTAGTGGTCAAGAGTTATGGATTGTTAATTGTTAACTATTAGTAAGAACAAAAGTCAGCAATGACACTCAATATGATCATATTACAACTAAAAGGTCCTCGACAATGGAGCTAAAATTTTGACTAGCGTCGAACTTACCAAAATTATAACCGAGTTTTGCTTATGGCTTGTAGCATAGGAAACAACACTGAATCGTCTCTCAAGGATCTTAGTTGCAATTTAATCAAATCAAACCAAGATTGGGGGGGTTGGCAAGATTAAAAACACAGCAAACAGAAACAGAATTAAGAGATAAATTAGAATTAAGAAAGCAACTAATCCAAGAAAATTGTCCAAACTTGATTTTAATCCATCCTTGATTATAAAAGGTCCAGTCAATTATCAATCAAATCCTTGGTCTTAGACCACATCAAGATGCCTCTCAATGATCACGTATCTTCAATTAGAAATGCTTCCAGAATTTAATTAATTGAGATTAGGCAAATTAACCATCCATTTTACACCCAAATTAACTTGAAAACCAAGATCCAACCAAGTTAAATATTTCATCAAGCACCTGCAATGCCTTGTTTAATCTATGAGTTCATCTCTTTGCACATGATAATTAAGCAATTAACATATGAAAATTCTAATCTAATGAAGCATTCAACCAGAATTAACAAAGAGAAGAAGAAGAAGAGAAACTTGATTAATAGATGAACTTAAACAATAAAAACGAAATCTAAAGATCAACAATCAAAGAATGTTCAATTTCTTAGATTAATTTAAAGGCCCTACCCCTTCATGAGAAGGGGTGAACTCAGAAAAAAATGAAAAGGAAGAAGAAAATCAAAAATTAGAGAGAAGAGGGAGGAAGAGAGTTCTAGAGAGAAGGAAGAAAAGTGTCCAAATGAAGGTGCCTCGGTTTCTAACTTTTAACCCCCTAAACTATTCCCTATTTTGCCTTCATATAATTAAAAACCTATTAATTATAGAGCTAGGTCCATTATGAGCAATTGGGCCCAAACCCCATGCAATTTGGAGGTCTATAACTCAAGTTATGACCAAAACAACATCAAAGGGTCTATAAACTTGTATTCAGACCTCCAGGTCCAATTAGGCCCACTAGACATCCGATTGCGACTTCGAGCTCTAAATCAAAGTAGTAGAACTTCTTCTTAGCTTTCCTACAAGGTAAAATTCATGATTATCAGATATCTAGAACTCAAGTTGTGGTCGAAATACAGAAATAGTGTCAAAACTCATTAATGCTGGAAAAAATCAATTAGGCCCAATTTGAGCCCAAACTCATAAAACATGACCAAGCTCAATCAATTAAGAATATGGAGAGTGTAAATGACTAAACACGAGGGTTTATTAATGTATAAAATATGTGATTATTACCCATTCACCAGGTATTATACAAGCCAGATTTAGCAGGGAGAATGATTGCTTGGCCGATTGAACTTTCTGAGTTCAGAATTACATATGAGCCTCGACTTGTAATAAAATCTCAGGCACTCTTTGACTTCTTAGTTTAACTTACATTAGACACTGACCATCTAAAAGGAATTTCTTGGACCATATTTGTTGATGGTTCTTCGAAACCTAAGGAGAGTGTTGGGGTAATTTTGGAAAACTCTAAAGGACTGACATTAGAACACTCCCTGAAGTTCGAGTTCCCAACCTCAAATAATCAGGCAGAGTTTGAGGCATGTAATGCTGGACTAGTAATGGCTAACGACATGGGGGCAACCAAGATCACACTTTGTAGCGATTCCCAACTTGCAACCTCCCAAATCCGAGGCGAATATCAAGCTAGGGAGCCCCTCCTGCAGAAATACTTTACTAAAGTACAAGAACTCCTTAAAAGCATTCAAGAGACCAAGATCGAGCACATATAGAGTGAATAGAACTCCAGGGCTAACCTCTTATCCAAATTAGCCAGCACCAAAAGCCCTAGTAACAACTATTCAGTGATCCAATAGACTCTCTCCCAACCCTCTATCACGCACCACGCTATATTCCAAGTGGAAGCAGAAGAACATTCTTCGATCACCCCTATTATGAAGTATCTACAGTTTGGAGCCATACCGTTTAATCCCAAAAAAGTCTCCAAACTAGTCAAGACAGTAGTCAGGTACACCATCTATGATGGACAGTTATACCGGCGTGGGTTTTCATCACCCCTCCTCAAATGTCTCACACCAAAGAAAGCAAAATATGTTTTGGTCGAGGTTCACGAGGGAAGTTGCGGACACCACTTGGGAGGTAGAGCCCTAACCCTAAAGGCATTAAGGGCAGGATACTACTGGCCAATGATAGAGGTTGACTCCCATGCACAAGTCCGGGTCTGTGATAAATGCCAACGCCACTCAGATCATTATCAGGCTCCCTCAAAGGAACTATCTACGATGTCGATGCCCTGACCATTCTACAGATGATGTATGGACATCCTAGGCCCGTTCCCCCAAGCCTCTAGTCGATTCAAATACTTAGTGGTAGCAGTGGACTATTTTACAAAATGGATCGAGGTAGAACCCTTGGTCACAATCACCTCAGCACAGGTTCAGAAGTTTACTTGGCGCCATGTTATCGCTAGGTTTGGAGTTCCGGAGTCCATTGTGACGGACAACGGAACCTAGTTTAAGGATAACGGTTTTGTTTGAGGAGTTGCTTGCTGAATTAAAAATCAAACACCACTGTAGTTCTATCGAGAACCCTAGAACAAATGGGCAAGTCGAAACTTCCAACAGAGTTATTGTTCGGGGAATAAAAAAAGGAGGCTAGACGAAGCCAAAGGAAACTGAGCTGAACAACTTGATCATGTTCTCTGGGCTTACCGGACTATGCCCCATTCCACTACAGGTAAAACCCCCTTCAAACTCACCTATGGTTGCAAAACCATGATCCCAGTGGAAATAAGAGAATCGAGCTGGTGTCACTAGCAGTTTTCACCTAACAACAACCCCAGACTAATCAGGGAAGACCTAGATTTACTAGAGGAAAGAAGACGCGTCGCCTATATACGCGACGTTGCCTTTAAACAAAGGACAACAGCCAGATATAATTTGAAGATAGTTCCAAGGAAGTTCCAACCAGAAGACTTGGTGCTTAGGAGAGCAGACATCGGAGGGAAAATGCTTCCCAGGGGAAACTAGCCCCTTACTAGGAAAGCCCTTACCGTATCATCATCAGCACCAGCAAAGGAGCTTACACATTGGAAACATTAACAGGAAAACCGATCAAGAACTATTAGAATGCGGATAAACTTAGAAAATACTATAACTAGATACTTATAAATGCTTAGTCTTGTAGTAAACTATGTTTGATATATCCCAATCTTGATGATTATATGCTTTGTATGAACTTTCGTCCTCAAACTTATCAATAAAGCAAAGTTATTCAGATATCACTTTCTACACGTTACTTAAAGTCCCAAAGAATCCTCAAGATAGACTCAACCTTAAGGAATTCCTTTTGGATTATAAGGCATTTTCAGAAGCCCATGTTAAGAGGTATAACACACCAAGCACCCGAAGGCGCTTTGGTAGTAAGTTATAAGGTCAAAACTCATCCTCAATACTTGACATTGACCATTTTAAGGTTAAGAAATCAAGTGGCAATGCGGATTCCAAAGAACCTAAATACCTCACACAAGGGGCAAAAAGAAGGAAAAAGGAAAAGATCAAGCGTCAGCTTCATCTCTTTTTGGGATTTGCGCGACATTCAAAGTAACCTTAGTATCAACCCGAGCAATTTCCTCCGCCATCACGAGGTTCCCATCCTGGAAAACCATTTCAGAGTTAAGGTCTTATAGGACTAGAGTAACGCCAGGGTTAGAGTGTTGAACTTGAGCCATAGCATTTTGAAACTGCTCTCCCCTAATGCTCACTGAGATCATATCCAACTCCTCAATATCTTTTTCCAGTTGTGTTATACGAGCCCCGAGGTTGGTGATGGTTTTGGTGGCCTTGGTCTTTTCTCTCTTGTTGGTGGTTTTAGAGTCGGTTAATTCATTCTCTAACTCTTTAATCTTTACTTGAACATCCTCATTTTGTTTAAGAGCTGCAATAAGCTTCTAGGCAGCTTCTTCTTCTGTTGTCTTCAATTATTCCGCTATCTTCCTGTCGCCGCCATGATAGATCTCTCAAGACAACAGGCTTTAACAGCAGCCCAGATCATAAAAGTCTGAAACTTAGCTAAAGTTTCTATTGTACTCCACTGGGTGATGTACTTCACCACTTCATTGCTCAAGAGCCGCTTATCAATAAACGACCCGACATCTGAATGCCCCGTAATTATGAGCATAAGGTCTTCCCTTTCCTCGTCACTGCCCTCTGAAGCTACTTTTTTGCCCCAATTCGCAGAGCTCTCAACAACTTTCCTTTTCCTCCCTTGAAAAGGTTGGGCAAGAGTGTCTGGCTGATCAAGAGTCTCTTCAAGAACAAGATCCCGGTCAGCAGACCTTGGAGCAATAGGTGCAAGAACGTTGGAAGGCCTTGCTCCTCCCCTCTTGGCCCTCAAAGCCTTCAAGGCAATAAGTGAAGGTCCAGACGTCATGCATGCTGAAATAAAACAAGAAAAAAAAAGAAGTAAAAAAATGAAATAGCAAGAATAGGAAAGGTAAAGTGCAAAAACCTAAGGTGGACTCCAAAAATAAATATCCTAACCCCTACCTAACAAAGCAAAAAGAAAATCATCACCAGGAGTGTTAAGGACTTCTCTACATTTAATGAGCCCACAATTGTTGGCATATTGAGTTATAAACCTAGCACACTCAAGGTCATCTTGATTGAGATGCTTCTCTTGCGTCCAGTATAGTGGGAACACCAACTCCCTATTAGCTTTCAAGAAAAATGGATGGGTTCCTAGTGCCCTTGTGAAGTTGAAGAACTTCCCTTTGAACTCCTTAAAACTATCCTGAAACACGGTGAAGGCTTTGCAACCGGATCTAGATCGAATGATTAGCCAATTCTTATGGTACGCCACACCTTGAGGACTCACTCGAGTGTAAAAATAGAAGAAGGCATTCTCTAAATACTGCAACCTTATCATTCAACAAAACCTTTCAAAAGCAAGTATGTTGCCCCAACTATTAGGATGAATTTGGGTCGGAGCTGTGTGTAAAGTCTAGAGAATCGCGACTTAGAAGTCAGTGAAAGGAAGCCGGAGCCCCAATTTAACAAAGAGGGGTTCATATAGAAACATGAAGTGCGGGCCCGCTTCTCGACTCAAACATACCCTCTCGTTCCATTCTGGAGACAAAACTTGGTACTCTCGATCTCAAGCCTTCTTTTCTGTTAGTTGTAAGTACATTAGAGCCTTCTTAAGGCCATCCTTGGAAGAAAAATATGACAGGTGATCCTAGACATCATCTCCAACCCATGTGTACACTAGTCCTAAACCACGTCGAATCCAGATGGAATCTTCATCAACCGAAGCTCGGACTTCGAGAGTTGGTGCTTGGGGTCTAGCTATTCTTCTTCCTCTGGCCATAAAGTTCCTGGGAACACCCACAGAGGCCAGTGAGTAACCGTCAGAATCAATTAATTTAAAGATTCAAATACGGAAGGGGGTAAATAGAAAAAATAGTTCACACCCACATATCGACCTCCACACCTTCCAAAGTCTAAGCTTCAGAAAGACACCTTCGCTGTGCTTGGCACGACAGAGGAGGTGCTCCAAAGAGGCAACACCATTGAATAGGCTTAAAAACTATGACATCCAGACTCCTTTTATTAAAAGAAGGAGAAAAGAGTGCATTCCAAAAAGGAGCGCATGACCACTCTATGACTTAAAAATTGCAGAAACAAATGAAAGAAAGATAGTAATAAGGGCAAAAGGAGACAAACCTTGTGTAATAAGTAGGATTGGATGAAGAAGGGAATAAAAATGGCTAAAAATGCTTCACAACCACTCATCTCCGTTGTAGGAAATCTCTAGGGAACCCTTAAATCACCAGAAAAATGTTCAAAAATAGTAAAGTAAGAACGATGCACTCTTAGCCCCTATTTATAAAAGCCAAACAGTTGGGGGGCATTCTCGTCCTCACAGTTCAGTTTTCAAAAGACGCTCATCATGGCGTGCGAAGTACTAGGCACGTCTATTCGATTAAAACGCGCTATGTGGCCCTCACAGTCGTTGAAGCAGTTGAAAGGATGGTTGCACAACAACTCAAGCGTCACGCAACCTTTGAAGGATGAGTCCCGATTTTTTCCACGGACTACGACACCCCAAAAAGGTCAAATGGTTGATTCTGAGTGGGCAAGTTAAAATTCTTAACCTCACATAGATCATAGATCCTGAAGGCAAGTATTTAAGCTTGCCACTTCATTGTATCAACCAAGTACTAAGCTGGGGGAAACATAATAAGGCCGAGTACGTCTTTACAAGCTGAGCGTTGGACTTAGCACAGATAACGGATAACGGTGAAAAAGAAATAGAAGACAAATAATAGAAAGAGGAAAGATAAGATAGAAAACATAATTCAAAATTGAATTTTTATCGATTATTCTCATTTTAGACATCACTAGTTTAAATAAAAAGATAAGGAAAAATACATCAAAGGTGTTCAGAAAAAAGTGACCACTGGAGAACCCAGGGAAGGAAACCAATATCACTGTCATAATGTCCAAGATCATTGCCACCTCCACGGTTCCTCTAAAACCAACATCGATCTCTTCCCTATTGAACAGAAAGCCCATTGAAGAACTTGACAAGGGCAATTGGAATGGAACGGTCGTTGACGACAACGAACCCCGGAGTCACCACCATCCAAATTCTTCTTCACTGCTTCCTTCACAGTGATAATAAAGGCCAGCATCCACCTCTTCCCTGTTGAACAGGACACAACTGGATTCACAATTACCCTAAGTTACTTCAAGTCACAAAGTTGCTCTAATAGTCCCTCCTACTTATCCGAGCTGTTCCAAAAGACCGACCTGGTGCCTCCAAATCGCTCAGGAAGGAGGAGGGGCAAGGGCATTGTTTTTCAAAGTGTCTCCATCCAACATGATAGGAACCATAGATCCTCCCGACAAGAATGGGTGAATCAAACACTCCCACATACGTCGGAAGAGAAAGGCTCATGCCGTCCATTACACCGAGAAAGAAAGGCCTCAACTAGATGGATTATTTCCAAAAAAAAGGCAAATGCCTTCAAAGACTTGGAAAGAACAAGAAGATGGTCTTCGCAGAGGGTAAAACCCTCCTTATGTGTACAGAAAATGAAAAAGAAATCATTCTCTGGAAAAGGATCATTCTCAAACAGAATCACGAAGCAAAATGTATGCAACAAAGGGAATGCCAGCTTCAATACAAACATTCCCTATTTATAGAGAGAATGAAACATTCTGATTGGTCCCAAGAAATGAGAATAATACTCCCCACTTATGATTGGTCACGGGAGTAGGGGACAGTTGGAAAATAGTACGAAACTAATATCCTCTTAAAGGATCTTTAATTCCCAATAAAGTTAAAATAGCAATTTTTCAAGAAAGTTCAGACTATTACAAGTTACAAGAAATGACAAAAACCCTGTGAAGCCAAGCATGTGGGCGACAAAGGATACACCTCGGATGACGGGATGACAAAGAAAACAATAATCCATCACAGATTCCGATTTCACATGCCAACCCCAGAGGAACTCCACAATAATGGACCTTGGCCCTTTTGGATTTTTATATCTATTGCGTGCTGTGTGTTCTCTTCAAAATTAGTATCTTGACACTTAATTGTTCCACTTAAGCACCAAGCTGAGGGTAACCGTTCTGGATTGCAATTCGGGTTCATAACCCGTAGACTAACCCGGGGGTCAGAATCAACGTCTTTAGCAGAGCTTGCTTATCATGAGACCTCGGTACTATATGTCAGATCCCGGCACCGAAAATTAAACAACTTTATCGTGAGATATGCGCAATGGATAAATCTTTATGATATCCTTTAATTGCCAATTATGATTCTACGGAATATTAGTACTATAACTACCATACTAGTATTATGCTAATATAGGGATCCTTTGTAACTAAATAAGGAACATATTTTCTCCTACTACTATTATGAGAACCTATCTCTCCATTATGAGAACGTATCCATCTAACTTTTATAAATATCATGCTAAGTCACCTTAATCAGGTATATATTATCTCACTGCATAAACCCTACTTATGTACTATTTGACTTGAGTGTTGTAGTCCGTTTGCAGGTACCAAGTCCCTAGGTTCAACATGCTTAGCTACAGCTACACAAAGAAAAAACTACCGTAACGTATTTATCACAGATATCCCTCTGAATTCACTTCAGAATACTACTTAATACACAATTAGATTACTAATCTCATTAACTCGACCTTCTGACCAAATTAATCTCTTATCTGGATTATATAAGTATGATTTTTCAAACTAAAATAGTGACTTATGAAAAGTATGATTCATATGAAAGAAGAAAGAAGATGGAGGAGTAACAAATATGGGTGTGACTTGCCATATTAGATAAAAAAAAACCCCAAATGAATCGTAGTTTCCTGATAAATCCAATGGTCGGTGATGATTGGTGCATCGTGGATCAAAATTTCGGGTACACTTCATATTAGTAAAATAATAAAAAAATAATATAAAGTGGAAAATTTGGAATTGTTGATTGGTTTAGACTTGAGAGATGAGGAGTTGAGGAGTGGACGCAGCGAAGAGCAGTAAGTAATTTGGTGTGCGTGAATTGCATAATAAGATTGAGGGGTGAAGTCAAGATCTGATTAAAATTAAATTACCCAATCCCTCCCCAATTTTTCTCTTACTGTTACTTGTTCCCTGCTCCAATTTCCCCTTCACGTCCATGTGAGGGATAACAGACGAATAAACCCTACCAAACTATTTCTCTTTCTCTCTCTGCGTCATCTTCATCAGGTGGCAACGATGGCGTCGTCTTCTTCCCACCGCCTCCTCCCTGTGTTGGTGCTCTTGCTTGTGATTGCCGCGGCCGCCGACGATGTGAAACGGGATGACGAAAGGGCTCCCAAGTCCGAATCCTGCAATAACCCCTTCCAATTGGTATCCTAATTCTTCACATCAAATTCTACCAATTCTTTACTGTTCTGTTTGTTGGATCTGGACTCTCACATTAATTAGTTACCGTAATTAATGTCTCAGCCAGATCCTTTTATTTATAGACTGTATGGATTCTTCAATTTTATCTTCCTTTAATTAACTGTTCTTATGATTATGAATTGCCTTCTTTCCAACACAAGACGTATCCTCCATTATCTGTTTAGAATTTGTTTCACATCTGTCTCACTCTCTGTTGCTATCAAAATAACAGTAACAGACATGATGAGTGACAGTTTTACTACGTTTTAATTGATCTTGCAGGTCAAGGTGAAGAACTGGGTTGATGGCCAGGAAGGCGGTATTTATGATGGTGTGACTGCAAGATTTGGGTCTTTATTGCCTGAAAAGGCTGAAAATAGTGTCAGAAGTCCTGCTATTTTTTCTAATCCTATAGACTGCTGTTCCACTTCAGTTTCAAAGGTTTTTCTCTATTTCCTTTTTCTTTCATTAATTCCAGTTGCACTGAGCTTTGCTTGACCAATGTTCTCATGTTTGTGACTAATTATTACAGAATTTAGTGAATGAGTAGACTTTTCCTAAGGATTTGACTGCCTAGCTTAAATGAGGCTTGTTAATCAGGAACTTAATAAACTTTCTAACTTAATAAAGTGATTGATATTGTATGTTGATATTTAGAAATGTTTTCTGTTATAGTCTTTTTACCCTCTATGGGTTGTTATATCCAATGGGAATGGGCTATATTACATTTTCTCTGAGTGTGTTATGTATTCCAATTTTGCAGATATCTGGATCAGTTGCTCTCTGTGTGCGCGGTGGTTGTGACTTCACAACTAAAGCAGCATTTGCACAGTTGGGAGGTGCTACTGGCATGTTGGTGGTAAATGATGCAGAAGGTTCATTTTAGTGCTTCACACGCTTTGTTTCCATTTTTGTTTAATTTGTAGTGTGTCAGCTAGACTGTATAAGTGCCATATATTAGGCTTGTGACTTCCCCACCCATTTACAGTCAGTGGTAAACTGAGTTGCATAGGCACTTTTTAAGACTGAAGTGTATTCGTGTATATTAAACTGTAGACAAAGCCTGAATACATTGTTCAATACATAACAGAAAGATGAAATCTGAGTAGTAAGGTGACTGACGTAGGCATAGACAAAGTGACATTTCCTTTCTCTTTTCCCTTCTTGCTCTTATCTTGCTTAATGCTAACAGTATAATTTACCAGTTAAAAGTTATCTTTCAATGCAATTATTGAATTATTCTCTGTTCTTTTAATCTGTTTTAGTCAATAAAGTTTATATGATCGTATTTTGTCTGATATCTATCTATTTATTTCTGTCAGATCTCTTTGAGATGGTCTGCTCCAATAGCACTGAGGCAAACATTTCAATTCCAGTTGTGATGATAACAAAGTCAGCAGGAGAAGCTCTCAACAAATCTTTGACATCTGGAAGGAAAGGTCAGACTTCAATTCTTAGAGCTTCTATTGGTACTATTATTGTCTTTGAGAAAGATATTAAGGTTTATATATATATTAAACATTGTCATATACTTTAAAGATGCAAATAAGATTCTCCCCCCCCCCTCGCACGTGCGCTCTCTCTTTTGGACCGTAGTAAGATGTGTATGAGTCTATTGCCATTGATTGGTCTATATAGCTGATCCCATCCAATGGGATAAGGCTTGGCTGTTTGTTGTTGTTAGTAAGATGTGTATGAGGATAGTTTATTCTCCTCTCATACTTGTTGAAGAGTTTATTCCCCACCCAGTTGGAGTAGTACCTATTGAAGAGAAGATGAAGAAAAATTGTCTAAAGTGGCTTGATCATGTGAGAAACAGACCATTAGAGGCTCCAATGAGAAAAGTGAATCAAATGGATCTATGGAAGGTAGTCTGATTGAAAACAGTAGAGGAAGTCCTAGGAAAACTGTTGGAATTTACATATCATTGGAACTTGATCAGTTTATAGTTTGTGTATTTCTAGTAACATTGGAACCTTAGCATCCTAGGAAATGTTTATCTTCTTTTATTATCCTTGTAAACATCATTCTGTAATTAATTCTTTGTGTATATATAAACCCAATATGCTAAGTACAATTGACTCAAGCAATTCAGCAATTCAGATATCTTGAATATCAGAGAACTTAGAGAGGATTTTTGAATTGCTTGAGTCAATCGTACTCAGCATATTGGGTTTATATATACACAGAATTAATTACAAAATGATGTTTACAAGGATAATAAAAGAAGATAAACATTTCCTAGGATGCTAAGGTTCCAATGTTACTAGAAATACACAAATTATAAACTGATCAAGTTCCAATGATATGTAAATTCCAACACTCCCTCTCGAGCTAGAGCGTATGTATCATAAGCATCTAGCTTGTCACAAATGTATGTTATTCTTGGATTTGTCAAGACTTGGTTTCAAACATTTTCCAAATCCTTATGAAGACCATGGAGAACAAAAACCATGTACATATTATCCAGCTTATCTAATACCTTCTAAAGATCATCATCTCCGGTCAAAATCATCTGAATTTGCTGTATGGTGGTCTGTGCCTTGTTGAGATAGGAGGGTAAATCATGATCAGTCATTTGGAGGGTTGCTAGATTATGACCTGAGTCGTAGAGACACTGAATATCATTCACATAGACACTTTTAGCCTTTTTCCAAATTTCATAACAGGATTTATAGGAGCGATAATGAACCAACAGAGTTGGATCAATGGATTGCCACAATAGGGACACCAACTGATAATCAGCTTTCTTCCACTCATCCCGTGAATTAGCATTGATCTCTTCAGCTTTCTTGGTTAGATGATCAGAGAGTCCCTGCCCTAAAAACCACACTTCAACTGCAGCATACCAATCTAGATAATTTTTACTATTAAGTTTCTCAGAGGTAATGGTGGGAGAGCCTGAAAAGGCAAACAAAATGAGACCCTTTTGAGGCTTATCAGAGGCCATGAGAGCAAGTTTAGAGATTGTTGAAAGCTCCTAAAAAAATCTCGAACAGTGGCAGCAGAGGAGCTTTTTCAGTATGAGAACAAAGGTGGGCTCCTAGGACCCACTAGCCAAACAGGGACGAATAGGGCAGGTAACCACCTGAACAGACTCAGGGAGGTCTAACGAGCAGAATGGGACCAGCGGTGACAAATTTTGGCAATGGGAAGGCTGCGTGTGGCTTACATGCACCGGACGTCTATCAAACTGGTGGCGGCACGTGGAGGACTTTATGGTGACGGGACTTGGAGAGACAGCCAGAAATGGTCGTCTGAGATGACTGGGGCCCTCACTCTGACAGATGAGGGGACTTTGGAAGAGGTTTCAGCCACAAAGTGGAGAAACCATTAAAAAAGACTTTGCTCTAAATGGTTGTCTAACAGGTTTTATTGAAAATTTGATTTTTGATTGAGCCCAATGGTGTCCATTGATCTATGTAGCTGACCCCCTCAAGTGGGATAAGGCATGGTTGCTGTTGTTTTATCAAAAAAGATGTGTACGAGGGAGCTTATATTTATATATAGCAGCTGTATAGAGGTTTATATTATGTGTTGTGTATATTATTTGGCTGTCTTAAATTCACTTGTTAATTGAAGTATGAAGAATGAGGAGGAAGTTTTTGTATTTTGCATAAGTAAATCATCGTGGTTTTATGGGTTGAAAGTTCAAACGGATGTGACTGACACAACACTAGGTCACTAGCATAAGAGAAAGTAGGCTAAGTTACAAGGAAATGATGCTCAGACCGATAATAGTTGTTTAATACGCAGGCTGGCACATTTTCTGGTTTCCCTTTGTGTTCTTTATGGACCAAGAAAAGTGGTCATCTTGTCAGAAGCTGATGTCGCAGGGACTTAATTTCACTTATTGACCCAGGTAGTAGTAACTAGAAAATACCAAAAAGACATAAGCTTAAAGAGCAAAAAATAGATGGAAGATTGGGCCTGATTATAATATAACTTTACTAGATCATAATTATTCAGACTTATTAGGCTTAGTATCTTTCCTTTTTTTATTTATTTGTACAACGAAACAAACATTCAGTATATAGTAAAATCACACAATTGGTAGTGCCACCATGTGTTATTTTAATGGGAATCTGCTTCTCTTACAAACACAAACACATGAATGCGCCTATGTATTCTCATACATCCTTCAAATAAATAAGATGAAAGAAAAACTTGACTGGTATTATCAATAAAATAATGTATATTTATCCTAGATGTCAAGTTTATTTTCCACATGATTTACAGATGGTTAATTGTCTATTCACTCTATTGCAGTGGAAATTTTGTTATATGCTCCACCTCGCCCACTTGTAGACTTCTCAGTCGCATTTTTGTGGTTGATGTCTGTTGGAACAATTGTATGTGCTTCACTATGGTCAGATCTAACTGCTCCTGGGCAGTCTGATGAACGCTATAATGAATTGTGTCCCAAGGTTTTTCCTTGCAACCCTATATCTGCCTTAAAGTTTATGATATGTACTTAAATGTGTTTTTGTGATGTCTTAAGCAAACACTTTTCTTGATGTGATGACATGCTTTTGTCAAGCGAAAATCACCTAATATTTGAACAATGCTGAAATGGGAAATGTAAAATTACAGACTGACCTTTGCATTTGTACAAATCTTCATTTCCTTTTATCTTTGACTTCCTTTGTTATAGCCACTGATCACATTTCATTAAGTTAACTATTACAATGGAGTGAAGAAGCATGTGTTCTTCCTTTCATTTTGTTTACTGATACAATACAAATATATTCAAGTTTATTTTTGACACATCTTCAAATTTATTAATTTATACATATAAATTTCTTTTCTTTTGCTAGGAATCTTCAAATGCTGAAACAGCAAAAGATGATTCTGATAAGGAAATTGTTAACATCGATACAAAGGGTGCTATCATCTTTGTCATAGCAGCATCTACTTTTCTTCTGCTATTGTACTTCTTCATGTCATCTTGGTTTATCTGGGTGCTGATTGTTCTTTTCTGCATTGGTGGTATTGAGGTAATGTAGCTCATTTCCATGGATTTTACTCCTCCTGCTAATTGACAAAAGATCATATTTCATGGTGTGCATGAAGAGGGTTTTGGTTCCCTATTCTTGTCCACGATTAAATTTACTGTCTATGTATAAACTGAAAGTTTGTATTAACAATTTGACATATGCTACTCAAATTATACTACATTAGCCTTACTGGATTTCATACACAAATTATACAAAGGTAAGAATGGAGAGAAAGTGTTTGAGAGAAAGGCTTTAAGAGCACCAATACCTACTCCTTCATTATCATCAACATATACAATCAAAAGCTTTAAAATTCCTCTGTGCATTAATTAAAGTTTGCTTTCATTGTCAGGGGATGCACAATTGTATTGTAAGCCTCACTTTAAGGTACACTCAAATCAATGTATTTCTTTTTATTTTTTTCCTAGCCAGAAAAATAAATCAGTGTTCTTTTTTGCATGCCATGTGTTCTGTTAATTTCTCTGTTTTTTTTCATATGTGAGCAGAAAAAGTCATAAGTGTGGTCAGAAGACAGTGAATTTACCTGTGTTTGGGGAGGTTTCTATTTTCTCGTTGGCAGTGTTATTATTCTGTGTGGCATTTGCGATTTTCTGGGCTGCTACACGACGGGAGTCATATTCATGGGTTGGCCAAGATATTCTTGTAAGTTTCAGATTCTAGTACCTGCAAAATGGGTCTTTCTATTATCATTGCAGCTTCTAAATTCAAAATTTAAGACAGTGAGGTAAGCATTGAAAAGTACTGTTCAAGATGCTTAGCATATGAAATTCATTCTCCTTTCTTATAAGTTTTCCATGAATACTGACTGTCATTGGAAGTCGAGAGGAAGCCATGAGCTTTGTATGAAGAACTAGGGCAGAAGTTGCAATGGTTTCTAGTCTAGGTCTTCCTAGTGTTTATATGTGCATGTTTTCTATTGCACTTTCACATATATTTAACTGCATACATATGCAGACATGAGTTTACATAGACACTGGCGCATACACATGTATGCATGTAGAGAAATTACAAAAACAAGAATTCTTGGTATAAAAATTTTCTAATTTAGGAACAATGAATCTATCAAGTGAATAATTAACTTAATAATTGGTTACTCATCAGCTATTCTTTAAACATTGTTAACTAGTTGAGTGGTTAGTTGTTCCTAAACTGGAAATGTTTTACAATATTTCCTTTCTTGTAATGTTCCCTATTCCTATTTTTCAAGTTAATTATTGTCAAATTATTAAATAACGTCTGTGGGTACATCTGCACATTTGGGCTAAATACAACATTGGGATCTTGGTTGGTTCCATACTGAGTTTTCTGAAACATTGCACTGGAAGGTGGTTTGTTATCTCAATTATGTTTGTTACCATTAACCGATGATAAACTGTTTAATTGATCTTTCACTGTGGGTTTTTGATATAGACTGAATAGGGACTGATAGTATTAATAAAATAAACTGGGAGCTCATCTCCTTACAGCAGAAAGAGATTCTGCAGAATTCTTGGAGTGTAAAAGAAAACTGAAGAAAAAGAAGATGAACACAGTAATAGGCCTAGAGCCATGACGGACCAGTCTTAGGATAGGCTTACCCCTCTTACTACCTCACTTCTTTCCTACCTTCTCTTCCACAAGCCTCGTCTCTTTCTCCTTTCTACTCATTCTGTTATTTTCCCCCCCTCTCTCCAACTCACCATTCCCTCCCTGCCCCGTAACAAACGCCTCAATTGGCAGCACCTCTCTTGGCCCATAATCATATTTATGGGAATTACTCTTCTACCTTCCCTTTTCTTTCTTCTTTCATATACCTGCCATACTTTTGTATTTCTGTTATTGTTCCTGTTCCTCCTAGCATAAACGTTGGTTATAGGTCTATTAGTTTTTCACTTGAAATATTGCTTTATTCTTTACAGGGCATCTGTTTGATGATAACAGTCTTGCAGTTGGCTCAATTACCTAATATTAAGGTATCTTAATGGATTCCTTATGTATATAATAAATTAATAATTCTTCCCTTACTGTCTTTGTTCTGTATCTATTGTAACAATTCTAATAATTTTCTTATGCATCTGATATGATAGGTTGCAACTGTACTCCTTTGTTGTGCATTTGTCTACGACATCTTTTGGGTGTTCATATCTCCAGTGATATTCAATGATAGTGTTATGATTACAGTAAGTATTTACTTTTACTAGTACTAGTGTAGTTCTTTTCCTTGGATTGTCTCAGTGCAGTTTGCATCTTTAAAGGTAGAGTAGAATAAGTACTTATTTTCTTTTACTTGATAAAAAGGAAATTTTAGTAGAAAGGGAGAAGAGAAAGTAAAACATGATGATGACACAGTATCTTCTTAAACATAACAAGAAAGAAAATCCAAACAGAGAAATACAATAACATTTAGCTGATTAATATATAGAGTTACATAACTGGCGACTTGGAATCAAGGAGTAATTCAGTTAAAATAATGAAATTGATCTATGCCTAAATGTTTGTATATTTGGCATTATGGTCTGTTTTGGGGTGTGGCTTTGGAAGGCAGTTACAAAATTCTGGAGCATGGAAGAACTTCAGCTTCAATGTGGGCAATGAAAACAGGATGTTCTTTTTGCGAAAATAAGTGGTGTCTGGCTGGACATTGTGTATGGAACAAAGTTACCAGATTCGCTCTCACCCACGTCCTGCAATCCAGTTTGTACGTACCGGATTGCAGTACTTTTGCAACTTGGATTGCTTTGGAATGCGATCTGGTTTACCAAAAGTGGCTAATCAGTTACCATAACATAAATGAACTAGATCGAACTAAGACAATAACAGAAAAAGAAAGGCTTAAGTTTTCACCATGGCTGTTGCAGAGAAGAAACTCGGGAGCTGTGGAGGAGGGAGGCGTTGGTTCTTACTGGAGAAGAAGATAAGCACAACGCCGTTTCATGTTTAGGATTAAAAAAAAAAAAGCTTTAGTGAAATGTATTGTTTCAACTTTCAAGTTTTAACCTTAAGATAAAAAAAACACGAAAAGATGCTCAATAAAACTCACCATTTCAATTATTGGATAGAAAAGAAAAAATACTGATTACAACTAAAAAATTTTAAAAGATTTTAATATGTTAAAAATATTTTTTAAAAACTAAAGAAAATATTAAAAAATATATATGGTAATATAAAAAATTTACTAATTTTATAAAATGAACCAAAGGGGTATTGTAATTTTTTTAGGTGATGTATCACGTACCCATTCACGTACCAGAATGTACTGTGTTCCTGGAAACTATGGTATGGAATTATTATGTGTGGTATACATTTTAGCGTATGGATCACTTTTCTCACCTTCACATTTCTACTCTTCATATAGGAAGATCTAAAGTAGAGGAGTTGGAAAGAAATAGCCATTCCCCACAGAAGAGAGAGCAACAGATAAAAAAGAGGGGTATATGGTATACCTGTGAAAAGAATTTTTTGGGACTCGCATGAGTAGTATTGACCCCAAACTTTTTTGATAGAAAAATAAGTATTATCAAAGAGAAAAGTATGTACATTGGGGCAAGGGTAAGGTATATACCGAATATACCCCCACACAGCAATTATCGCCCCACACAGCAATAACTTCAGTAACAGTAGTAACACAGCAATTATTCTCCCACACAGCAATGAATCCCACGTTTCCCCCAAATTAATCCACCATACAGCAATTACTTCAGTAACAGTAGTAACAGTAGTAGCACAGCAATTATTCTCCCACACTGCAATGAATCCCACGTTCCCCAATCACTCAATGCCGGCACAGTAAAGTAATTACAGGCTTGATGATGCACATTCTCCTTCCCTGGCCCAATTCCTTTGCAGCCCAAAACTTTCTTCTAACATATACTTGGGTCACCTTTGGGGTCCTATCAGTCTTCCATGAAAGAACAAAGCACATAGAGGTGGATTGCCATTTTGTTTGGGAAAGACTTCAGCAAGGGTTGATTTCATTGAAACATGTTTGGACTAGAGACCAGTTAGCTAATATTTTCACTAAAGCCTTAGTCGGAAATAGAGTAGGTGTTATATGTAACAAGCTGGGCATGATTAATATCTATGCCCCAGCTTGAGGAGGAGTGTGATAGATTCTAGTGATTAGAGAAGAGAGAAAAAACGAGAAAGAAAGAAGGTTTGAGAGAAAGAATCAAAGAAGAATCCGGAATGGGTCTTCTTTGCCAAGGGAATGTCCCTTTCCAACTGAATTATCAGTTTCTTTACAATTCCAAAAAAGTACCTCCCTCCTACTTACAATGTGTATTTATATATCAACACACCTCTCTACTAACTCCCCAGCTGTGTAACAGCTGTAACAAACTCCTAACTTCCCTCAACTGAATTAACTACCTTTTTACTATCTTCCTTCTAACATATACTTTCAGCTTTGGGCTTCCTAAGTCCCTAACAATATTCCCCCCCTTCTGAACAACCTTGTCCTCAAGGTTGCTTTGAGGAAATTGTTCTGTAATGTACTGAGCATCCTCCCAAGTGGCCTCCTCTAAGGGTCTGTTCTGCCATTTGATCAAAAGTTGAGCCACCTTGCTGTTGTCTCGTGTGATCTCCCTCTTGTCCACTACCAGTTCTGGAATTACCTCCTCTGCTGGCATCTGCAATTCTGGCGGCAGTGTGGATTCCACTGGATGTTGTCCAGCTGCTAATTTGAGCTGAGAAACATGGAAAACCGGGTGCACTCTTGCTTGATCAGGTAACTTCAATTGGAAAGCTGCAGATCCAATTTGCTTGAGAACTTCATAGGGCCCAAAATATCTAGCAGCCAATTTTGGATGAAGTTTCTGACCCATGGATCCTTGCCTATGTGGTCTGACCTTGAGGTAAACCCAATCCCCCACCTTGATTTTGGAAGGCTTCCTATGCTTGTCAGCAAAGTGCTTCATGTGTTCTTGTGCTCTAGTAAGGTGAAACCTGAGTTGCCGCAATGCCTCATCCCTATCTTGTAAATCTTGGCCCACGGCTTCCACAATAATTTCGCCAGGAATGAACTTGGAAAATGCAGGAGGAGGTCTCCCATATACTAGTTCAAATGGAGTGGACTTTGCAGAAATGTGGAAACTTGTGTTGAACCAAAACTCAGCCCAGTGAATAAAATCGGCCCACATCTTAGGTTGCTCAGCTGAGAAGCACCTTAGATAGGTTTCTAAGGTTCTGTTAGTCACCTCAGTCTGCCCATCAGACTCGGGGTGATATGCTGTACTCATTTTAAGCTGAGTGCCTTGCTTCTTGAAGATTTCCTGCCAAAAAACACTCATAAACACGGAATCCCTGTCACTCACAATGGAAGCTGGAATTCCATGGAGTCTAATGATTTCCTTGGCAAAAATATCAGCCAAAGACCTGGCTGTAAAGGGGTGTTTAATGGGAACAAAGTGAGCAAATTTACTCAATCTGTCAACAATCACCCATATTGTGTCAAATCCTCTAGATTTAGGCAATCTAGTGATAAAATCCATGCTAATGTCCTCCCAAATAGCATTTGGAATGGGTAAAGGTTAAAGTAACCCCTCAGGAGATGATGCCAAGTATTTACTCCTTTGACAAACATGACAACCAGCCACAAACTCAGTCATAGTGCCCTTCATCCCCTTCCAATATAAGGATTGTGCAATTCTTCTATAAGTTCTGTAGATTCCAGAGTGACCTCCAGTAGGAGTAGTATGAAACTTCTTTAGAAGAGTGGGAATCCATTTAGAATTAGAAGCCAAAACCAATCTGCCTTTAAAGTAGAGCCTTTCCTGCTCCAAGGTAAAGAATTGGTGTGAATTCGGGTCCTACTTTAGATCAGTGACAATTTTTTGAAGCTCACTATCAGCTTTAACCTCCTCATCAACTGAATTATGATCAGCCCAGAATGGTATTGAAATAGCTGAGAGCGCAATATCTTCCTCTCCTCTTCGTGACAAAGCATCTGCCACCTTGTTGCTTGCACCCGATTTGTATATGATATCAAAGTCATACCCCATTAATTTTGCTAACCAATTTTGTTGATTCTGAGTAGTAATCCTCTGTTCCAGCAGATACTTAAGGCTCTTTTGATCAGAAAATACAGTGAATTTTCTACCAATTAAGTAGGGCCTCCAATGCTGAATGGCAAGTACCAATGCCATCAACTCCTTTTCATATACGGACTTGGAAAGAGAAGTAGGGGATATTGCTTTACTAAAATAAGCAATTGGCCTTTTACCTTGAGAGAGGACAGCTCCAATGCCCTTCCCCGAGGCATCACATTCAATTGAAAATGGAAGAGTAAAATCTGGTAAGGCCAAAACAGGGGCTGTAGTTACTGCCTGCTGCAGAGACTTGAAAGCCTGTGCAGTTTCATCAGTCCACAAGAATGCTCCTTTCTTCAATGCATCGGTTAGGGGCTTAGCTATCTTCCCATAATTTTTGACAAAGCGACGATAATACCCCGTTAGTCCCAAGAATCCCCTCACTGCTTTTACATCTTTTGGTATGGGCCATTGTAGTATACTCTCCACCTTCTGTGGATCCATAGAAACCCCTTCAAATGAAATAATGTGACCCAAGTATTCAATTCTTGTCTTCCCAAAACTGCATTTCTTCCTATTAGCATAGTATTCAGCCTGCTGCAATGTCCTCAAAACCACCGCCAAATGAGTCAAATGATCAACCCAGTTTCTGCTATAAATGAGGATATCGTCAAAAAAAACCAACACAAACTTGCGCAAGTAAGGCTGAAGGATAGAATTCATAGCACACTGAAATGTTGCAGGTGCATTAGTGAGCCCAAAGGGCATCACCATGAACTCATAATGTCCCTGGTGGGTCCTAAATGCTGTCTTTGGAATATCAGCTTTATACATTCTGATTTGGTGATAACCAGCCCTTAAATCAATTTTAGAAAAAAATCTGGCCCCTTGTAATTCATCCAATAGCTCCTCAATAACTGGAATTGGGTATTTATCAGGGATCGTGGCCTTGTTAAGAGCCCGATAGTCGACACAAAAACGCCAACTGCCATCCTTCTTCTTCACTAAAAGAACTGGGCTAGAGAAAGGGCTACAACTAGGTTGAATCACTCCTGCTTCTAACATTTCAGCAACCAGCCTTTCTATTTCATTTTTCTGGGTATGTGGGTACCTATAAGGTCTCACATTTACTGGATCAGACCCATTCTTCAGGGGAATGTGATGATCTACTGCTCTGTTAGGGGGCAACCCTTTTGGCACATCAAAAACAGAAGCAAACTTCTGCAAGAGATCCAACAGTGGTTGCTCTTCCTGGTCACACATTTCTTCATATTTTTCCATTTCACTCCCAGAACATTCAGCTGAACTAAACATCAAAAAGTATAACAGTGAAGTAGGCTCTATTTCAGTCAATTTGTGCAAGGCTTTGACAGAAACATGGGGATTTATCAATTGAGGATCCCCTTGAATGCAAATCAACTCATTGTCCTTCAAAAATGACATGCTAGAAGTGTTCCAATTAGCCATAACAGTACCCAAGGTAGCTAGCCATGCAACCCCCAAAATGGCATCGATCCCTCCCAAATCAAATACAAAAAAATCTGCTTGAACAGAATGTTGCCCCAACTGTAAGATCAACCCTTCACAACACCCTTGAGTCTTCTTTTGAAATCCATCCCCCAATTTAACCTCATGAGAAATATCATTAGAAACATGTAAATTGCATCTTTTCACCACATGCAATCCAATGAAATTATGACTAGCTCCGCTATCAATTAAGATTTTAATCTTTTCAGCCCCCAATTTTCCCAAAATCTTCATAGTTCTAGGATGGGCAATACTGTATGGCGGAGCAAAGAGAGAGTTGAGATACTTCCATACCTTGGCATTTCAAAATTTCACCTTGAATATCTTCCCCACACACCTCTTTTTGTTTTTCCAGAATAGCACATTCCACTTCATTGTCTTCATCTTCCCCAAGAATCATGATTCTTAAGTTCTTTTGGACAACGATGGCCGGAGAAAACTTATCATTACATCTAAAACATCGACCCTCCTCTCTTCTTTTCATATACTCTTGGTATGGTAATTGACGGCTCCAAGAGAAATGGAACTCCCATTACGCGACAAGCCAGTGGCTAGAGGATCCTTCCCAAAATTCCCTTTTGCTCACTCCCCCTTCGCACCCAGAGGCCGCTGGGCTGATTAACTACCATGGAAATTGCCGGTTTTGGAAAGTTCATGGAAGTAGACAAAGACTGGAACTGAGTGTTCGATGATGAACCACCCGTCGCCGCGCATCTCCCATAGTCTGCGATAAACGCAAATCAGCGTCGAAACCTCTTGCCAATTCAATTGCTTTGGCCAATTCCTCGTGTTCATGTATTCGGACCTTTGCGAATCTCGGGTCGAAGACTACCCAAGAAATACCCCAACAATTGCTCTTCTTGCATTGAATCTCTGTGCTACCAACAATTCGAACCCTTTCACATATTCGTCGATTGACTCCTCCTGTTTAATCGTTGACAAACGCTCAAAGACACTTCCCCCAATGCGATCCCCAAAACGCCGAATCAGCCTTGTGGTGAAATTTTCCCAAGAAGCATTCAAATGCTTCGCCGCCAAAATCTGAACCAGTGGATCG
This sequence comes from Ormosia emarginata, assembly GCA_029884605.1. NCBI lineage: Eukaryota > Viridiplantae > Streptophyta > Magnoliopsida > Fabales > Fabaceae > Ormosia > Ormosia emarginata. Next base: position 63,389,896 of record JAQQTP010000081.1, read on the forward strand.
CGGCACTCCATACTGACAAATGCTAACCGTAACTTTTCCGACGCCAGAATTTGCTGTACCTCGAAAAATTTCTCCGCCCTAGCTATCCAACCAATCGGGTCGGAACCTTCAAAGCTAGGCAATTCGATCTTCTTGATCCATTTTCGGATACCCTCACTTTGGAATTTACCGTCGAATTTGCTCCATTTCTTGTGTGTAGATGAACCATTCCCATCGGGATCATCTCCCTCAGAATCCCAAGCAATACCTTGCGCTTCCATCCATCGCTGTAGCATGTTCTTGATTTCGCCGGCATATGTCATGTTTTCCTTCAATTCTGCCAGTTGATCTGTATGTTCTGTCGCCATTTTCTTGATGTATTCCATGGTTGATTCCAAGCTTTCAATTTGTGATTCCATCCTTGCGAATTACATTGGCACTATCTCGAAAAAACGGCAGGTTCGGACCACTTTGATAGATTCTAGTGATTAGAGAAGAGAGAAAAAACGAGAAAGAAAGAAGGTTTGAGAGAAAGAATCAAAGAAGAATCCGGAATGGGTCTTCTTTGCCAAGGGAATGTCCCTTTCCAACTGAATTATCAGTTTCTTTACAATTCCAAAAAAGTACCTCCCTCCTACTTACAATGTGTATTTATATATCAACACACCTCTCTACTAACTCCCCAGCTGTGTAACAGCTGTAACAAACTCCTAACTTCCCTCAACTGAATTAACTACCTTTTTACTATCTTCCTTCTAACATATACTTTCGGCTTTGGGCTTCCTAAGTCCCTAACAGAGTGTTAAGTATAATTGCATGTGACATATGTGTAAGGATATTTTGGTCTTTCTGATTATCCTGTAATTTCTCATAGCACATATATATTATCATGCCTGGCTAATTTGGTCAAGGCCTTCAACAACTCTCTCTATGAATCTATTTCACTTACATCTAACAATGGAAGAGTAAAGTATGATTAGTCTCAATCAGAAGATGGTTTTTCAATCAGTTGCACGTGGATCGATGGGGGATGCATGCAAAGACATAGAATTTGTAAAGGAAACAGAAATACTGGCTGACATTAACACTGTAAAATATGGATAGGAATATCAAATTGAGTACGAATCTTGGCACAAGATTGAAATATGTAAAATGACTTAGAATGATTTTTCATTAAATGCAACCAAGTTCACCGAGAATAATCATCAATAAATGTCGCAAAATGTTCAAATATCCTTGACCTCTAAACCACAGCTGAACAACGGCAGCCAAAGACAGGTAATTGGGGTCGGAGAGTTGCTTGGTAGTGATAATAGGGGAACCAGATCACAGATGAATAAATATCAGTCTCACTCTTGCCATTAGAGGTGGAGGCCCCAGGTGTTTCCATGCTAAGTGGATGGAAGGAAGCTTGTTGGGGGATAAAAAAAAAACACTAACAATGGCAAAAATGGTGGCAGCATGCACAAAAAGCTCTATGACCAAGGAAAGAGGTAAAAAAATCAAGATCCAAGTTCAGATGAAGAAACCTTGCTGGAGGTGATTGAATGCTTATGTGCCGGAGCATGGCCAGAGGGTAGTGGTGGACAGGTGGTGGATCTAGAGAGAACTGTTTTTCTGTGTGACTGCATAAGTATCTAGCATCTTATGCTCGAGTATTATTTATAACTAAAAGCCTGCAGTACAAGTTTACTGAATATGAGTCGATGAATACAGCTATGTGCGATGGTAAATAATAAATAAGATAGCTACTCTTTTAACACTTATATTCCTTTTCAAATGTATCTTGTGTTTTCTCTCTCTAATATGATCTTTATTTTTTTTTTTAAAAAGAGAAAATTAAGGTGTCTTATAGTTTTGTGATACTCTCATATGAGCTTGCTTTTCTAGGTTGCTCGAGGTGACAAGGCTGGTGGGGAAGCAATTCCTATGCTTTTGAGATTTCCTCGTCTTTTTGATCCTTGGGGTGGTTATGACATGATTGGATTTGGAGATATTCTCTTTCCTGGTTTGCTTATTTCCTTTGCTCATAGGTATTGAATTTCGTGTTTAGTCTACATTTTATATAAGTGCAAGATTTACAAAATTGAAGATTTACACATGTAGCTTTGAATAGTAAAATGCATATTTGTAGTATATTTGTTGAAGTGATTTTAGAGTTTCATAGCTTTGTAATTTTTCTTTGCCATATCGCATTCCCCTGGGAGATCTACTATTTGGTTAACTGACTCATGTGGGTATATGAAATAGATACATTAGTTTGAGCTTTGACAAAATATCTTTATGAAGCATCTAGTAGTGCTCTGCATTTTTTTTTTGGACTTGTGTTCGATGATAATGATAAGAAAGATGACAAACAACAAAGTATTTTCCCACTAGGTGGGGTCGGCTACATGGTCAAAAAATGCCATTGTGTTGTCATAAATCATATCGTCAGAAAGGCCATTTAAATCTAAGTCTCCTTTTTAATGGTTTCACATATTTTTTCTTGGTCTTCCTTTACCTCTAATTATTGGGCTATTCTCCACTTGATCTACTCTTCTTACTGGGGCTTCTAAGGGTTTTCTCCTCACATGGCCTATAGAAAAACAGAGTAAGGTATTTTCTCTGTATCTTGTTATTTCATGAAATAGATATGTACAATATATAGACAATGGCCATATACGGGATTGGCCAATCAAATCCCATAATTTCAGGAAAGTAAAAACTATGATTACTAATAGATGGAAACAGAATATTTAGGTTGACTAAAATAAGAAACTAATCAGCCTATACTAGGAAACAAATAACTAAAATAAATAACATAATAATAGGAAACCGGATATGATCACGTGGAGAATCACACGTGACTAACAACACTCCTCCTCAAGCTGGGGAGTAGATGTTGATCATTCCCAGCTTGGAACTCAATTCTTCAAATTTAACCCTTGACAAGGCCTTGGTAAGCACATCTGCAACTTGCGAACCAGTGGACACATAATTCAATTCAATGAGGCTTGAATCAATCTTCTCCTTAATGAAGTGTTTATCAATCTCAACGTGCTTGGTTCTGTCATGATGAATAGGATTCTTAACTATCCCTATTGTTGCCATATTATCACAGAACACTTTCATAGGCAACTCGTTGCCGAAGTTTAATTCCTTGAGGAGCCTTAATATCCATATTCCTTCACATATTCCAAGAGGTAGAGCATGAAATTCTGCCTCTGCACTACTCCTGGCAACCACTGGTTGTTTTTTACTCCTCCAAGTTACTAAGTTCCCCCACACAAATGTGCAATAACCTGTGGTAGATCTTCTGTCAACTACTGATCTAACCTAATCTGCATCTGTGTACACTTCTACACCTTTATAATTTTCCTTTTTGAAAAATAATCCCTTACCAGGGGTCATTTTAAGATACCTCAGAATTCTGTACACTGCCTCTAAATGCTCCTCATTCGGTTTGATCATGAATTGGCTCACTACACTGACTGGAAAACTGATGTCTGGACAAGTATAAGTAGATTAATTTTCCCACGAGCCTCTGATATCTCCTAGTGTCGACAGGAGAACTTTATAGTTTGTGACCCAATGATAGGACACTTGTACATAATACTGACTCTCATAATATTGATATTGGTGGTAGGGAGCTACATAGGCCCACTATATGGAAAGTTTATACTAGGAGAAAGAAAATAGGGTCAGGAGGTGTGAGTTAGTTACATGACGTGGCATATGAGATTCTAACAAATTCTGTTAGAGAACGGAGTATGTAATGAGGAGGGGAGTGAGTGTTGAGTCATGTTTTTCGAGTATAGGTTGTTTAGGAGAATATTCTCGGAAAGGAGCCATAGGCTCGGTCACTCAATTTGGTTCTCGTATTGGTTCTTCGTTCTTCATTACTAAATAACACTGTTATATTGTATTTTCCTCCATTCTTACTTGCTCGTGAACTACGAGTTCTATCATTGGTCTGACCTGCCGGATTAACGAGACAGAGCCAGTGTAACTTCGACTGATTCTATGCCACCAAAAATGGCGGAGAGAGTTGACGCATTGGAGGTGAGAATGTCGACACTTGAGGACTCCTTCAAGCAAACCATGGAAGAGTTCCGTCGCTCATTGATGACGGAGTTCGCCAAATTGCGTGATCGTTGTGTTAGTGATGAGGCCCATTCTTCTTCGTTCAGTGAAGAATTGGTGTCGGAATACAAAATGGCGGTGAAGAAGGTGGAGCTTCCACCATTTGACGGGGAGGATCCAGTTGGGTGGATCACCCGTGCTGAGACCTATTTTGAGGTGCAAGGATCGTCGGAGGAGGTGAAAGTGAGGCTAGCAAAGCTCAGTATGGAGGGTGCTACGATTCACTGGTTCAACTTGCTACGCGAGACTGAGGATGAACTCACATGGCCCAAACTGAAGAAGTCCCTGATTGAACGATATGGTGGAAGGCAAAGTGATAATCCGTTTGAGGAACTGAAAGATTTGCAGCAAATGGGTGATGTTGAGGAATATATCACAGATTGAGTTTATTTCATCTCAGGTGGGTCGTCTTCCCGAAGAACAATATCTAGGGTATTTTTTGGGAGGTCTCAAGTCGAACATCGATTGAGAGTGAGGACCTTAAACCCGTGAATCGTGTTCAGGCGATGAAGATGGCGCGCGATGTTGAGGCAGAGATGCGTGGTTCTTTGATGCCTCGAAGCGGTTGGGGTGCACGACAGTGGAGAGGAGCCAGGGAAGTGGATCATGGACCAGGGTGGAAAAGGAGGTTTCGGTCGAGTTTAAATTCGGGTGCCAGAAGTGGTGGCGGGTCGAATTATAACCCGGTCCATCTAAAGAGACTTTCGGGTTAGGGCCTTCGACTAATAGCCCGCAAGGACCGTCCAATCGGCTTCCAATTCGCACCCAATTTCAAGCTCCCACTCGGAACGGCAGGGAAGAGACGAATCAAGGGGAAACGACGTTCGAAGCAGGCGTTAGACATTTGCCATACTCGGAGTTGATGGAACGGAAGGCTCGAGGGCTTTGTTTTCGATGTGGAGAGCGATTTCATCCTCTCGCATCAATGCGAGAGAAGCAGCTTCGCCTGGTTATCCTGGGGGACGACGAAACGGTTAACGCAGAGGGGGAGGTGATAGCCATCGAGGTAAGGGAAGAAGAAGAAGAAGCGATCCTGGAGTGCAATGCTATGGGTGTGTTCGGGCTGACTGAAACCATGAAGGTATTAAAACCACCCACTACGATGCAATTGGAAGGAAAATTGATGGGAGTTGGGGTTCAGGTGTTGGCTGATAGTGGCGCAAGTCACAATTTCATCGCTCCTCAAGTTGCAACCGCATTGGGACTGCTGGTAGAACAGAGCAGGACTCTAGGCGTAAGGCTGGGGGATGGTCACAGGGTCACTACAGTCGGGAGGTGCAGAAATTTGGAAGTCCAGTTGGGCAATTTAACTACCTTGGTGGATGCATATGTGCTGGAATTGGGGGACTTAGATTTAATTTTGGGGGCTGCCTGGATGCAGAGATTCGGGAAGGTGACTTTTGATTGGGATGAAATGAAATTAAGTTTTCCATGGAAGGGGGAAACAGTGGAGTTACAAGGTTTGGACTATAAGGGAGAGTGTACAAAGAAAGGAAAGCCGTCAAGACCTCCAATATCTTCATTACATAGTTTGTTGAGGACTGAGGAGTTTGAGGTTGAATCTGTGAAGGAAATTGGGTTGGAACAACAACAACAACAAGAATTGGAGTATGTGCTGGGGCAATTTCCTGAAGTTTTTAAAGAAACAACAGGGCTTCCTCCAAAAAGGGATACAGTGCATTCAATTGTGCTATCAAAGGAGGCTGGACCTGTGAGTGTTCGGCCATACAGGTATCCCTACCACCACAAAGAAGAGATTGAGAAACAGGTGCAGAACATGTTAGAGCAGGGAATTATTAGGCATAGTTCAAGTGCTTTTTCTAGTCCTGTGATCTTAGTTAAAAAGAAAGATGCATCGTGGCGAATGTGTGTGGACTATAGGGAGCTGTTTCGTTTGCAGGGGACTGTATTAAAAATGAGCTCTTCATACCATCCGGAGACGGATGGGCAAACAGAGGTAGTAAATAGGTGTTTGGAGTCTTATTTGCGATGTTTTGCATCCGAACAGCCTAGGAATTGGTTATATTGGGTGCCTTGGGTAGAATTGTGGTACAATACTACCTTCCATGTGTCTACTGGAGTGACCCCATTTGAGATTGTGTATGGGAGACCACCGCCTACCTTGGTTCGGGTCGTGCAAGGAGAAACAAGGGTGGCAGCTGTGGAGGCAGAGTTGGTTGATAGAGATGAGGCGTTGCGGCAGTTGAAACACCACTTGCTTCATGCTCAAGAGTTGATGAGAAAATATGCTAACAAGAAACGAAGAGACCTATCATTTGGGGTTGGAGAGTGGGTGTTTTTGAAACTCCGACCTCACAAACAAATGACTGTAGCCAGGAGGATTAACCAAAAATTAGCTCCTAGGTACTTTGGACCTTTCCAAATTCTGAATAGAGTAGGGTGTGTCGTATAAACTGAAACCGCAGATGGAGCTCAGTGCACCTGTTTTTCATATATCGCAATTGAAGAAGGCGATTGGGAAATATTCTCGTAGAGGCAACTTTACCCGACGGGTTAGAAGTAGAATTGGGAAAATGAAGAACCCGAGGAATTGTTAGCTTCGAGGGAAATATTTGAAGAGGGACAGATGGTCAAGCAAAGTGGTCGGTTAAATTGTGAAGACACTACCTGGGAAGATGAGACATTGCTCAGAAGTCAATTTCCTGAACTTAGCCTTGAGGACAAGGCTGTTTTTGCAGAGAGGAGTAATGATAGGACACTTGTACATAATACTGACTCTCATAATATTGATATTGGTGGTAGGGAGCTACATAGGCCCACTATATGGAAAGTTTATACTAGGAGAAAGAAAATAGGGTCAGGAGGTGTGAGTTAGTTACATGACGTGGCATATGAGATTCTAACAAATTTTGTTAGAGAACGGAGTATGTAATGAGGGGGGAGTGAGTGTTGAGTCATGTTTTTCGAGTATAGGTTGTTTAGGAGAATATTCTCTGGAAAGGAGCCATAGGCTCTGGTCACTCAATTTGGTTCTCAGTATTGGTTCTTCTGTTCTTCATTACTAAATAACACTGTTATATTGTATTTTCCTCCATTCTTACTTGCTGTGAACTACGAGTTCTATCACCCAATTTGTAGTTAGCTTCCATGGTTGTATCTGCAGGTTTACACCCCAACATACCTGTTTCTTGGAGTAGGTCAAGAGTATATTTCCTTTGAGAAATAGAAATGCCCTTTTTGGTTCGTGCCACTTACATGCCAAGAAAGTACCTTAAGCTGCCAAGATCTTTTACTTCAAACTCATTTGCTAGGGACTTCTTTAATCTGTCTATTTCATCAAAATGGTCTCCAGTGATTACTATATCATCTACATAGACAATTAAGATTGCTAACTTTTGATATGGTCCTATCTTAACAAACAAGGTGTGATCAGTTTGGCATTGTTTGTACCCTTGAAATTTAACAACAGTGGTGAATTTTTCAAACCAAGCCCTCGGTGATTACTTGAGACCGTATAGGGATTTATGAAGTTTACATACCTTTTTGGAGCCATTTTCATACTCCACCCCTTGTGGAATCTCCATGTAGACGTCTTCCTCCAAGTCTCCATTTAGGAATGCATTTTTTACATCCAACTGATGAAGAGGCCAGTCTAGGCTTGCAGCAATAGAGAGTAACACTTTAATAGTGTTGAATTTGGCCACGGGTAACCAATTCCATGGGTTTGTGTAAACCCTTTGGCTACAAGTCTAGCCTTGTAACGGTTGATGCTTCCATCTGGATTGTATTTTACTGTGAAAATCCACTTGCATCCTACAGGTGACTTGTTTGGTGGAAGATCTACTATATCCCATGTTTTATTCTTCTCAAGAGCAGTTAATTCTTCTCTGATAGCATTCCTCCATTCTTCCTTCTTTGCTGCCTCATAGCAGTTGTTGGGAATTTTCTCATGAGCCACACTATTCACAAATGCCTGCACCTTCGGAGATAATTTGTCATAGGAAACAAAATTGCTAATTGCATGTTTAGTACAGTTTCGTACTCCTTTCAGCAAGGCAATGGGCATATCCAACTCTTCTTCAGAACTTGAAATAGGGGAAATGACCTGACTTTGCTCAGGACAAGTGCTGTCTTCAGCATCTTGAAAATCTCTTGAAGTAGCTTGCTCTGCTCTCTGCTGCAGATCATTCTTCTCACCTTGCTGTCTTCTGGTATATGCAATCAATTCTTTCTGCTGTGAGGCATTAGTAATGGGTGCAGGCTCTTTAGGATGTATGGTCTGAGTTGGCTTAAGGTGAGAGGTGATGTTTGGCTCAAAGGAAGGGGTGATTTCTGGTCTGTTTTGGTCACTGGTAGGGAGGATTTCAGGGCTGTATTCAGGTCTGTTTTGGTCACTGGTAGGGATAATTCCAGGGCTGTGCTGGTTACTTGTTATAGATTCTGGTGTGGGTGTGATACCAAACATCCATTACTTGTGTTGTGTATGTGTCTCCCCTTGACTGGATGTTTGGGAGTAAAAAGGTTGGGTTTCAAAAAAAGGTGGCATCCATGGTGGTGTAGATACGTTTGGTGGTTGGAGAGTAACATTTATAACCCTTTTGGGTGGATGAATATCCAATGAAAACATATTTGATTGCACGGGGGTCCAATTTACCACCATGATCATTATGAACAAACGTGGTAGACCCAAAGACTTTAAGAGGAAGAGTGGACATAGTTTGTATGTTTGAGTAGGTGTCGAGGAGTTTTTGATAAGGGGATATGAATTTTAAGACCCGGGAAGGCATTCTGTTAATCAAATAGGTGGTGGTGAGGACAACTTCTCCCCAGTAGTGCTTAGGAGTATTAGAAGTAAGGATGAGAGATCTGGCCACTTATAATAAGTGCCTATTTTTCCTTTCAGCTACCCCATTTTGTTGGGGGGTATTGACACATGAGCTTTGGTGGAGGATTCCATGATTTTGTAGGTATGAGGTAAGTTCAAGGTTGAAGTAGTCTCGGGCATTGTCAGTTCTTAGGATCTGAATTTGGGTTTGGAATTGGTTTTGGATTAGCTTATGGAAGGTGTTGAACACTTGTGTGACATTGGACTTAGCTTGTAAGAGATACACCCATGTTAACCGGGTATGGTCATCTATGAAGGTGACAAACCATCTTGCCTCGTTAATGTTTTTAACACTGGCTAGTCCCCAAACATCACTGTGTATAAGTGAAAAAGGTTTAGAAGGGTGATAGGTGTGATTGGGATAAGAAGCCTTTACATGTTTGGACAATTGGCAAATTTCACATGGAGGAAAAAGAGAATTTTTATTCAGTAATTCAGGATACAATTGTTTCATGTAAAGAAAATTTGGGTGGCCTAGCCTATAATGCCACAACAGTACATCATCATTTTCGGTGACTGAAGCATAGTGTGTCACATTTTCTTTATGCAACCTTTAAGGACTTTGTAGATGGTAGAGTCCAGCACATGTCCTAGCATTGCCAATCCTCTTCCCCGATTCCAAATCCTGAAAATAACACCCATTCATGTAAAAGTGAGCAACACACTTCAAGTCTTTGGTAAGCTTGCTAATAGATAGAAGATTACATGTCAATTGAGGAACAAGTAAAACATCTTTTAGTACTAAGTCCTCTGACAATTTTACACTACTAGTACCACTAACTTCTACAAGAGTACCATCAACTGTTGAGCATGCAAAGCTGTCAGAGGCATTACCAGACATGTAGTCAGAGGCTCCTGAGTCAATAATCCAGGTATCGGATTTTCCAGTTTGAGCATGCAAAGCTGTCAGAGGATTACCTGCTTGTGCTATTGCACCAGTACCCGTGGGTTTCTCTGGCTTGTGGGCAGTAATCATTTTTTGGATGATCTCCAATTGTTCCTTGCTAAACATGGCAGGTTCAAGTGAGGTAGTGGGTCGCTGGTCCTCTGTAGATATCATGAGTCCTGGATTCTCTCTTGGTTGCCGAGGCTTCCAATTAGCAGGCTTTCCATGTAGTTTCCAATAGCCCTCTTTGGTGTGACCTATTCTATTGCAATGGTCACACCATGGTTTACCATTCCTCCTAGGTTTATTTTAAGAGTGAAAGTTGTTCCTAACAGCAAGAGCAGAGGGCTCTGAAGTTGGTTTTGAGTTTTGTAGCCCATGAGTCAGTTGTTGCCTACTCTCTTCCCATTGTACTGCAGCAAACACTTCTCTAAGTGAGGGTAATGGGCGTGTGGCCATGATCCTACCTCTGGCTGCATCATACTCTGTTAAGGCCCAAAAGGAAGTTATAAATCCTCTCTTTTTCCACGATCTTCTTATATGTGGCTGCATCTGTGTTGTTGGTCCATTGATGATCTGCATAGAGGTCAAGTTGTTGCCAGTACTTCACCAAGGTGTTGTAGTACTGAGTAACATTCTTATCCCCTTGTTTCAGATATACCCTTTATCTGGAACAAAGCAGTGGTATTATCCACTTTGGAGTAAGATTCATGTACAGCATCCCAGATCTCTTCAGCTGTAGTGTACAACATATAAGTTTCTCCAATCTCCAAGACATCACCATGTTGTTCTCAGCTTTCCATATCTTGTATGTCGGATCGGACTTGGCTGGTTGAACAACATCTCTAGTTAGGTAGTCTTCCTTTCCACGACCGCAGATAAACATCATAACACTTTGGGACCATATTAGATAATTGGTCTCGTTGAACTGGTGTCCTATAATCATGAACGGAGGGCTATCGGCAGCCATGGCAGGGGTAGGGGTGCTGTTTGGCTGACTGTCAGAGGTGGACGATGTTTGGGATGTTGTTTGATAAGCACTCATGGTGCCAAAACGAAGCATGAACTTTTGTTTAGGCCCTTAGAAGAGGGCTTTGATACCATATAGAAAAACAGAGTAAGTTATTTTCTCTGTATCTTGTTATTTCATGAAATAGATATGTACAATATATATAGACAATGGCCACATACGGGATTGGCCAATCAAATCCCATAATTTCAGGAAAGTAAAAACTAGGATTACTAATAGATGGAAACATAATATTTAGGTTGACTAAAATAAGAAATTAATCAGCCTATACTAGGAAACAAATAACTAAAATAAATAACATAATAATAGGAAACCAGATATGATCACGTGGAGAATCACACATGATTAACATGACCAAATCACCAAAAGCGAGATTGTACCATCTTTTCCTCAATAGGTGTTATCCCTACTCTCTCTCTAAAGGAAAATTTGACCGCATAGCTATAAGATTAGTGATAATAAAGATGTCAATGTGAACTTTTTTGCCATGCCTATTGTGCATGGCAACATGCATGCAATATAAAAGGGGAAGGGGAGACAATTGGGAGACAATTGGAAGAGTGGATAAAGTTTGAAATTATCTGAGCAAGTCTTTTCATGCAGCATAAACGGTGGTGTGAAGAACTTGTAACAAATGAAATAAATGAACTTGTATTCAATAAACTATATAGCCTAAATTTCCTGTTTCACTGTTTACATTAAATTACCATGTTGTGAAGAACCAACTCTCTCAAAAGCTTAAGCTGTTAGGTGAAGCCTCATCAATGATTTTATATCTAACACGCCCTCTCAGGCAAGAGTCTTTTGGGCTTAAAGCAAGGACAATGTTTAGGCCCATCTACCTTGTGTTAAAATTAAACTTTTATTTAGAAGAATAGAGGTGGTAAGGACTGAACTCTTGACCACTTGGTCACCGAGGTTTTGATACCATGTCAAGGAGCAACTCTCCCAAAAGCTTAAGTTGTTAGGTGAAGGCTCATCAATGGTTTTATATCTAACAGTGTGGATACTTAATTTACTTGACAAGCTTGGAAATTGCAATTTGAAAGCATTCTGCCTGCAAAACTGTGGTGTGACAACCAAGCTGCTGTGCATATTACCTCTAATCTTGTATTTCGTGAAAGTACATAGCATATTGAGGCTTACTGCCACTTTGTATGTGAGAAGATTCAGCAAGGTCTTATCATTAATAGACATGTGCAGACTCAAGAACAATTTACAGCCATCTTTACCAAGGTCCTGAACGGGCAATTTGATTTTGTTGCTTTTGCTTTGTGGGATTAATGTTGATAACTTACATCAAACATTCAGTCAGAATACAATACCAGATGCTCAGAAGTAAAATCCAATCAAATTTTTATGAATCAGCTAGCCTTGTGTCTTTTGGATTGTCTTTCATGCATAAGCACAATGATACGATGCCACTATAGAACTCTTTTCTTTTCAATAATTGCTTTAGGCAGCTTTTGTTTATGTGCTTTTGATAAGATGCTTTGTTTTAACATTTTTGTTCTGTCTCTTGGTTGTCATAGATTTGACAAAGATAATAAGAAGGGAGCATCAAACGGATATTTTCTTTGGTTGGTAATTGGCTATGGCTTTGGTAAGTCCTTTTGCACCATGTTTGTGTTGATAACTTGTTAATTTCCCCCCTTTTATAGGAACTATTTGGCTGAGATTGAGTTGCTTCTTTTTTCCTTATGTACATTTATGCCAAATATTTGTAGGCATTAACCCATTGCTTAAGAACTGAAGCAGAACTGAAATAACTGGCATATGCTTTCTCAATCACAAGGAACCTAAAATAAGTTAAGAATATGAAGAAAGAAAAAAAGACATCCCAATTTGGTGAGAACTTATATCATAACCTTAGTTTACTCTTCTGTTTGATTCATTGGTAGGCTGTTAATCACGCTCTCTGCTGGACCATGTGGGAAGTAAGGTGGAGAGAGGGCATTATTAGAGTAAATTCTGTGATACTGAATCATGTGGAAAGCAAAGTGGAGAGAGGGAATTAGAGAGTATTCTGTTAAGAGAGAATATAAATAGAATAAGTAGGGCAGAGAGAGGGGTAAGAAAGAATTGAGTAGAAAGGATTTGGAGGGAGAGACCAAGGCTTCCTGAATGCCTTGGACTATCTGTATTTCTTTTCCTAGTTTCTGACTGTAAATTCACGTTACGGGTATCTTACTGATACTAGTAGTTTGAGTAATAATATTCAGCCTAAATACTATTTTTCTTCCCTTAATCTGAACCAGTTTCTATCATAGGCTCTTTTACTTTTTCTGCTAAATCCTTTCCTGACTCCCGAGTCACCAAAAAGAATTTTCGTTCAACAAAACCTGATTTCTTTTATGTCTCAAGTGTTTTACAGCTTTTGTACTGCTGTGATCTAGGGAAAACCCCTTCCAACAGTGGGTGCCATTTAAGAAATAATAGAGTACTTTACTTTAATTGCTCTCTAAAAGTTGTATGATACCATTTAGGTCAAAACTAAAGTCCTCGTTCTTTGGCTTACAATGCTGTAAAAGTGGCTCAATGAGTAAAGTGTTGTTCTATCTTTCAAGTTCCAAGAGAAATTGAAGTTTCAAGAAATATTGGAACCCTATTGTGTGGTAGAAAAGGCAGATATGGTAGTGGTGTAGAGAAGGCAATAGTGGTGAAGATAAGCCTCTGGAAAAGGAATATTCCCCACCCAAAGGTCTTCCCAAGATCTAATATGGTAGCTCTTGTACAGCTTTAACAAAATAATTGTGCAAATGACACATACTCCTTTTCATTGGGAGGTCTGTCGCAGGCCTAAGAATGAGGAGAATTTGGTCTTGGGAATTTTTTTTGGTATTATGGTCCTAAGAATTTGGTGTCTGAAGTGGTTATGGTGCTTTCCTTTAGAGACTACTACATTGTAGTACCAAGTAATTTAGAGTTAATGGCTTTCAGCCTAAAGTTCTCTCTAGAGCATTTTGATTATAAGCTTTTTTTGCAAGCAAAATAAGCTAAACCAAACACACTAGTATAGTTCAGATCAGAATGGATGAGATGCCGACCCAACATTCACAGCAACTCATGACCATCGGTTTCTTTCTGTTTGGGTGATGGTTTGAAAATTTTGATGAATTGCTAATACATGAATAGCTGTAGGTTCTTAAGCATGGTTACTGATTTTTTTTTTTTTAAATTAGCATTTCAATAAAATCCATGATGTCCTAAAGTCCAATCAGTTCTTCTGATACTTCTAGTTAAAAGGCATTATAGATGTTCCATGCTGATTAGTCAATTATTTAAACTTGTAATCTAGATTTAGTAATCTAGATTTAGCGCTATTATTCTTTTATATCTTGACAGAGGACATTTTCCTGTTTCAGGCCTCATTTTCACATATTTGGGGCTATATCTGATGAACGGATACGGACAACCTGCACTCCTCTACCTTGTTCCATGTACATTAGGTAACTACTTTTGGGCTAAAATTAGACGTGTAGTGGTTCTCGTCATTCAAGTTAAGCTGTCTTATGCCCAGTTGTTGTCTAATTAAATCAACAGGCGTCACTATTATATTGGGATGTATAAGAGGTGAGCTGAAGAGCCTTTGGAATTATGGCACAGACTCATCGTCGTCCACAGAGCCTTCTGAAGTTTAAATCATTAAACTGTTCATCTATTGAGAATTGAAGAAATTGAACTGCAACTTGGGAAATGATCTCAGCTCAATGGGATGCAATGAATGCAGTGATTATGAAAGACACCAGTTGTACAGGCAACTCTTCGTGGGCCTCCATAAGTATCTTTTGTATCAATGATTAATGAGTGTTCTTCGTGCTGCTTCATAGTTGTAAAATGAAGGAAAAACAGAAGGAAAAGTGGGTATTCAAAATTTACCGTCGTATCTTTTCTACTGCTGTTGTAGTTACTACTTACCACTGTTAATTTTTAGTGTTTTGCTTCTGGTTCTGGCGATGTTATTGAACTTCTACTTCTTTTCTAACTGCCGTAATGAAAACTGGACCGCAGAAAAGGATTTGAACAATATAGATTAATGTCAATCAGTGCAAACCAAGGCAATTAATCTGTTTTCATTATGTTCTCTTTCCCCCATTTTTTTGTTTCATTTAGTCAATTCCTTGTCGAACTAAAACTTGACAATTGAAGTAATTCATAGGCAGATACAATTACCATGCAAACTCAAATCGAAGTTTAATATGTGTAAAGTTATTTTTAGAGAGTGTATTACTAACATGGTCTACAGATATTAACTCATGTCAAGTGTTGATTTAAATGTCCTATGACAAACTACACTTGCCAAAGATTTTTTCCGATCGTTGATGCCTCCACTAGACTAGAAGGATTACAATACTCTTTAGGATGTCAGAAGACTCAACCGAAACCAAATAGAAGATCGGGAAAAGAAATAGTACTACTTTCTCTTACGTATATAAAACCTAGGAATATAAAAGGAAGTAAACATTTTTATGCCTTTCTTAGGTTTTATATGTAGGCCTTTGTAACTTAACATTGTGCCTCTATTTGATTAAAAAATTGTTCTTGAAGGAGTTAAAAATTTGTTGACAAAAAAAAATGGGTTTAATTTTTTTTAATAAAATCAGTTCAACCAATTCACTATTGGTTTTATTGATTTTTGACCGGTTTGGTCGATTCTTGATCGGTTCTCTCATAGGCCGGTTCTGTGGGTCAAATGGACCGGACTTGTGACCAGTTCACCAATTTTTCGGTCGAATTGGTCTGTCCGGTCCAATCTGATTTTTTCAACACTAGTTAATATAATGTATAGATTAGTTAATGTACTCGTAATTTGTTACTGATCAATATTTTAAAAACCAAATTGGAAATTGAATCGGCAAGACTTTCGGATCATGATTCAATTAGTTTAACCGATCAAATTTGTGGTTAAACTGTGATTGAATTATAGTTGAACCAGAAAATGCTTAAATTGGAGACATGACTGGTTCATGGTCCAATCGGCCAGTTCAATCCAATTTTCAAAGGTTTGTTACTAATAAGTTGAGAAGATATTACTAGTTAACAAATTGATATACTTTATTAATTAATAATTAAGTCATTATTAATTGGTGTAAAAATAATTTTTAGTATGCAAATAGTATTATCATTTTGTTTATCATGTGCTCTAACAATATTTTTTGTTTTTTTGTTTGTGTCGACTGAAGTGTTAAGTCCCACATCGAATAGGTATGAGTAAAATAATTTTTTTATAATGATTTGAATAATTCTACTCTCTTGAATTACTTTTTAAGATAGAGTTAAAACTAACTTATTTTAATATAATATTAGACCCTAACTCAATCCAAATTTCCTGTAGCAAGGCCCACGGTGGTGTTATACCTTATAGCAAGGAGGAAAAGTGAGTTGGAAACAAACTGGTAAAAAACTGCAATTTACCCTGTACAATTTTAGGAATTGCAGCTGCTTTGTTATTTATGCACTTTTTACCCATACAGAATTTTACCAGAGATTGTTCAGGGTGTATATGCCAAAAAACTAAAAATATAAATGATAATTGTTAAAATAAAATTTAAAATGGAAAATTTATTCCAATTTTTGAAATAAGAAGTTAATATAATTTCATTAAATCTCATAATTTAAAAGAGGTAATTTATCCGTTTCCTTTTTTATTTCTCTATAGTTATTCAGAGATCCATTAAATTAACAAACTGGATACAGTGATGCAAAATGTGCTTATTATTTAAACTATTAGGATTGAGCTAGCAGTAAGGGGTTTAGATAATTTGTATGAGGTCATAAGTTTAAATCTTATTATCATTATTATACCAAAAAATGTGTTTATTGTTTTTCAAATCCAAAAATAATTTTGAGAAACCCAAATACGTTCTGCAGATCTGCCAAGTGCAATCACGCAATGTACTTCGTGAGCAAATTAAAATCTCCAATTTATTTTATAGATTCTCCCCCATTATCTGCAATCACGTTTGTGCATCTGACTGTTTGAAAATTTTCACTTTTTTTTTTTGGTACAATTGAAAATTTTCACTTGACAAATGACACAGAACATGAAAATTGCACTAAAATATGTGCCTGTATGACTTTGTGCCTTCTGTTCCAATAAATAAAAAACAACTCTAATTTTTTTACCACAAACAGTATATAGACCTCTTTTTACACTCTTCTCAATATTATTTATCATACTTACTTTTTTCTATCACTTTCTCTCACTTAATCATATTCATCCAAGATAAGTGTAAAAATAGGTGTGGGATTCCAATAAAAAAACAAGCATTCAAATCAACCCTGACTATCTTTCGATCTATTTTGGTATAATCACCTCTCCAAGTCTCTCTTTTTTTGTCACCCACAATCCGCCAAGAATACCTTCACATGTCTTTGTTTGTAGTGAATGAATAAACAATTTCAGCTCTCTTATTGTAGTTGGTCCTACCACTGAACACTCACGGGCTCATTCTATACACAAACGACACGCTCACTATAAAATATTGTTGCACTTGCCTTTTAAGCACTGCCAACTAATAGAGTCATACAGATGCTTCTTTTGTAGAAGCTTCTTCACCTTCACTTTTCTGTTTCCTTCCATGGATCCAATTATTTTCCTTCTTCTTCTTCTTACATCTCTTTCCAGTTACCCATTTGTGCTTATTGCTCAATCTCCAACTATCTCCCGGATCTGTGTAGCAGGAGTTGTTTATTGTGATACCTGCTCAACCAGCACTTTCTCTAAACAGAGCTACTTCTTGCCAGGTAAGGCAATTAATTAATATCCCATGACTGAGTAACATGAAAGCTTTCAAATCCACTGTTTCATTGGTTTCTTCCATCCAATCAGGTGTTGAGGTTCACATACAGTGCAGATTTAGAGCAACCTCACCAAAAACCAGCGAGCAGATCAACTTCTCAGTGAACAGAACCACGGACCAATATGGAGTATACAAGTTGGATATACCATCAGTTGATGGAGTTAACTGCGTGGATGGTTCAGCAATTGTGTCACTCTGCCAGGCAAGCTTGATAGGGAGCTCATCTTCCAGTTGCAATGTTCCCTTTCTAAAGAGCACAACACGTGAGATATCAGTCAAATCAAAACAAGATAACCTGTGTATATACACCTTGAGTGCTCTTAGTTACAAGCCACCTCAAAAGAACACTACCTTATGTGGAAGTCAGAAACAGTCATTGCCTAGTACCAGCACTTCGGACTCCTCAAAATTCTACTTTCCTTACCTCCCACCATATGGATTCCCTTGGCCACCCTTACCTCAGCTACCATTCCCTCCTTTTCCATCAATGCCCTTTCCTCCATTGCCTCCTTTTCCATCAATACCCCTTTCTCCCATGACACGTTATCCATCCTTGCCCTTTGCCCCACTGCCATTCCCAAAGCCACCACCATCTTTGCCTTTCCCATTTCCACCACTTCCTCCAACCCCATCTGGCTTTTCCCCTCCCTTTTCTCCTCCATTCAATTTAGGAGATCCTACAACTTGGGTACCTCATATTCCTTCTCTTTCTCATCCTCCACCACCCCCACCTTCTTTTAATTTAGGGGACCCCAGAACTTGGATACCTCATATTTCTCCATCACCTCCTAATATTCCTCACAACCAAAATCCGTAGAATTTTCTAGAGTATTTTCTTTATTTATTCTTATGATAATTATGTATGGAAACGGCGAGGTTATGATTGAGTGGTGAAAACATAGTACAGAAACTCTAGTGCAATTCAGTAAATTAAACTCAATTGGGTAGCATAACACACATAGCACTGTTGTCTTGCCTAGGGGTATACTTTTCCTTTTTACTACAGAAAATGAAGACCAGTTACTGGTATTACTATTATGGTTTGCTCCTAAGTCAAAAAGGAAGCAGCATACCTTCCTCATAATGAGAATACTAATGTCAGCTGAACAGAAAAGGTATCATAAGATTTTCCTTCAATCAAGACATATTAGTTGCTTGCGTCTTGACAATACAGTAACTTGATGTCCAGCTTTCTATAAGTTATTTGAAATATAATATTATAGTTAATTCTTATAAATTTTCATTTCAATAACAATAAATAATGGAGGTAAGAATAGTCGTATCTCAAAATGTATCAATTATTACATCACACGCATTGGCCATTAATGTAAAAGTTGCTAAACAGATGTAAGATATAATAATTTAAAATTACAAGTGAGAGTTGGGGAAAATATGATGCAAAAACAGTGGTGTAAAATATAATGAACTTAAACTAGAAAGTTTTGAATCTAGTGTCTAGCAATATACCAAAGACACTAAACTTCAAAATGTACACCTTAATCCATCCATAGATGTCGACAAATTGCAAATCAACATTGGAGTTAAAGCCAAGAGACAAGAGGAAGAAGAAAATAATAATGAGAAATTATCTGTGTTTATGGGAAAAATATTTAGAATCTTACGTGATCTAAAATATGAAACTTTGAATTTTTGACGTTTGAGAGGAGAGAGAGATCAAACTCTTGCAAGAAATTTGGGTTAACTCACTAATTTAATAATTTTGCTTCTCAGTCGACATTTGTGATATTCAATAATGAAAGTATGTTAGTGTGTTTAACTATATATTGAATACCATCATATGAAAATAACATGTGCCATTGAATAACATAGATTGATATTGAAATTGAACTTGAAAACTACACTTACAACACAATTCCAAGCACAAGCTAAGTACAAGCTACGAGTTACAAACTACTTCTAAGGTTGAAGCTAAAATCTAGAAAAAAGGTAGCCTAATTTAAAAAAGAAAATGAAATTGTGGTCACTAGTAATTCATCTTCATGCTATGGGTGAGGAATGTAGAGTATTTAGGACCTTTTGCAAAGTTACCAAGACCTCCTGTATATAGTTGAACTCAGTAACCACTCCTAGCATCCAATGATTTTGCAATAATTTGGTACTTATTAAGATTGTGCCACATGTTCTCGACGATTACTGCTCTTCTTCCATCAACGCACAGCCTCCTTGCATGTCTTCGTGGTGAGCTTCATGCGTCTGAATGGAAAGTAGTGGAAGTAACCTCATAACTTAGGTTTTGGCCTATGACTTGCTCTTTGTAACTAAAGATTTTCTAGAAAATCACATGCTTGTCATGTGCCTCTTAGACTCAAGCTTTCTCAGAACTTTTCCTCAAAATTGTCTTTGTGCAACATTGTAAAACTAGTTTTCAAGGACTTAGTTTATTTTGGAGTTTTCTTCAACAACATCAGTATTGTTGCTATGCACCATTTCGTTTTAGACTTCAATATATAGGTGTTGACCATTATTATTGGCTCGTTGACCTTATTGTAACTTCAGTATTACCATTTAACTAAGTGTTTAATATCATCAATACTGCCAAATTTTTAAGATAGCATCAATACTATTCTTGGATAGATAGCTTCAGTACTACCAAAATTACTTTTGCACTTGATTTCTCATGACCTCACTTAAGCAATTTTCTCAGTTCTTGGGCAACATCAGTATTTCCTAGTTTGATAGCATCTGTATTATCGACCAGTAGCATTATTATCCACTTGGCACTTTCTTAACAGTCTCAATACTACCACGTGTCACATGTGTGATGTATTTTCCATGTATGCCAAATAAACAATCTTTTATTTCATTCCCAACAAATGCCCCCAAAAAGTGTGGCCTTTGAGTGTCTAGAAGAAATGAACACACTTATGAGTGTTTCATCATGAAACAATAGGTTCCTAATTAACATTTAAATTACACATGTTTTTTTGACCACATTCATTCCTTGCACCCCTTGGCTTACTAATAAGCATGCACATATTTTCCTATAAAGAGTTCAAGATGAAACTTTCATTCTATTCCAATATGGTAGCAATCAGAATGCTCTTTTCTTCTCATTCTCTTCAAACACTTTTATCTTATGAGTTCTTCTTTATCAAAATTCCTAAAAAATGGCTTCTAACACTAGTCTCTCTAACTGTGTACTACTCTTCTTTCCATGCATATTCATTGGCTAAGGCCAACAAGTTCTCTGAAGATTCCTTCCAAGAGGCAATGGCCAACCCAAGATACCCTTTTGGCCAAGCATAAGAGGGTTTGGCATGGCCTCTCTCGGTCTAGTAGCTCACCAACCTTCATTGGATGAATAATTACATATGACAAAGTTTGTGTGCATGTCTTTGCCTCCCTAGCCATCTTGGGATTCAAGTCACTTCAAATATGCTAGGGAGGCGGGAAGCAATAGAGTCTAGGTAAAGAAGTTACTCAACCCTGCTAGTTGCTTTATATCACTGGATAGAGGAGTTCAACAAAGGGTGGAGCTAGTTTCTTTTAGCCTTTGGAAGTATTCTACACAGTACGCCCATAATTCCAAATTATAACCAAGAAACAAAGTTTAGGCCTTTGTAATCTTGTATTCTTTTGAAAGTTGTAATATGTCGACATATCAATGAAATTTCATTTCTTTTACATCCATTGTTGAACAAATTGCATCACAATAATTACCTTTATTTTGACAAATCTAAGACAAAGTCATGTAGCTGGTCAACCAAATAAATATAACTTCATCACTTCCAATAAACAAGCAAATAAGAGGCCAAAACTAATAATTAATTTCTAATAACTAACTTAGCCTTTTCCAATCATGGAATGACCAAGTATACTTACGATAAATTTAAGGTCTTAGATAATTTAGCCAATTGAACAAAATGATTATGATTTGAAAAGCCTGGTCGACATATCGACCATATGAATTGTGACCTCAAATGACTTAGCCATTATTTGCTTAATAAATGGCCATACTTACTAGTCGACCCAATTTTCAATTGGACTTTTTCTTATCTTAACTTGACAGAATCTTGAGTAAGCAATAATCTACTCTGCTTTGCTTAATTTCCTTTGTGTTGACCCTACAACTAGTTTCCTTAAATGGTCATTTTTGCCACACTAGTCGACACATCACTTAGGCACAACAAGCATTGAACTTATATATTTGCCTTAGTTTTTATTAAACAATCCTATTTAAATTGGTGCTTTCCCAAGTATAAATGTCATCTTATGATAAATTCTTTCAAATAAGCACTGCCAATTCAAATTTTGTGATAACAACATCATCTTCTCCAACTGATAAAGGAACTTTTAAGATTTGAAAGTCAAATTGGTCTCAATCC
Organism: Ormosia emarginata; assembly: GCA_029884605.1. Lineage (NCBI taxonomy): Eukaryota > Viridiplantae > Streptophyta > Magnoliopsida > Fabales > Fabaceae > Ormosia > Ormosia emarginata. The sequence goes on from JAQQTP010000081.1 coordinate 63,411,911, forward strand.
CCGCAAAACGTATTTATAGCAACTCCTTCAACCCAACTTTACCTTTTGTCAATTTCTCTTTCTTTAGTTTCTCTAATCTCATCTTGAATCCCTAAATCCTCTATTCCTTCCATCTCGATGGCATGCAAAAAGCGTATACCAAATCCTTCTGAACGTTTTTCATCTCTTTCCTTACCTACACCAGGAAGCCAAGTTCGTCCTTCTCTTAGAAATCAAGCCCAAATGTCAGAACAAGCTGAGGTAGAGAGGGTAATCCGCGATCTTACTCTCGATGAAACATAGGCTAAATTTCTCAGGACCCAAATACTAGTTTCTTTTAATCTATCATCTTGATCATATTTCCATGGTCTTGCTAGTTCATTGAGTGATTATACCCACAATACCTTTTTTCCTATCAAGCCCAAAGTTGAATCTTTATTATGTGGTCCTTGAATCCCAGTTTATCCTTGGGTAATGAAAAGAAACATTAGGACTTTTAAACAAGTATCCAAAGACTATATTAGTTAGCTAGATAGGGTCCAATCTTCTAGAGTTAAAGACTAAAAAAAGAAAGGGATATATAGCATCATTCAAATTTCTAGGTATGAGATCAAATTAGTTCCAACCATGATTGGTGCGGCCATGACTTTCTGGAATCCTACCATTGACAATGTCTTCTTTAAACATGGGTTGATGGGTCCTACCTTGTTTGATATGGCTACCATCACAGGGCTTCACTTTGATGCCCCAGCTATCATGCCTTTGTCAAAGGCAAGTTTTGATAACATTCAAGAAGAACTGAGAACCCAAAAACAAAACTACAACTATTTTAAATGGATTACCCATTTTAAGTGTGTAGGGACAGAACCTTTACTGATAGGGAACACAGGGCATTCCTTACTCTTTAGTTCAAGAATGTGTTTTATCCTTCTGGTATCAAAATCACGCCTAGTATAATTCTAGTGGTTGCACTACTAATGTATTTCTTAGAGTATGGTCATGCTCTATTGTTTCTAGCCTACCTTTACTCTACTCTGGATGATATTTATTTCGCCTTATTGAGCAGAGAGAAAATGAGAAATCCTAGAGGGCCTCTTTGGTTGCTTTAACTATGGTTGATGCTCTATTTGTTGACCATGTCTGATGTTTTATTTGTTACTGAAAAGTGCTACTATAGGATTAGGTTAGCCCACTTATAAGCTGATAAAAAGGAAAAACAAGAACAACTTTGCAGATATTTTACATTCTTGTACTTTTTTTATGAATACAAAAATCTAAGGCTTTTTTATCCTTTTCCCAAGAGAAAGTTTAGCAGTAGGTGGTTTGTATACTCTCTCCAATCATCAAGGCATGATGTGAATGGAGCCCTTTGCATCAGTTTGGGCAAGTTTTCTTTTTCCTCAACATTTGTTTTATGGGTTCTCTTGGCCAAGAAGAGAGTGGGGTTGTGGTGCACAACCCTCGCTTTATGTCAAGGCAATTTAGGTTGATCTAAGTTCTTCTTGAGAAATTCAAGGGTGCTTTTCACCGTATCTCTCCACGGGTTGTCTTAAATGATTTGAACTTCATCCCAGGGATTATGGCATCTAATGCCTCTCTTAGGTAGAGATTTGGTTTGGTCGAGTTTGAACCTTGTCATTTGGCTACCTCTGAGTTTAAGACTTAGTGGTCTTCTCTTGTTGCACCTTGGTTAGGTAGACCTTGTGAGGAACTAATTGATTCTCTTATTATTATTTTTATTTGTTTTGCAGATAGGTAATCCTCTTCTAAGTTTAAAGTAGTTCATTGGAAAGAAATTATTGAATTCTAAACTTGCTCAATGGGATCAAAACGATATAAAGAGAACAATTAAACAAACTCAACCCATGTTCATTGAATATAGGAGACAATATTTTGAAGCCTGTATCAAGAGATGGTAGGGAGCCATGCAATTCAATGCCTCACTTAATTCATTGGCTTTCTTAAGGCCTTTTAAGCCTAAACCTTTTCCAAATGCTCTTTTTTCATTTTCCCTTCGTGTTGACAATTTTGTTATCCCAAATAATGGTTATTTTCTTTACTTTATGCTTTAGCGAAATTCTGTTCTATTCTAATCTTTGTTTTTTTTCCTAACAGAACAAGTTGGAGAGGCCATCACTATTCCTTTAGAAGGAGTCCATCAGATAGGAGTGGAAGGTCACTGAGACCTCCAAAGACCATCAAGGAAATTCATCACACAAGTTGAAGCCATCAAACTTTTCCAATTCAAGTAACTAAACTTTGAATTCTCCATTTCCTATCAAACCCATCTAATGCATCATCTTCTTTGCAAGCAAGACAAACTCATTCTTCTTTTTCCGCCTCTCCCACTATTAGTCAAGAAACTTCATTAGTAATTATCTTCATCCTTAGTATATTCTTAATTCGACCTACTTGTATTAATTTTTTCTTAATCTTTCTTTTAGGAAAAGGGTTTCCATTTCTCCTGGTGAAGAAACTCGCTCAAAGAGAGTTGTAGAAGCTAAGGTAAGATATGATTTGTCCAATTCTTAGTATTCTTCATATCTTTTCTAATGTTTGGCTTTGTTTTTAGGAAAAAAGAAAGATTAAAGAAGTTACCAAAGGATTGGTGATCCCCAAGAAAGCTTTACTGGAGGTGTGACAATCGTAAGACCACATTACTCTTTTCTTTTGGCCATATTTCTTTTGTGATTCATCATTCATGTGGAATGACTTGATTTTCAGGGAAAAAAGTAGAGGATTGTCTAGGAGAAGGATTTGGACGATAGAGATGAATCCATGGGAATTCCTCCCCTTTAACTGATGGTTGAAGGCTAGTCTTCTTCATTTCCTCCACCAGAAACTACTCCTGTTGCCCCCAAGTTCCTATCCAAGTACCTTTTTCCAACTGTTGAAGCTGAAGAGACTATGCCTGCTAAAGGCGTTTTTATTAGTGATAAACCTTTTCATGAAGCTAGAGAACTAATGGTTACAAAAGAGGCTATCAATATGGCAACTGAAACTAAAGTTTTGGTTTCCAATCCTCTTGCCCCTAGAACCTGATTGATTAAGCAAGAGTAAGAAGGAGTGGTGCCATAGAGAGTCTTTTCGCTGATCCCAATAACTCTAAAATTCACCAAGTTAAAGATCTTCTTCCTTTGATGACATTGTTAAGAAGGACCTCCTTACTAAAGACCTGTTTGCTAATGTGCTATACAAGGCCAATGAGGAGGCAAAAGATAGGATTATGGATCACTTGAAGTTCATCTACCTTATAGGCCTTTAGCTGAGTAAACCTTTTGAGGTTTTGGCTAATGATCTTAATGCATGAACTAAGTTGATTCACCATCTAGACTACTTTGATGTAGCTAAAGATGATATTATGCTAGCTAGGTTGTGGAAGTCGCTTAGATTCATTAGTGCCCAATGTCGTTCCATTTTTACTTCTTATGATGCTACTAGTGACAACATGAATTGCCTCAAGGCCTATGACAAATAGTAGGATGCTCTGGTGACCAAAATCAGGGAAGCTCACAAAAAATACAAGGTTGGACGTAGGAAGCTGATGGAACTATTGAAGGCAAGAACAAACTGGCAAAACTTGACAAAGAGATTGCTGAGCTGCGTGAGGCTTTTTGCAAGAAGGAGGAAGAAGTAGAGCAGATTAGAAATTTGCTTAATGATCAAGATGCAGAGCGCGAAGCTATTGAAAAGAGTGAAGAAGGTTTCAAAGAAGATGCCTCTCAACCGAATCAAGCCTTAGATTCATTACATGCTTAATACGCGAATGTGCTCAATAAGATTGAGGAGGCTAAATGTAACATCTCGAAAATTAATAATTTTATGATAAATAGTCGTTTTATAATATTTGTGATTTTTGTAAATTTTTTTGTATTTTTATGTGAATGTGGAATATTTTAATATTATTTATTATTTTACGTGCGCATTGAGCGAAGCCGAAAAAATAAAATATTTTTTTCGAGAACCTTGAACTGTAGAAATGTCGATAGAGAATCTTACTAAACCCGAGGCTAGATACGATTTACGAGGTTTTACGTTTTTTGAGATTTTTATCTGATAAATAAAAATCGCAGAATAATTTTATTATCCGTTGGATGATAAATATCAATTTTTGTTAACTATGATTTCTGCCCACTGATAATAAATCTGATACAGTGTTAGTCATATTTTAGAGAACGCTTTAATGACATCACCATGGTGACATCATCACCATGACATCACTTTGACTTTTCAAGGGAAGGAAGCTTCCTAACACATTCCTTTTGGCTTGTTGGAGAAGCTTGAAGGAAGCTTCCTTGCACTTTCCTATTGGCTTCTTCAAGAAACTTCACCCTTCCTCTCTCCTCCTCTTCACCACACATTTTTGAGAGCTTTTTGTGGCCACACAATTTAATTTACACACTTACACAAAGTACACTTAATTACACATTTCACTTCAAATCACTTTACTATCACTTTCTCTCTCTAACTTTCATTTTCACTATTCTCCAACTTCTCTCTATCTTCTTCTCTTCTTCTCACTAACTCCACGACACCTCACACCCTTCCACCCTCCATAGATGCTTGATTTCAAGCTTCAATCTTGCTTGAATCTTCACTTCCATTGAAGATCTTCCTTTCTTGTTGGATCTTTTTCTTTCACAAAAAAAAGTCATCACCTTTCTCTCTTCCTCCTCTCACATTCGGCCAAGACACCATTTTTGGAGTCTTCAAGCTTTTTTTTTCAAACAACCACATTTCCTTGATCTCCATTACATTCTAAACACTTTTCTAGTTGGAATCATCTTCAAAAACTCAACATTTCCTCTCCATTTTCTCACCCTCTTCCACGGTCGAAACCACCATTTTGGCCATCCAAGATTTTTCATTAAACCAACCCTTGATCTTGAATTTAGACACCATTCAAAGCAACTTTTATGTGGTGACCATCACCAAACTCATCCATTTTCGTTTTGGATCTATCAAGCTTCAAAGTTGGAAACTTTAAGGTAAAGTTTATGACTTTTCCACCTTTTCTCCTCATTTTCGTAATCCTTGATCTCTTAGGTGATCAAGGGTTCCTTTTCTAAGCTTTGATGATGATTTTGATGTCCTTAGGATTTCCTTGAAGGTGTAGTACGAAAATCCCTACAAGGAACCAAGAGGCTTGCTTCTGTGTGTTGTCTTCAAGAGGTAAGAGGGAGATGATCCTCTTCAACCTATCTTGGTAGTAACGAAACCTTTGTATAATTCTTGATGGAGAAATCCATGTTTGTATGCTTGCTTTGGTGATTTTGCATGCTTATGTATTTTTGATTTGGGCTAATACTTGAATGGTGATTTTGAATGTGTTGGATGTGTTAAATATGCTTGATCATGTTAGGGTTGTTAAATGAAAAGTTTGGAGTTTTCTACCCTAACATGGTGCCACGATTTTTGACTAGAAATTAGTGGTGTAAATTGGTTTTGTACACAAGTGAAATGAAACTTATATAATTAAAGATTGAATGATAATATTGAAATTAATGAATGAAAAATTTTAAGGGTTTGACACCCAAGAGGGAGGCTATGGTTTTGGCTTGGAACCATGAGGGACTGAATTGGCTTTGGTGAATTAAAATTAAAGTGATTTGATATCAAGAAACTAACACATAAAATAGAGAAGAATTGAGATTTTGAGAACCTTGAGGGGTCACGGTTTTAGAGAGAAAGTTTAAGGTTTAAATGATGCCTTGGTGCATCTTTGGAAATTAAGAATTTAGAGATATGCATAATCCATAACAAAGTGGAAGAATTAAATTGAATAACGAGACTTAAGAAGGCCACGGTTTTGAAGGGTAACTTACCCTAAAATTTTCATAATTGACCAAAAGTTTAAGACTTTAAAAATGTGAATCCAAGATATGAACTTGTGAAAATTGATGAGCTATATGTGAATATATATAAATATTGAGAAATTAATACTATACAATTGTGGGTCCGTGTTTGGGACTAAAATTATGTTGATGCTTGAATTGACCAAATTATGGCATGTATGAGATATATGTTATTATGGTTGAATATACATGATTGTGCATGGAGTCAACATGCATTAGACATTTACTTAGTCGATGACTGTTAAAGGGCTGGATGAGCCTAGGATCATGCATTGAGTCAGCATGTATTAAATAAATTACTCAGTCGATGACTGTTAAAAGGCTGAATGAGCCTATGATTATGAATTAAGTTAACGCATTAAACAATTTGCTCAGTCTATGATTGTTAGAAGGCGGGATGAGCCTATGATTATTCATTGAATTAGTCTACAATTGAACAAATTGAATCAGTATGCATTGAACAAATTGCTCAGTCGATGACTGTTAAAAGGCTATATGAGCCTATGAATGCAAACTGATTAAGTGATGATCCTGTGATGGATCTAATTGAGGATCGTAAGGCACGGTGTATACTGATTACACGCATTATACGCCTGACAAATCACTAATCTTTTTTGTGGTAAATGAGCGAGAATTGGATAGTGTGATCCCGTGGTAGGATCTGATTGAGGACCGTGAGGTGTGGCGGTTCATTTCGTGATGAAGTTATCACTTTATTATACCCCTGGCCATGAAAAATCGTTGCAATGCATCACGCACTGATAAACACATATTTTATTCATTAAGAAACCCTTATATTTAGTCATTTACACTCTCCATATTCTTAATTGATTGAGTTTGACATGATTTTGTGAGTTTGAGCTCAAATTGGTCCTAATTGAATATTTTCAGAATTATTGAGATTTTACACTGTTTCTGTATTTTGGTCATAACTTGAGTTCCTGATATCTGAAAATCATGAATTTTATCTTGTAGGAAAGCTAAGAGGAAGCTCTACAACTTTGATGAAGAGCTCGAAGTCCGATTCAGATGTCTAAGGGACCTAAGTTTACATGGAAGTCAGAATACGGGTTCTGTCAGTAGAATCCGAATAGTGTGCACTCAAAAAAATCATATCTCAAGATGTAATAATGGAGATGGGCTGAAATTTGGACATTGGATAGTCAAGATCCAAATAAACAACTTTCATGAAGAACACATTTTGAGAAAAAGAAGTCTAGTAGGTCATTTTGAGCTTGCAAGTCGGAACAGAGGTGCTGAAGTTGGGTTTGAGCAACCTACGGTATTTGGGACATATCTTGGGCTTAAGGAAGCCAAATTGGACGAACCAGCTATCCATTTTATAGCCAAGACAAGGATCTACAACTTTCATGAAGAACACTTTTCGTGATTCTGAAGTATAGTGGGTCGTTTTTGGCTTCCAAGTCAGACACGAAATTTTCGTCCTCAACCACCCGCTCATCCATCCACTAATCCACTCATCCATCCACTAATCCACTAATCCACTCATCCACTCATCCACTAACTCACCCATTCATCCACTCATACACTAATCCAACCACTTAACCACTCCACCCACTCATCCACTAATCCATCCACTCATCCATCCACTCACCCATTCATGTCCATAATTTCCCACTCACCAAAAGTCCTTTGGCATTTTTCACTAATTCAACCACTCAACCATTCCACTCACTCATCCACTAAACCAATCCACTAAACCAACCCACTAATCCATCCACTCAAACACCCCACTCACTCACCCACTCATCCACCTACTTCCCTTTGTCATTTTGTTACCTTAGACTTCTATAAAAGGCACCATTTATCATGAACAAGATGTAACTCTCCTTCATTTTCTCTCTTAGTTTCTTGTTTCTTCATAGTTTCTTCTTGTTTCTTCATATTTTTTCTTGTGATTTCTTTCTAGCTATGTGTAACTAAACCTCCCTTGGTTAAGGGGGTGATGAAACCGCTAGTATTAATGTTGTAAACTTTGCATATTTGATTATTTCAACACGCTTATGTCTTTATTCATATATTTTTGAATCTATTGTTGGTAATGGTTTTTGTACTTGTTCCTACTTTCAAAGTAGTAGATCTAGGTTTATTATGCGCGGTTGCGGTAGTAGATCTAGTGGGATGTATGATGTTCATGTGGGTATAATTATCTTTGTGCTATTTGCCGTTATAAAAGTGGTAGATCCGGGTTTATTATGCGTGATTGCGGTATTAGATCTAGAGAAATATATGTTCTAAGTAATTTAATCCCTGTGTGATTAGACCTTAGTGTAATTGGTTTTCTAAATCTTAATGCAATTGTTGGATAGTTGTAAGAGCGGTTGCTTTATGACTAATCAGTGATTAGGAGTTGATTTGAGCGGTTGCTAAATTGGCCAACACGTAAGGAAAACAGAGATTTAATATCACAATTGCATAAAACAGAGATTTAATATCACAATTGCATAAAAACATAATTGAGCATGTTGGAATAAAAAGGATATGTGGATTTACATTATCATATAAATCTAGTGGTGGATTCAATCTCTTAACCAATTTTCTTATATTGTTGATTTCAGTTTGTTTATTGTTATCTTTGAAGCTGTTCATTGTTCATCAAAACTCCAAAACCCCCATTTTACTGTTTATTGTTAATCAGAGTCTAAATTGGGAATTGTTTAATAGTGTTAATTGAATTGGTTCTCTCGTGGATCGACCCTTACTAACTACAACTAGTTGTAAGGTTTTTTATTTTCTCGGTGGGCCCGACAACCGATTTTTATCTTAATTTTAATCACTACATCCGCACGCATCGAATTTTGGCGCGTTGCTTCTGGGACCCAATTTTTTCAATTACAATATTAATTTATTTCCTATTTTTATTCTATTTTTATTTTATTTTATTTTATTTTATTTTTAATCTTTCTTTTCGAGTGTTTTGTAGGTGTTGATTTCCTTTGAAGGAGTAGACGAAGGATTGCTAAATTTGAGGAACTATATTGATCAACTCACTTCACATCCTCAATTTCCCTTCCATCCAGGCTAACTTCCAACTCACACCGCCGACATTGAAGTCGCCCGTTACATTGATCTATCAAGTTCGAGACATTTGAGCCATCCGAAATATCCGAAGAAGTGACAATGGCGTAAAACACTTTAAGGGCATTGGGTGCTCCAGATCTAGATCAACAAACCTCTTTGCATAGACATTCTTGAAAATGAAGAGGCATTTGAATTGAAACCGGTTTAATCCATCTCTTGCCATCTTTCAATGGATTACCCGGAGAGGACCCCAACAAGCACTTGAAGGAAATCCATGTGGTATGTTCTAGCATGAAACCCGCAGAATTCATGTAGAGCAAGTCAAGTTGAGAGCTTTTCCATTCTCATTAAAAGACTCCTAAGGAGTGGCTTTACTACTTGCCACCCGGATCCATCCAATCATGGCGGGACATGGCCCGAACTTTCCTAGACAGATACTTCCCCGCCTCAAAAGTCGCAACAATCGAAAAGAAATGTGGTATTCAACAAAGACATGGGGAATCACTCCATGACTACCGGGAGAGATTTAAGAAGTTATGTTTCGGTTGCCCTCATCATCAAATAAGTGAGCAGACTTTTAATTCAAGTATTTCTATGAAGGCTTACAAGTGATGGATCGCAACATGATTGATGTTTGCTAGCGGAGGAGCATTGATTGATAAAACTCCTCAAGAAGCTAGAAACTTGATCTCAAGAATGGCACGCCAATACTCAACAATTCTACTCTAGAAATGACACTGGAGTAAGAGCAATTGAAAGAAGTAGAGACAACCAAGATACAAGAAAATGACTCAATTGATCGCTATGGTTCAGCGGTTAATGGATTCGTGTAAAGCACCGCTTCATGCTTGTGGGATCCGTTGTTCATCCGGACATCCCACTGATATGTGTCCCACTCTCCAAGAAAACACAAATGAGGAGGTAAGAGCAAGTAAGGGGATATGCTTGGACTTTCAAAAAATTACAACCCCTACTCAAACACATATAATTCGGGTTGGAGGGATCATCCAAATTTCAGCTATGCAAAGCAACCTCAAAATCAACCTCCACCTTATGGACCTCCAGGATTCCAACAAAGGCAAGTACCTTTCCCTCAGAGACAACAACAAGTTCAAGCTCCTAAGCAACTGAGCCTTCATTAGAGGAGCTAGTAAAACAAATGGCCACTAATAATTTGCGTTCCAACAAGAAACAAATGCAACTATACAAAGTTTCAAACAAGAAACAAGGATCGCAATCAATAACTTGCAGAATCGGGATAGGACAGCTTGTCCACAGTAATTCAACAAGTTTCAAAGCCAAGCTTCAGTGGAAACTACCCTCACAAATGTAAGTGAATCCGAGGGAAAATGCTAGTGTCACATTGAGAAGCGGAAAGACGATGGATGAGCCTACCTCTCTTCCACCAATCATTCAAGAGAAGGATGAACCACCCAAAGAAGCAAATGATAAGGGGCAAACTTCCAAAACCCCTAAGGTAAGTATTTTGAACCCCTTCCTAAATATGTCACTAAAGCTCCTTTTCCTAGTAGGTTGGTTAAAACCAAGAAAGAAGAAACAGAAAAAGAAATACTTGAGACTTTTAGGAAGGTAGAGGTTAATATCCCTTTGTTAGATGCCATTAAGCTGTGTACCTAGATATGCAAAATTTTCGAAAGAATTATGCACTAACAAGAGGAAGTTAAAAGGAAATGAAAAGGTCCAAGTGGGAGAAAATGTTTCAAATTTGTAATTAAAAAGAAACTCCCAACCAAATGTAAGGACCCCGGCACATTCACCATTCCATGCACTATAGGTAACACAAGGTTTGAAAGGGCAATGCTTGATTTAGGTGCATCTATAAATGTCATGCCATATTCTATTTATGCATCTTTATACTTGGGTCCTTTGGAACCCATTTTGTGTTGTTATTCAATTGGTCGATAGATCTAATGCATACCCTAAGGGTGTGGTTGAAGATGTTTTGGTACAGTGAATGAATTAGTGTTTCCTGCAGACTTCTATGTTTTGGACATGGAAGAGGATGAGTCTTCCAAATCTGCTCCTATCTTGCTAGGAAGACCATTTTTGAAGACCGCACGGACAAAAATTGATGTGCACTCAGAATTCTAACAATGGAATTTGATGGGGAATTAATTAGATTCAATATTTTTGAAGCTATGAGATACCCAAGTGATGTGCACTCGCTTGTTTAATTGATTCTTTTGATCCTTTTGATTCTTTAATTTCTGCATAGCCTTTTGATACTGACCATTTTGATGCTCTTGATACAATTCTAACTCATAGCTTAGATGTACGGGAGGAAAAGAAGAAGAGTGAAGAAGAGCCATGGAGTGAAGACATTGATGAAATTGTTGCTGCCTTACAAGAGCTCTCTTCCACTCCAGAAGAGCATGAGGTAACTTTTGTTGATTTACCTGTTATTACTGATATACCTCAACCTTCTGTTGTGCAGGCACCTAAATTGGAACTGAAAGCACTACCTGATCATCTTAAATACATCTTCTTGGGGGAGAAGGACACCCTTCTAGTAATAATTGCAAAGTCACTCACCCAAGAGCAAGAAGAGAAACTGGTAGCTGTTTTGCAGGAACATAAGACAGCCATTGGTTGGTCAATAGCTGATACAAGGGTATTAGTCCCTCCGTTTGTATGCATAGGATATTAATGGAGGAGGATACTAAACCTGTGAGAGACCCTCAGCGGAGATTGAATCCTCCCATGATGGAGGTTGTGAAAAAGGAGATACTGAAGCTCCTAAGTGTGGGGGTGATCTACCCATTTTTGACAGCAAGTGGGTAAGCCCGGCCCGGTGTAGTACCAAAGAAACTGGAATTACCGTGGTAAGAAATGCTGAAAATGAGCTTATTCCCACTAGGTTACTGCATGTGGTGGCGTGTTTGTATTGATTACAGGAAGTTGAATGCCGCCACGAGAAAAGACCACTTTCCTTTACCTTTCATTGATCAAATGTTAGAAAGATTAGTGGTCATTCTTATTATTGTTTTCTCGGATGGTTTTTCGGTTACAATCGATTGCCATAGCTCCAGAAGACCAAGACAAGACTACATTCACTTGTCCATTTGGTACCTTTGCATATAGGCGAATGCCTTTTGGACTCTACAATGCACCAGGAACTTTCCAAAGATGCATGATGAGTATATTTTCTGATTACATTGAAAACATCATTGAGGTTTTTATGGATGACTTTAGTGTCTTTGGAAATGATTTTGAAAATTGTTTGGAACATTTAACTTTGGTGCTTAAAAGATGCATTGACACTAACCTGGTACTGAATTGGGAAAAATGTCATTTCATGGTGAATGAAGGTATTGTGTTAGGTCATGTAATTTTCGCTAGGGGAATTGAAGTAGATAAAGCTAAAGTAGAACTCATGCATTCTTTGCCACCACCCACTAGTGTGCGGGAGATTCGTTCTTTTATTGGTCATGTGTTTCTACCGGAGATTCATTAAAGACTTTTCTAAAGTCTCATTGCCCCTTGAGACTTCTTCAAAAAGATGTTAATTTTAACTTTGATGAGAAATGTATGGAAGCTTTCAATAAACTCAAGAAGTTGTTAATCTGTTGCGCCTATCATCATGCCACCCAACTGGGAGTTACCTTTTGAACTAATGTGTGATGCCGTGACTTTGCAAGTAGGAGTCTGTCTTGGGACAATGAGTTGATAGAGTTCCTTATGCCATTTACTATGCATCAAGGACTCTAAATGATGCTCAACTTAATTACTCAACCACGAAAAGGAACTTCTTCGTTGTATTTGCTTTAGAAAAATTTAGATCATATCTAATTGGTTCTAAAGTGATTGTGTTTTCAGATCATGCAGCCTTGAAGTATCTTCTAACAAAGAAAGAAGCAAAGCCTAGATTGTTCGATGGATTTTATTGCTCCAGAATTTGACTTGGAGATTAAAGACAAGAAAGGGAGCGAAAACTTGGTGGCCGATCACTTGAGTAGATTGGTAATCAAGAGGAAGAAATGCCTATCATGGAGACTTTTCCGGATGAATATTTGATGGTTGTCAACACCATAATCCCTTGGTATGCCGACATTGTTAACTACCCGGTTACTAAGGACTTTCCGGAGGGTTTGAACAAGGCCCAAAGAGATAAATTAAGGAGTGATCAGAATACTATATCCGGGATGACCCGTACTTATGGAAGCATTGTGCAGATCAAGTCATTAGGAGGTGCATTCCCGATTCTCGAGACACACTCCATCCTCTCCTTTTGCCACACCTATGCATGTGGAGGACACTTTGGTAAGAAAAGGACAGCCAATAAAGTGCTTGACAAGAGTTTCTATTGGCCTTCAATTTTCAAAGACGCTACAACTTCGTAAGTCTTGTGACCGCCGTCGAGAACAGTAATATCGGTCCTCGTAATCAAATGCCTCGGACTCCGATCATTTTTGTGGAACTCTTTGATGTGTGGGGTATTGATTTCATGGGACCATTCCCTCCTTCATTTGGTTTCACATACATTCTTTTATCCGTTGATTATGTGTCTAAATGGGTGGAAGCAAAAGCCACTCGATCCGATGATTCTAAACCGTTGCAGATTTTGTTAAGTCACATATTTTCTCCAGGTTCGGGACCCCAAGGGCTATCATCGTGACCAAGGGACCCATTTCGCAACAAAACCTTTGATGCTCTATTGAAGAGATATGAAGTAATGCACAAAATTTCCACTCCTTACCATCCACAGACAAATGGGCAAACTGAAGTGTCCAACCGGAGATTAAGTCAATCCTTGAAAAGACAAAGTGAATCCCTCAAGAAAGGATTGGAGCACTCGACTTGAAGATGCTTTATGGGCTTATAGGACTGCCTATAAGACTCCCATCTCGCATGTCACCATTTCGGTTGGTGTATGGAAAGCCCCGTCATTTGCCCGTTGAGTTGCAACATCGATCTTACTTGGGCCATTAAACAAGTTAATATGGAATTGGAAGGTGCTTGGAAAGCAAAGGAAGTTCCGAACAGTGAATTGGAAGAACTAAGAAATGAGGCCTTTGAGAATGCCCTGATTTATAAGACTAAAGCTAAGGCATTCCACGACCAATTGATTTCCAGAAAGAAATTTCACAGAGGACAAAAAGTCCCGCTATTCCAATCAAGACTCAAATTATTTCCGGTAACCGCGTTCTAAGTGGATTGGGCCGTTTGTGGTAACTAATGTTTTTCCTTTTGGTGCAGTTGAGATCAGGAGTGAAAATTCTGGCAAAGCATTTAAGGTCAATGGTCATCGTCTCAAACCATATCATGAACTTCCTGACAGTGCAGAGATGGAAGTGATGACCCTCATCCTTCCACAATATGAGGCAAAGCAATGAAAGTATCATCATGTCGGGCCGAGGACAATAAACTAAGCGCTCATTGGGAGGCAACCCAACCAGATTTGCTCTCTTTATCCCTTTTTATTTTGTGTTTTCATTAGTTTCTTAGATTATGTTTTTATCTCGTTTGTTGGTTGTAAGCATTTGAATCTCTAAAAAAAAAAAAAAAAAAAAAAAAATTTGTGTGCCCGACAATAAGGTAGGTAGTGCCATTAAATTTTGTCACTCGGAAGCATGTGAAGGTCACTTTTCTTCACGACAACAACTGCGAAAATCTTGCAAGTATGGATTTTATTGGCCTACTTTATTCAAGGTCTGTTACACCTTTTGCAAAAGTTGCGGAAATTGGTCAAAAAGGTTCTGCTTTGAGATTATCATCTGCACCTACTCCTTGAAAAATTGAGATCTAGGTGACGCAGTTCTTTTGCTGTCAAACACGTGTATCCTCTAGGGCCGTAAATATTGAGGATCCTAGGAATGGTAATGCGCGTAAAGTTAATGGACAAAGACTCAACCATTCCTGGAAAATCAAGTTCTTGAGTTCTTTGTGTTGCCGATTAAGTGGCGGATACGGTACTCCGTGACTCTCAAGTCGGTTTATTTTTCAGTTTCCCAAAATAACTGAATCCTTCTTCTCCTTCAAAATGGATGTCATTCTTTCAAACCTGAGAAAACATTTTCCTTCTTTTCCTCAAAATGCTCTGAGAAAAATCTACAAAGTTCGATGTGAAAGATTGAGACTGTTAATGCACAAAGGTATGCCAGAAGATGTACGCTAGATAATTGAAGCAAAGGTTCGATTAGCAGGTGAGTCCGCAATTTCATTTGACTCATATATGCCCAGTCTTGGAAGAAGTTCATATTCTAAAAGGAGAAGAGCAAAAAGGTTACAAGTCTGTCACAAATGTGGACGATGGAACTGTAACAAGCGATGTCATACTTTGGGGATGGTTTCCGCAAATAGAGAAGATAAAATTTTCTTCATTAAGAATGGACTGAGTAAGGAGTCATTAGATGATATCTTATCGACTCTTGAGACGCATTCTTGTGGATTGGTGCATCGTGAAATTCTTAAATTGTGGAATCTCTTCAAGGATGAAGAAAAACGCTACGATCTTGGGAATCGACTCTAAAAGACCTTGTTTGCCGGTTTATAAGAAAATTGGATGGGAAGCCTATCCCCGACTCATAGAAGGCGTTTAAGCCGTTTTCGGACGTAAAACCGAGGAAGATGTGAGCCACAATCATAACAATCTGTACATATCATCATCTTCTTCTTCTTCTTTTTCTTCTTCATGTCATCTCTCAAAAAAAAAAAAAAAAAAAAAAAAAAAAAAAACAAAAAACAAAAAACAAAAAAAAAAAAAAAAATTTATGTATACGTCTTAGGGTTGGCTTTGGTAACACACACCGTGAATGGGGAAATGCATGCATCCCGATCCAGCCTTCTTAATTGAAAAACAAAGAAGGTAGATTGTATCCCACATGTGAGGCAAACCAGCGTATTATGGCCACTTGTCCCTTTTGGGAGCCCTATGTTGCGCTGGTCTTGAATGGGTCGAATACTGGTCAACAATGCTTTGGCACAAAGCCGAAAGAGCAGACTACCTCCATCCCAATCTTAAGTAAGTATACACTCATCTTTCATCAAGTTTTTCTAACAAATTCAAAAAAAAAAATAAAAATAAAAAAAAGAGAGAGGACGTGATGTCTACTACACTCATGACGCGCAGTATAAAGATACGCCATGGACACTATACATACAGGTATGTCATCATTTTCTATTTCTTTTATCTTTGTTTCATTTTGTTGTATTTTAATTTTTGTACAGACGATCCTTTGAGCAGGGTCCTTCAGGGGTTTCTAGACTTCTTTACCTTGATGGTTTTCTTGAAGTCAAACAAAAAAAATAAAAATAAAAATAAAAATAAAAAAAAAAAAAAAAAGTAAAAAAAAAAAGAGGAGAAAAGATTCTCGTGTTTCTTAATTTCAACCTTTTCGACAACAACCAACCTACCCTCATAGGTGCAATTATTCCCCTTTCCATTCTTTTTCCTACTTAAACACTCCATTTTCTCCATTTTCCTTCAACTCGAAACACTCAAAGGAGGAAGAGTATAGAATGGGGCCTTCTATTCGTAACCTCAAAAATGTCTCGTGTTTTTTGTGGGTCGAGTTATGGGAAGGGATTAGAGTTTGTAAACGCAGCCTAGCACTCTTGGTCGATCACTTGTGCGAGGAATATTCATCTTGTATATGAGGGAGGTTGTCGTGGGTTAATGGGGGCTGTATCACTTGTCGCTTCTATAGGAGGCATCGGGTTTTAGGTGTTATTCCTAAACCTTTGGCTGAAAATAACATCACCGGAAAGACAGTTGGAGAAGAAATTCAGTAACATCTATGCATGGACGAATGAAAACAATGGTTGACAATTCGATGCATTTATTGTCTTACTGTGTGGATTTGGTACTTTAGAAGAAATTTTTCAAATTGTCTCTTTGGCCGAACTAAACATCCACCATAGACCCATTGGTTTGTTGAATGTTAATAATTTCTTTAATCTTTTGTTATCTTTTCTTGACAAAGTTGTGGAACATAAATTTATCACTCCTTCAAAGAAGACAACTTCTTATCTCTCGCCTTCACTATTGATGAGCTCATTGATAAATTAGAAGCTTTTGAGTATGTACCTGATCCGTAAGTATTAGCTCGGATAGATTGGTCAACAGAAGCGGCGAAGGAAGTAACAAGAAACAAAAGCCGGATCTGCGACTTCATCTTTAATGAGTTTGATTTTATTGTACCTTGTTTTGTTTAAATTTGTGTCACTTTCTCCAACAGGTAATATCTTTCGTCTTTACTCATCTATATTTTAACATTGAGGACAATGTTGTGATTTAGTTGGGGGGGGAAGGATAGTTGACCCAAAAAAAAATAATAAAAAATAAAAAAATAAAAAAATAAAAAAATAAAAAAAAATAAAAAAAGTTTTTGTTGTCTTGTTTGGAAAGTATGATATGATTGTCATGTACTTATTAAATCAATTAGTGATGGCAGAGTAAGGAGTAATTTTACTCTTGAGACGCATCTTAATTGGTGGCGAGTAAGAAGTTTTTTTAGGTAGTAACTAATTAGTACTAAAGTTTTATTGTTTGATTTCTTTTCGTGGTCCGATGCAGATCGACAAGTGTGTTTCTTTTTCTCGCTTGGCGTTGATTCACTTCTTATCGGGTTGTGTTGCTCTTTTCTATATCTCTCTTTCACATTGAAGGCAATGTTATATTAAGCGTGGGGAGAGATTTCAAAGCATGTTCTTTTTGTAAAAAAAATCAAAAAAAAAAAGAAAAGAAAAAAAAAGGGGTTCATTGCATGATTGAATAACTTTTCTCCCTTCTTGAACTGATATGCTTGGTGATGGATGATTAAATTGATGAATTGAGTTTGATGGATGCATACCTTGTGAGATTTTGAGCCTAATGGATGGATTCAACATTTATGCCATTCTCTTCTTTCTTGTGTGATTTTCACTCATGTTAATGACCACTCTAGAACTTGCTTTGATTCTTTTTGAGGCTACATTTCACTTGCATGCATGAACATGATTGAGGCCCTCTTTCTTAATTAGCTAGTTTAACCAAATAGCCAACCTTGTTTTCAATATGATATCAAGCACTCTTTTGATTTCTTGAAAATTCTCTGATTCCTGCCAACCTTGTATATTTTCCTTTGCTTAACCCCTTTGAGCTTATTTGACCATTCCTTGTTTCTAGCTCATCATGTGCCTTAAATGAGAAATCGTGTTCTTACTTTACCTTAGGGAATAAAAGAACATTAACTTGGTTAATGGATGAGTTTTTGAACAAGTGTGGGGGTGTGTGTACAAAATGGTTGTTGAAAAAGAAAAGAGTGCCCAAAAAGAAAAAAATGTATGTATATAGTTATGTTCATATATATAAAAAAAAAAAAAAAAAAAAAAAAACAAGTGTTTAAAAAAAGAAAAGGATTGGGAAATGAATATGTAAAGGGATATACACTAGAGTTGGGATGAACTTTTATGCTTGTTATTTGAACTCAGCTCTCATTTGCTTTTATTCTCTTTGGTATTTATCTTCTCATATCCATTTTATCCTCTCCTGTTACCTTGACCTCACTACAACCTTGAATAAAGTCCTCATGATTTGTGTGTGCATGTGTTTTGAGTAAAGTGGAGAAGTAGAAGATAAGCAAGCTTATGGTAGTGCAATTTTCATGGGTTGAATTGAGTGAAATACCTACCCTTTAAACACTTGAGAGATTGAGAGGAATCTTGTGAAGATCTATCATTCTCGATTCATGTTGAAGATACCTTGCTTGATGGTTTGAGATGTGGAGAATTGTTAACTCATGAATGTTTTGATCCCTTGAACCTTTGGTTGTTCTTCTTGATTGTAAAATTTTGGTCTTGAGTTTTGCCCAGGAGTGCAAAAAGCTAAGTGTGGGGGAATTTGATAAACACATATTTTATTCATTAAGAAACTCTTATATTTAGTCATTTACACTCTCCATATTCTTAATTGATTGAGTTTGACATGATTTTGTGAGTTTGAGCTCAAATTGGTCCTAATTGAATATTTTCAGCATTATTGAGATTTTACACTGTTTCTGTATTTTGGTCATAACTTGAGTTCCTGATATCTGAAAATCATGAATTTTATCTTGTAGGAAAGCTAAGAGGAAGCTCTACAACTTTGATGAAGAGCTCGAAGTCCGATTCAGATGTCTAAGGGACCTAAGTTTACATGGAAGTCAGAATACGGGTTCTGTCAGTAGAATCCGAACAGTGTGCACTCAAAAACATCATATCTCAAGATGTAATAATGGAGATGGGCTGAAATTTGGACATTGGATAGTCAAGATCCAAATAAACAACTTTCATGAAGAACACATTTTGAGAAAAAGAAGTCTAGTAGGTCATTTTGAGCTTGCAAGTCGGAACAGAGGTGCTGAAGTTGGGTTTGAGAAACCTACGGTATTTGGGACATATCTTGGGCTTAAGGAAGCCAAATTGGACGAACCAGCTATCCATTTTATAGCCAAGACAAGAATCTACAACTTTCATGAAGAACACTTTTCGTGATTCTGAAGTATAGTGGGTCGTTTTTGGCTTCCAAGTCAGACACGAAATTTTCGTCCTCAACCACCCACTCATCCATCCACTAATCCACTAATCCACTCATCCACTCATCCACTCATCCACTAACTCACCCACTCATCCACTCATACACTAATCCAACCACTTAACCACTCCACCCACTCATCCACTAATCCATCCACTCATCCATCCACTCACCCATTCATGTCCATAATTTCCCACTCACCAAAAGTCCTTTGGCATTTTTCACTAATTCAACCACTCAACCATTCCACTCACTCATCCACTAAACCAATCCACTAAACCAACCCACTAATCCATCCACTCAAACACCCCACTCACTCACCCACTCATCCACCCACTTCCCTTTGTCATTTTGTTACCTTAGACTTCTATAAAAGGCACCATTTATCATGAACAAGATGTAACTCTCCTTCATTTTCTCTCTTAGTTTCTTGTTTCTTCATAGTTTCTTCTTGTTTCTTCATATTTTTTCTTGTGATTTCTTTCTAGCTATGTGTAACTAAACCTCCCTTGGTTAAGGGGTGATGAAACCGCTAGTATTAATGTTGTAAACTTTGCATATTTGATTATTTCAACA
The DNA here is from genome assembly GCA_029884605.1 of Ormosia emarginata. NCBI lineage: Eukaryota > Viridiplantae > Streptophyta > Magnoliopsida > Fabales > Fabaceae > Ormosia > Ormosia emarginata. Next base: position 63,431,876 of record JAQQTP010000081.1, read on the forward strand.
CGCTTATGTTTTTATTCATATATTTTTGAATCTATTGTTGGTATGAAGGTTTTTGTACTTGTTCCTACTTTCAAAAGTAGTAGATCTAGGTTTATTATGCGCGGTTGCGGTAGTAGATCTAGTGGGATGTATGATGTTCATGTGGGTATAATTATCTTTGTGCTATTTGCCGTTATAAAAGTGGTAGATCTGGGTTTATTATGCTTGTGATTCGTGTATTAGATCTAGAGAAATATATGTTCTAAGTAATTTAATCCCGGTGTGTGATTAGACCTTAGTGTAATTGGTTTTCTAAATCTTAATGCAATTGTTGGATAGTTGTAAGAGCGGTTGCTTTATGACTAATCAGTGATTAGGAGTTGATTTGAGCGGTTGCTAAATTGGCCAATACGTAAGGAAAACAGAGATTTAATATCACAATTGCATAAAAATATAATTGAGCATGTTGGAATAAAAAGGATATGTGGATTTACATTATCATATAAATCTAGTGGTGGATTCAATCTCTTAACCAATTTTCTTATATTGTTGATTTCAGTTTGTTTATTGTTATCTTTGAAGCTGTTCATTGTTCATCAAAACTCCAAAACCCCCCTTTTACTGTTTATTGTTAATCAGAGTCTAAATTGAGAATTGTTTAATAGTGTTAATTGAATTGGTTCTCTGTGGATCGACCCTTACTAACTACAACTAGTTGTAAGGTTTTTTATTTTCTGGTGGGCCTGACAACTGATTTTTATCTTAATTTTAATCACTACATCCGCACGCATCACGCGCCTGACAAGTACTATTCTCTTCGTGGTCCAGTGTAGACTGTCATTGAGGGGGGCAGATCTTCTAGAACGTTCATATTTGAAATAAAACAAAAAATCTTGGTACTAAGTGTATATGCATTGTGAGTCGGCATTGTGAGTCCGCATATCATATGACACTCTTTTATATGATGATTATACTATTGTGATATTGATGCCATGATTATCTGAAATGTTTTAATTGTTCATTATCTAAGACTCTGTTGACTGCTTGGGGTATTATTGATGTTTACCTGTTATTGTTGATTCTTACTGCTACGTGTTGTTGTCCTGCTCTTACTGTTCATTCTATTGTCACTGTTGATGAATATATATGCTGAAATGCTATATGGGCGCTCTGCACCGTTCTGTTTCTTTACTACCATAATTGGTAATGTAAGTAGGATGTCTCACCTCTTTCTTGTATTCTTGTACTTTTGTTATATATATATTTGATAAAAGATCGTGAGGAAGAAGATGATGGGCCACATCTTTGCTGATTGGATTGGGATGATTCATTATTCTCGATTTGGCGTCTGGACGAGATCCCTTTGGTTACGTACGATTGCAACTTCGTGGGGGCATTGATGCCTGTTGTGTCTACTGGGACACCGAACGTCACGTATATATGGGGTTACAGCTTTGTCTGCTAGTAGTGCCTATCCCAAGGATTACTACTTTTTCCCTTTAGTGTTTTGTTCCCGCTGTATTCTATTTAATTATGTAAGTATTATACTTTATGTTATCAGTGATTTATGTTAAGGATGACTATAATATATATATATATATATATATATATATATATATATATATATATATATATATATATATATATATATATATATATATATATATGGAATATGTTTTTATTTCAGTGGTTGTGTGTAAAATGGTTGGGTACTAATTATGTTTCATTCGAGGCTCCTATTTTCTATTTATGCATAATGAAAATAACTTAAACTTTGAAATTACTGTAATTGGAACTGTGACACGCCTGGATTTAGTAACTGCGGTGTAATGACGATTGTGCTGTGGTTACTATATCAAGGGATGTTACACTAAAGCTAAACGAGACCATCTTCAATCTAGTTGGCATGCTCTACAAGTCAAATTCCAAACATATAAACTACACTATGAGGGTAAGGGAGTGTGATGATTATTGGGGATGCATTAGTGAAAAATGATTTTATTTATCTTATTCTTCAAAATGGCCATATGTTTGGGCTTGGTAACAATTACATTAGTATTTTTAATTCATGTATTTTTGGCCTATATTGTTTAAGATATTTCCCATTGATAGCCCCTATACATCGACCAGTATGCACTTCTTATAGTTAATAGGCATTACCAAAATAGCATTATGTCACTCTAAATGGTCCCTCCCAAAGAGGTCTCCATTTACTATAAGTACGACTGCATTGATCGACAGGTAAAATTACCTTCTAGACTAGGTTGTGAACTAGAAAATCTTGGCTTTTGATTCTCTTGTTGTAGTTTTGTGTGACCTTATTTTTATACTGAATAAAATGGTCCAACACCATCAAGCATTATTCTAGTAAATTGTCAAGCTTATCATACATCTTATTCTAGTTTTCTTTTAAAGGAATTTCCTCTAGTCTTTGTACCCTCAACGATTAGATATTTATCAAATTGTAATATAGAATCTTCCCCATATACTAATCAGTATGGGGGTATTTTTGTTGACTCCTTAGGTCACGTTCAGCAAGCCCATAACACTTGGTCTAAATATCTCATGCCAACTTCTCAGGTGTCGACTAATGTATTTCTTAATAAGATTTATAACAACCTTATTCGTAGCCTCTTCCTACCCATTTGCTTGTGCATAATAAGGCATAGAGGTCATTATTTTGATTCCTCTTGATTGCCCATACTCTAACCCCTTCTTTTCTTATAAACATTGTTCCTTAGTCCGTTGTAATTGTTTATGGTATCCCAATTCGATACAGAATATGTTTTTCCATGAAGTCGATCACATCGTTTTGGGTAACCTCTTTTATGGGCACAACTTCCACCCATTTGGTAAAATAATCAACTGCAACAAGATGTATTTATGCCCTTGTTAGGGGCATTTTGAAATCCTTAGTAATATGGAATAAAAGGACAAGGAATCATAAAAATGGAATAATAAACAAAAGGAACACGTGACCAAGGAAGGGACTTGACACTAGAAAGAAGCTCGATGCAGGAAGCGAAGTCGACACTAAGGCAAAACTCGACACTAGTTTGGTTTCATGTTGATCAAAGTAAAGGGAACTAACCACTAAAAGTATCAAGGAAACATGCCTGGAACTACTCATATCTTCTAAAGACACATTGTAAAGAGGAAAATATGGTGGCTAATCTTGAAAGAAAAGCTTAACTACTGCCAAAGACGTCCAAAATCCCATAATTTTCAAAATTCAATAGGAAGTAAGAGTGGTTGCAACTAAAGGAAGTACAAATAGCAAAATTTAAGAATCCTAGAATTTTTCTTTTCTTTTGTTTGTTTAGTTCTTTTGTTTACTTTCCCTTTGTTATTTTTGTTATTATTGTAACACTTACAAATCTGTAATTTGTATTCTTTATTTTCAGTTAAATCAAATTACTATTTGTTATACATATTAATGGCATTATGTATTTCTTTGACTCAACACTTGCATTCACAAATTTAGACACTGTGAAAACATAGAGCCCATAAGAAGAAGTGATTCCCTTCCTTGATTTGAGATTCTGGAATCACATCGTCGATCAGATTGTCAAAATCTGACAGAAATAAATTGACATGCTTGGTAGGACTTGTTAAAATCATAGGTGTCAAATCTTATGCTACGATTAAGTAGTTCTAAAACCTCTAATATGTCCACAAATGGTAGTACAAATTCAGATCCCACAACCGCAATCTTGACTACACAAGAAGTCAGGGAAACACAAGTGTTGAAAGCAACAGTTGTAACTACTGCACTATTGAGTGGGATAAACGCAGGGGGGCATATGGGTAGTTTAGATATTCAAAATCATAATTATCATCCTGGCTTTATACCTATATACGGAATGCCTATGACCGCTGACATCTCATGTACTTTACCAGTAAACACTACCATATATACTCGCTAATTGTAATTCCAATGGTTAGTGGAACTTCAATGTTTAAGCCAATTATAGGTTTCAACCTTAGTTATATTTCAGCCATGAATGTTATGAACAACCAACCTGGTTTGAATAGCACCGGTTCTAGTAGCTATAACTTTTTGGTAGACCCACAAAAGGGTATCGAAGGAGGTGCAACCTGGCTTCTTGGACCCATATTCCCTATAATGTCAAGAGGAATACCAACACCATCTTCAAGTCAAAGCTAAATAGTTCAAACTTTAGCTACTATAAGACAACAGATTGATGAGAGTAATCATGATATGGTTCATATGTTAACCCAACAAATGAACATAGTGCTTAGTTTGTTGATAGAGGCAACTAATAGTACTTGCAATGCCTTGGTTCAACAAGTGGTTTGACTCAATACTATGCTAGGAGGCACATAAAATGAACAATCTAATGATCATCAAGTTAATTATGCCTTTGCCATACAAAGCCAAGATGCATATTGATGTTGACATGGCAAAGTTGGCCAATAAAGTTTGACAAATTGAATGTTTACAAGAAGAGAACGAAATATAGTTAAAATAAGAAAGAGAGGATATATATGGTCCAATGCGACAAAGAGGTTGAAGAAGCCTTAAGTCAAGAAGGAATAATGGTGGTAGAATTGTAAGATGGGCCACCTTATAGTTTCCAGGCTTTAAAGCTTGTGAAGGGTATAAAGAAAATGGACTTTGTAGGTCGAAAATTATACTCATTTGACATTACAAAGATTGATCAAATATTTGATTTGTTATTGAAAGATAACCAATTAAAGTTAAAAGGAGATCATGTTATTCCTCCAGCATATGAAATCAAAAATAAAAAATATTATAAATTTCACCATGATTTTAGGCATTCTACTAATAACTGCATTCATTTGAGGGATTTAATTCAGCACAACCTAAAAGAAGGCCACCTGAAGTTCATGGAAAAGGAGAAGCACACATGAAAGTCGACTCTAACCCATTTGACCTTTCATTTAGCTTTGCAGAACCTGAGGCATCATTTAATATGATCTGCATTGACTATGATTCTCTTGCCATAAAGGATTAAGGTCTTGTTGAGATGTTGGACTTGCTTGAAGTTCCTTATATGCATTTGAAACTTAAGGAAACGATAATGCAGTTCCTCTGAAGAATAAATAGTGAGGATATAAGGGCAAAACGTGCCCTGCTTATTGACTATTGTATAAATCTGAAGAGTTTGTTGAAAAGAAATCGAAGCCTATTTCTGTTGGATTGTCGCATCAAGTGGTGGAAGCTGGAGGCTGCAAGCAAGTCAATCATCGAAGGGCTGAATATTATCCAAAGAATAAGATGGATAAAACAATGCCTGTTGCTGGAAACAAGATGATAGTGAACTTTGGGCCTTTTGCACCACCTGTGAATATGGTCAATGCCAGGACCAGGGTTCCGAATCCTATCATAGGCCTATTGTGTGCAACTCAGATCATTACCACCATAGGCAATATATCCTCTATTAGGTAGGAACGAAAGAGTTTGGAAACGACTTCAATTCTCTAGAGCTACATTCCAAGCACCTTACTAGCAGTTGTTAAGATCCTAGAAAAGGCATAGACAACGTGAAAGGGCCTTGGCACGTAAGCTAGAAGGAGAAAAGCTAGAAGCTGATACAAATGGAAAAAAATGTCACCAGAGAGGCAAAATTGCCTCTGATGAAGAAAAATACAACTGTAGAAGTTAAGAATGATGATTGCTCTGAGAAATCCTTAAAGATCATTTTAATAGATAAAGACCTATTGGAACTAGAAAACAAAAAAATGGCTAAGAAGTAAGCCAAAAAGTGGCTAGAGAATTGTTCCCTCCCAAAAAGGAAACCAAGGGTGAGAAACTCAAACAAGTCGATAAAGTTGAAAAGCATATAGAAGAAATATCAAAAAGCCTCGAGAAAGAGGATGCTTACTTATTTGATGTTGAAATTGACATAGAGGTCGATGACTTACTCGAGGAAGATTTGGATGAATGCTTGAAGGAAACGATAACGTCAGAGAAGTCAAAAGATCCCAAGGCCTAAGTGAATATTGTATTTGTGCTGCCCCATGACTAAGAAGACTATGAAGTCATCAAGAATCTAGAAGAGGACTATAATAGTGATTCTAATGGGCCTTGGGTTTTGGAACAATCAATAGTAACTATTTTTTCTCAACAGGCTAGTTTTACTAGGCCTTTACTTGAAGAGATGGAGCATTTGAGGCCAATGCATATAAAAGGTACATGTTGATGATAGGCCCATCAACAAGGTGCTAATCGATGGAAAGGCAGCAGTTAACCTGTTGTCGAAGTCAATGTTTAATAGACTAGGGAGGAAACCATCAGAGTTGGTGCCCACGAACATAGTGGTGACAAATTTCAATGGACAGAGGGCCCCTTCTAAAATGGTAGTTATGTTAAACATAAAAGTGGGAATTACTAAAAGGCAAACTATGTTTATGGTTGTGCCATAAAAATCCACTTTCAACATACTATTGGGTAAAGATTGGATTCACGTTGTGGGCACTATTCCTTCTAAGGTACACCAAAAGTTAGTGTTATGGAATAAAGAAAGCAATGTTGAAGTCATCCCTGTAGATGATAGCCTATACTTTATTCAATAGTGCAACCTGGACTATAAGGAATATAGTCTATTAATAAAGCCAGTAACCTCAGGTGTTGACAGCTTCGACCTTGATACAAATGAGGTTTGTCTCCTTGATAGAGGAGGTTTTAGGATGACTCCTAAGTTCGAATCACAACCATTTGGTTAGGATGATGACTATAAAAAAAATTATAAAAACTGTAGGCTTATGTAGCTGACAAAGGCGTTAAGTGATGTGTGGATAAAATATACACATCTTGTGCTTAATTTGATGTGGATTTAGGTGTGCTTTGATTGATTTATGTTAAAATTTATGCCACATTTAATTTATTTATCCTTGGTATTTTATGATTGGTCTTTTTATATGTTTTAAGGTTCAAAAGAGATGTTTTGACATGGCTTTATGAAGCTTTGGATGGATTCATTGTAATGGAGTTGAGCTCAGAATTTATATGGTTAAGATTCATAGAGTTTTTTTACCTTTGCGTGATAAAATGAGCATAACTTGAATTACGGAGGTCGAAACGAGGTCATTTCGGTGGCATTAGGAAGCTAAGAAAAAGAGTTACAACGTTCATGAAAATTACTTATCTAAAAAGTGACATTTTGAGTGATTTAGGAGTTAGACACGACCGTGTCTAACTTGAAAAACACTTCTATCAAGCTCACACGGCCCTATCTAACTTCAATGAAGCTTCTATGTAAGAGACACAACTGTGTCTCCCCTCTACGTCAAAATTACGTTGTTTTTTAAGCTCACATAGCCGTGTCGAAGGGAGACACATCCGTGTCTATCCTCCTGACGTGAAAAAAAGAAGTTTTGCCCCCAAATCATTATAAATTGGGCAAAAACACCAAACCTAAGGGAAATTTTGGCTAGAGACTTGTGTGACGATAGGTTTTGAGAGGAGAGACGCAATGATTTGAGACAAAGACTTTGAAGGCAAGAGCAAGGCTCTTTGAAGATCAACCATTGAAGTTCTTTTCTTTATCTCCATCTTCCTATCTTTTCTTTTTGTTTATCAATCATGGTTGTTTCTTTAATCCTTGTTCTTGTTTCTGTTACAATTTTCATGAGCAGCTAAACCCCTTTTCTAAGATTATGATGAAACTATCTATTTTCCTATTATGAATTGTTAATTTAATTCTTTGTTAATGAAATTATTGTTCTTGATTCATTCTTGGTATGCTTAATGCTTGTGATTTTAGGTGAAGGATCGAAAGATGAAATCTAATTGCTTGATAATCCAAGAATTAAACTTAGGAATTGAGACCTGGACATATGCTTAAATCTTTCGAGGGTTAAACGATTGTCATGAATCTTAATGAGTTAGAACTTGGATTAATTATCATGAAAGTGGATTAGTGAAGTTTTAACACGTTTTTAGTGCCAAGAAATTTAGCTTTAAATAATTTAGGACAAATCGCCTTCAAGAACATAATTGAATATTAATAAACATAAGATTACAATTTATCATAGGGGGTAGTGTAGTAGATTACGAGTCCTAAGCCTTTAAATCTTTGTTAAATCTCATCTTTTCTAGTTTTATTGTTTACTTTATTGCTTTGCTTTTCATCTTAATTTTAATATAGCTTTCACAATTATTTTTATTTGCTTAAACAATAAAAAATTACGGTAAGAGTTAGTAGTCAACCAATCCTTTTAGGAACGATCTTATTTTACTACTAGTACGATCCGTGCATTTGCAGAAAATTCACAACATCAGGGAAATTACAAAATCCCTTATTACATCTATGAAAAAGAATGTGGTTGTCTCTTTGGTTTTGATGAGTCGCCTCTAATGGAAGATATTAAGAAAGTGGAGATGCAAGACCCTATGAAAGAAGTGAATGTAGGAGCTGAAGATGATAAAAGGCCGACCTATATAAGCAAGTTGTTTACACCACCGATAAGAGGAAAGATGGTCGAATCGATAAAATAGTACCAAGATTGCTTCACATGGGACTACTATGAAATGTTGGGTCTGAGCAGGGAACTAGTTGAACATCGTTTGCCTATTAAGCTAGGATTTAGATCTTTTAAGAAGCCTCCTCGACGTTTTGTTTCAGAGGTAGCTTTGAAGGTTAAAGAAGAAACTGAATGCCTACTGAAAGCTAAATTTATTAGAATTGGTAAGTACACTAAATGGATTTCACATATAGTTCTAGTAGTTAAGAAAAATGGCAAGATAATAGTTTGTGTGTATTTTAGAAATTTAAATTCGGTAACACTTAAAGATGAATACTTAATGCCCATAGTTGATATGTTAATAGATTCGACCTCAAGTCATCAAATAATGAGTTTTATGGATAGATACTTTGGTTATAACCAAATCTTTATAATCAAAGATGACATCCCAAAAATAACATTTAGATGTCCTAGGGCATTGGGGACTTATGAATGGGTGATCATGTCCTTCGGTTTAAAGAATGCAGGAGCAACTTACCAAAGGGTAATGAATGCTATTTTTCATTATAAAATTGGTAAATTTATGGAGGTTTATATAGATGACATTGTAGTAAAATCTAATTCAGATGATGACCATTTGCAAGATTTGAAGAATGCTTTCGAATGAATGGGGAAGCATAATCTAAAAATGAACCCACTCAAGTGTAGTTTTAATGTATGTACAGGTAACTTCTTGGGATTCTTGGTGCACCGCTAAGGAATAGAGGTCGACAAGAACAAGACTAAAGCTATATTGGAGGCCTCTTGTAACATCCTCCCTACCAAATTAGTTTTAATCTTAGTTATAGAAGTTTAGTAACTCGTGTACGAGTTACTTGTTAACTTTGGTAACCTTTTTAAGTTAGTTGAGTTATTTTGCTATAACACTGAATGTCAAAAATAATTGTTAATGGCCCAAAGAGGAGCATAAACTGCTTAGATAAAGAAAATAATTATGGAGAATTTATTTCTAGGTCATAAATTTATGGAATGTGATGTGGTTAATTTTAAAGGATTAACCGAGTTAGTTTAGTATTTTTAAAATTACTAAGTGAGTGTTTAAGTATCAGATTGACTAGTCAGATATAAGGAAAAAATATGGAAATGATAAAACTAGGATTGAGATGAATCCTAACATTTATTGTAACACCTATGGAAGTTAGGAAACTTGATTCTGCAAGATTAAAGTATTCCTAAGAGATATAAAGTTTTCAGCAAAATTTATCAACTCACCTTTGTTTCCACCGTCCTTATCTTCTGCTCCTTGATTTTCTTGGTCATTTTATCTCATTTCACACTCACTCTCTCGTTGGAAACCAACAGGAAGAGCAGAGAAAGAATAGAGAAAGGAAGGAAAAGAAAGAAAGAAGGAGGAAAAAGACGAAAAGAAGAGGAAGAATAAAAGGAAAACTAAAGCTTGAAGATCATCCACACAAAGTGAGGTAGGGGTGCTTGTTCACTTATCTCTACCCTTTTATCTTCCTTCTTGGTGCTTGATACATGAAAGCTTGGATAAAAAAAAAAGGATTTTTGAGAAGTTTCTCAATAGTTTGAGTTGTATGAACTTGTTGGGAACTTAAGTTGTTTTGAGTTGATTCATGCATGGCTGAGGTTTTGAAACTTGTAAACATCCTTATAACCTCTTATGAGTGTAAAATACATTCTGCTTTTGGGTTTATTTATTAGGATTTTTAATTTATTTTTATTTAATTTTTGTTTATTTTAAAATAATTACCTCTTCACTTGGTTATATTTGAATTTTAGGATAAATCATCAGATTTTATGTAAAAATAAGAAATTCCTGAAGATAAATATTTGAAGGATTCTTATCCTATTCTTGGATTCTAATTAGAGTTCTAATTTGATGCAAAATCTTAGATTGGAGATTGGATAAGGATTCTCAAAGAGATTTGATTTGGAGCAAAATTCAGATTCCCACACTATCCTGACCATTTCTCATTAATCGAGTCATATCTTGGGCTACAGAGATTGAAAAACTAATAGAAAATCCTACAACTCCTATGTTGAGGTCAAGGGTAAATTTGATCATCTAAAGGGTGATAAAAATCGTGCAAATTTGATATGAAAAGGTGTCAACTTTTTTATAAAGGGAAAAACGAGTTTAGCAAAAGAACTCTCTTTTAGTTCAGAAAATACATACAAAATATAGAATTTTGGAGGCTTAAAGGCAGCGAAAGGATGAGCCCTAGGATAGGAGGAGGAGTCGTCATGGAGCTTTCATGGAGTTGGAGATCAAATTACCATTGAAGGCGCTTTGGTTTCTTCTCTACGGTTTTATCATGATGAATTCTCTTTCCTCTTCCTATCTCGTCTTCTCTTTTGTCATGAGTAACTAAATTCGTATATTTCTAAGGTGAAGATGTAACTTGATTCAATCGACATGTATTAAGGTTGTATTTTTAATTAATTTATTTTCTATTTAATTTGAGTGCTTATTATGATTCTCAATGCTTTTATGAATTGACCACTCATAAATTGATCTAGTGATATGTGTGTAGAATCAGAAGATTTGCATATGACTTAGACTATAAATAATAAGTGCCATTATTTATAATCATCTAGGAATAGATGTTATACGTTGTGTGGGAGAATTGTGATATTTTCCATAAGAATCCATAGAGTGAAGGTCATGTCTTTAAGAGTTGGGGTTTAGATTAAGGAATTGACTAGGCTTTGATAATTAAAGAGAATTAACTCGCCAAGGAATTTGATTTTAATTAAGTAAGGGAATCTCTTCATCAATCGAATGACTAGAAATTAATTAGAATGAAGGTTCCAAAGCTACTCTATTGTCTATGATAGATTATTGAATTAAGTGAAATCAGATCCCTAGTATTTTAATTTCACGTGTTTACATCCTTAATGTATTTTGAAATCGTATGCTTTGTTCTATCTTTTTCCTCTTAATTTCATGCATTTTTTTGTGTTTTTTTTCTTTTATAATTTTGTATCTTTAATTGCTTTGAATCACTCTTAATTATTGGTCGCCTAGATAGTATTAATATTAGAGAAATGGTACTTGGTAAACTAATTCCTCATGAGAACGATATTTTACTTACTATTTATTATTTGTTCAATCTGTGCACTTGCGATAATATTGCCTAAATTAATACATAATCACATATGGGGCGATCAAACTCATATCTATGAGTTTAGAAAAAAAATGGGTTTTTGGATGACTTACTTCTAATAATATTTCTATGGGTTTTGTTTTGAAATAGTATATGAGAGTTTCACTATGCTTAGAGACCACGTATGAGGTTGAAAATCACTTAGGATATGTTTTTATGGATCAAGAACTGGTTAGAAATTCAATGGAATATGAAATAATAATTATAGTGTTGGTCGCCTAAGTGCCCAAAGGCCATAATGATTCTGGAACTGCGATTAAATGTTCAAACTCGGCGTGCATAAGCGCCCAGGTTTTGGCCACCTAAGCGCCTAATGACAAAAAAAATAGGGGAGGCCTGCTGTCATAGAATGCCTAAGCATTAGAAGAAGGAGCGCTTAAGTGCCCAAGAGTAGGATGTTTTATGTGTTTCTTTTTGAGGAAATGGAGTTTCTTGCTTATTGATATCTTTTACACATACTTTTTAGTGTGAGTTAAGACAATATTAGGGATATTTCATGAAGGAAATAACCACCTATGATATGTGTAAAAGAATAAGCCTTTGAGCATCCAATAATTGTGGATTGCCATAGGTAAGTATCTAGTTCCTTGAGCAACATGGTGTTGCATTTGATATCACTTATGACGTGATGATGTGATGTACTAGATGCAAGTATACTGAGTTTGTTTGGCAATAGTTACTTGTCATAGTGCATGAATTTTCTCCTTTATGATGAAAGTAGAGCTAGTAATATATGAATGGTATTTGTTCCCTTATTTACTAAGGTTGAGTTATGATGGTTTACTAGAAACATGAATTACTCCTTTATGAGATAAAGTTGAGCCGAAACATGAATTACTCCTTTATGAGATAAAGTTGAGCCGAGAAGACATGTTTGCTAGATTTTTGCTCTCTCACTTGGTTAAAGTGGACCTTGTGATGAGTTTTTATGGTGTGTATATGTGAATTGAATATAACACTGTATAGTTTCATACACACTTGCTATTCCTATATATAGTAACGTTAAATAGTGTGCACAATCATGTGGCCAGAGAATTGTAGGTAATTGGTCCTGGGGACTATTCCTAAATTCTCAGAGCGCGGAGGCTCTTAGGGCCAGGGTTACTGGTATTGTGAAGTGATTTGAGTCCACTCCTTACTTGGTAGTGTAGAGGGCTCTGTTGCTTTTCATACCCAAAATACAAGGAACCGGGGTCCTGGAAATATGCAGGTTTGATGATATTACACAAACATTATTACAACACATTTCATAATCATTACCTTAGGGCATATCTTAGGCATGAGCATGCACTAGCATTTGCATTTCAATAGCAATTGTATAGGCAATTGTTTTATCTTTGAAAGGTTGATGACTATTAATATAAATTATGGATTGCCTTGTGAACTTTTACATAGAGAGAGTATATGAATGTTCTAATGGTGTTAAGTAGAGACTCATTTCCTTGTTGTAATCATAATCTATTGTATCTGAGTGAATTTTTTGTGAATGATTAATTATAAGATAATTAAGTCATAGTAATAATTGAACATTATGTTTCGAGAAGATAAATGACTTGTTTTTGCTTTTGCCCCATTTCTACATGTTTGTGAGTAACTTGTTTTTCCCCAAAGCAGTTGGAGTTACCGTGATGTCATATATGTGTATATATTACTGAGAATTGTGGATTCTCACCCCGTTTGTTGTTATCCATGATAAATTCAGGTTGAGACTCTTCCAAGGAAAAGAAGAAGAAGTGAATAAAATAAATAGTTTTTATTTGCTGTTGAATAAAGCTTGCATTTTATTATATTTGCTTTGGTTTGTACAAAGGTTTATGTATTACACTATGCCCTTTTGAGGCTGAGTTTGTATATATGTAATCTTTTCCTTCCCTCAAAGCTCTTTATAATAACGTGTAAGGTTATTATGAATCTAAAATATTGTTTTTAAGTTAGAAGTGATGTGGCTATTACTATTTACCCTTGTATATTCAGATATACTAAGGTATCTGGTATTAGGACATTATATCTCTCCACCAAGGAATAAGAAGCAATTACAATTTTTACTTGGCAAAATCAATTTCTTGAGGTGTTTTATTTCAAACCTGGTCAGCAAGCTGCATATTTATTCCCCTTTGCTTAAATTAAAGAATGAGGAGGAGTTCAAATGGAATCAAGAGCACTAGAAAGCCTTTGACGAAATCAAGCAGTACCTGGTAAATGCACCTATAATAACTCCACCTGATTTTAATAGATCTTTAAAACTATGATTGTCTGCCAATGATGACACCATAGGTTGTTTTTTTGGCCCAAGATGATGAAAATAGAATTGAGGTCAGTCTTTTATTTTATTTGCATGTTAATAGAAGTCGAAAGAAACTATAGTGAAGTAGAAAAACATTGTTTAACTTTATATTTGGCTTGTATGAAACTCAAATATTACATGATTCCGACTACAATTTATGTGTATTCTAATGTCAATATAATTAAGTATATGTTGACCAAGCTTGTAACTCATATTAGAATAGGCCGACAGGCTAATGCCCTTTCAGAATTCTCTTTGCAATTTGTGCCACGGAGGGCCATGAAAGGAAAAGTCTTGGCTAATTTTGTGGTTGACCATTTCCCAAGAACCTTAGTAAATTATGTGGGTTTAAGAAAATGGAAGTCTTATCTTGATGGTCTGAGTAATCAATTTGGGACAAGCATATGCAATTTTATTATCGACTCATCTGGAAAGCCTATGCACCTTAATTTTTACCTTAATAGAACTTTTTCAAATAATGAGTCTAAATAAGAAACCTTGATAACTGGTTTAGATTTCTTTCTCAGGAGGGAAGGCAAAAATGTGGAAATATATGATGATTCGTTATTAGTTATCAAACAAATTGCACGAGAATATAAAGGTGTTAATGTAAGTTTGATGCAATATTTAGCCATAGCTGCACTACAACTGTAACATCCTCCCTAACCCAATAGCCTTAATTATTGTTATAAAAGCTCAATAACACTTGTGTGAGTTACCTATTAATTCTGGTGACCTTCTGAGTTAATTTAAGCATAATGCTTTAACACCAAATGTAAAAAATAGCTCATATAAGCCCAAAACTTAGCATAAACTAATTAGATGATGAAAATAAATATAAAAAAATTATTTTTAGGCAACAAATAATTAGAATGAGCTATGGTAAATTTTGGAGAATTAACTGAGTTAGTTTGAGATTTTTAAAAATACAAGATGAGTGTTTAAAGGCCAAATTAAATAGGAAAGTAACTCGAAAAACTATGAAATTTTGTGGCGATGTCAAGTAGAGGAAGGATATTATTTTGGAAATGAATACATGTTAAGGCAGATACTTGTAAGCTTATTGGCTTAATTCCTTAGGTTTAACTTAACTTAAGGAAGATTAATAGAGCTTAAGTGACTGTTAATGGTGTATAGAAAATTATTAAATGATGAGAATATGGACTAAATAAAGTCCTAGAATTTTTTATAATACCTATAAAAGCTAGAAAACTCATTAATGGAAGATCAAAGTATCCCTAAGAGATATAACACTTCCACCTAGCTATGAAAGTCATACGTCCTTATCCTTTATTTCCCTCCACCATCTTTGACTACCTTTCTTTCTCATTTCTTACTTTCTCTCCACTCATACATTAGCAGCAACAGAAAGATAAGAGAGAAGGAAGAAAGAAAAGAAAAAATAGGAACAAGGAAGAAGAAGAGAAATAAAGGAAGAACAAGAAAAGGAATAGAACACCATCAACAAAGGAATATAGGTAGGGTTTTTTTTTTGTGTAACTCTACCATACTCTATCCTTTCTTGCTTCATACATTCTGCATGGATGCATTGGTTGAGAATTCCTTATGATTTTCTTTAATGAATTGGTTGTGTATGTATGCGTATGTGTGTGTGTGTATGTGTGTGTGTGTGTGTGTGTGTGTGTATGTGTGTGTGTGTGTGTGTGTGTGTATTTACACTACCATTAGAGTTTGAGATTGGTGATATATAGAATACTATGGGATTCTTATTGATTTACCACATGGTTTTTAGTTTGAATAAGTGTGTGTTGTGGTTTTGATGATATGTTGAAAAAAGGATTGGGAGAAATGGTAGTTATGGTGTTTTAAAACTGTTTCTGGTGTGAAAATGTAAAGGATAATCAATTAGACCAAGGTGCTAATTGATTATCACCTTCTAGAAAAGATATAATCTTAGGTGATAATCGATTAGACCAAAGTGCTAATCGATTATCAATTTCCAAAAACATTATTTTTTGAGTAATAATCGATTAGACCAAAGGTGCTAATCGATTATCCCTTCCCAGAATTGTTAGATTTTGAGTGATAATCGATTAGACCAGAGGTGCTAATCGATTATGCATTTCCAAAATGACATGTTTTATGAGCAATAATCAATTATCCAAGGGTGCTAATTGATTATGAACTTACAAAATGTCACTATTGGGTGATGATAATCGATTATCAGAGTATGATAATTGATTATCAAAGTATAAAATAAGAACAAATAAGGGTGATAATCGATTACCAAACCATGATAATCGATTATTAGTCCCTTGTTTTGAGAAAATAGAGTACCATATTGTACGATATGAAGAAACTTGACTAAGTTCACTAAATAAAGTGACTTATACTATGAATGTACACTTTAGGTACTTGAGAAGTGATATAATTGTGCATTTAATTTACATGTATGATGATGATATAGTGCACTTAGTTTATTTGAAAGTAATGATATTGTGCACTTAGTTTACACATGAAGTGATCATCTAGTGCACTTAGTTTACACGTGAAGTGATCATCTAGTGCACTTAGTTTACGCGTGAAGTGATCATCTAGTGCACTTAGTATATTATGAATTGATGATATTGTGCACTTGGTTTATTTGTGCACTTAGTATAATTGAGATGTGCACTTGTTATGATTATGAGGTGTACTAGAAATGATTTGCTCCTTTATAAAGGTAAAGTTGAGCTAGTATTGAATGATGAATTGTGATTTACTCCTTTACAATGTTAAAGTTGAGCTAGTATTGAATTAATATGAAACGTGCTCAAAGTTTAAAAGATATTGGACATTATCCTTGAAAAGGGGAGGAAAATGATCCTTAGTTTCCCTTATGATGAGTAACCCACTGATTGAATAATCAATCTTTTCCATTAGTAATTTTTGGAAATGATCCTCGATGGGGGAAAGTGATCTAAAATTCTTAGTTCTGAATCATGGAAATGACCCTCGATGAGGAAGGTAATTCTAAATTCATAGATAATTCCTCATCAGTTTCCTCATTAGTTATTAGTTTACCTCATTAGTTATGGCCATCGTTACTTAGGAAAATGTTGTGTAATGACGTACTATTACGCATAGGTTGAGTGCACTAACCTGATAACCAGACTATCACCAAGTATTTGGCAGTGTGAGACCCATATTCACACCCTACCTTCAGATAATAGAACTGATATGTGTATAAAAGCAACATATTTTATGTTTGTTTAAACATGGATTTGAATACTTTGAGATAAGAATTATGCTATTTATTTATGATATTGAGTGAATTCTGGGCCCATTCAATTAAATGTATTTTTATTGTGTTTTATTGGAGTTTAAGGGCATTTGTGGTATTTTAGGCATGGTTATTAAAATCTTGATGAAGAGCATAAGGACATTGTTGCAATATTTTGAGCATAACTTTTGCTACAGAGCTCAGATTAAGCTAATCTTAGTGTATATAGAAAGATGAGAAAATTTCCTACAACTTTCATGTAAGTCCATGCATTAAGAATGTGAAAAATTGTGTGCAAAATGGATGACAAAGTTTGACTATGTCAACTAGCATTCATAAATTTTAAGGATCAAGTTAGATTCTTAATTGGAGTGCAAATAATCTCTACTTAGTGACCAAGTATCTCTGTGTTTAATGCAAGGATCTCAAGGAGTTTATTAATTTGAATGGGATATTTGTTTTTCAATTTATCTGGATTCAACAAAAAGAAAATATAAAACAAGAGATTTGGTCAAAGATTAATTAAGGAAAGTATCGCTATCAAACTTGTCTCAGTAAATTAGGGATAACTTTATCTATAAGTATGCAATTTACCTGATTTTAGTGGCATTTGAAAGCTAAGAAAGATAGACAAATCTCTTATCAATAACTTTCCTTAATTAAGTTGCCATTAATATTGAAGATTAGAAAAGGATTCTCGAAGGGATAGAGTTTGTTGCAAATTTGAATTCTCGCACTCTCCTGGCTATGTTTCAATAATTAGACCATATCTTGGGTTATAGAGATTAGATCGAGGCTCCGTCTGCATCATTGAAAAGCTAACAAAAATGATAAAACTTCTATGTTGAGATCGAGGGCAGATTCGGTCATATTGAGGGTGAGAAAAACTATGCAAATTAGATATGAAAAGCTGCAAGCTTTTCTATAAAATGGGGAAAATGAGTTTAGCAAAATGCTCTCTTTTGGGTAAAAAAAATACACGAAAATTACATTTGGAGGCTCAAAGGCAGCAAAAATGGAGGCAAAGACTTCACTTTGGAGGCTTAGAGGAGTTCACCATTGAAGACTTCCAAGATCTTTTTCTTCTAGGATTTTCTTCATGATGATTCTTCTACCCATTTATTAGTTTTTTTGACATGAGTTGCTAAACGTTTTCTCTTGCCAGGGTGAAGATGTAACTTGATTCAATTGACATGTATTAAGATTGAATTTTTAATTAATTTCTTTTCTATTCAATTTGAGTGCTTATTATGGTTCTTAATACTTTTGTGAATTAGACGTCCTTCATAAATTGATCTAGTGAAATGTGTATAGAATTGTAAGGTTTGCATATGACTTAGACCACAAATAATAAGTTTCATGATTTATAATCATCTAGGAATAGAGGTTATAGGTTGTGTGGGAGGATTGTGGTATTTTTCATGAGAATCTATATAGCAAAAAGGTCATGCCTTTAAGAGTTAAGGTTTAGATTAAGAAATTGACTAGGCTTTGATAATTAACAAGAATTAATCCACCAAGGAATTGAGTTTTAATTAATTAAGAGATTCTTCCCATCAATTGAATGACTAGAAATTAATTAGAATGAAGGTCCCAAAGCTACTCTATATCTTTGATAGATTGTTGAATTAAGTAAAGTCAGATCCTTAGCATCTTTACCATTACTTTTTTACACCTTAATTTGTTATCATGCTCTCTTACTATTTTTAATTTATATGTTTTTACCTTGTTTTGTTTTTCCTTTAATTACTTGTTTTCTTTTGAACTCTTTTTAATCTCAATTTTTGATAGCCTATATAGTCTTAATTTGATGAATTTAGTACTTGACAACATAAACTTTGTGGGACGATACTCTTTTTTTATCATTATATTACTTTTTTAATTTGGTATACTTATCAATTGAGTAACAAAATTTTGGTGTCGGGGATTATTTTGATCATTAATATTAAAGAGTAGTTAGAAAGACACTAGTTTAGGCAGATATTTTTCTTTGTTTAATTTTCATTTTAGACTGTTTCTCTTTAATTCACTCTTGTTTGTTTTATTTATGTGAGGTACTGTAAATCCGGAAGCATTACTCTTTGATTCAGAAATTGAGAAAATCGCAAGTGCAAATAGAAAAGCAACAAGAGAGAAAAGAATAATTAAAGAAGAAATCAAGGAAGCACCAAATGAAGAAAAAAAACACACTTTGGGAGTTTATATGCAACTCCTACATCTGAAAGGTGTGCAACTAGTATAGTGCGACCTACCATTCAAGCCAATAATTTTGAAATCAAACTAGCTCTTCTACAGCTGGTTCAACGAGAGCAATTTGGGGGAAATCAGTCAGAGGATCCAAATTTGTACATCAACAACATCCTATAACTTTGTGATACCATTAAGTTCAATGGAGCGAGTGATGATGCTATACGACTAAGGCTTTTCCCATTCTTTCTAAGGGATAAAGCTAAGGGCTGGTTATAAGCTCAACCTCAGGGAAACATTACTACTTGGGATGATTTGGTTAGCAAGTTTCTTACTTTGTATTTTCCTCCATTAATGTTTGTGAAGATGAGAAGTGAGATCACATGTTTCATTCAGAATCAAGGGGAATCCTTACACGAAGCTTGGGAAAGATACAATGAATTGATAAGAAGATGCCCTCATCATGCATTTGAAATATGGAAACAAGTCCAAATTTTCTATAATGGCTTGAATCATTCTACGAGAACTAAGGTGGATGCGTTTACAAGTGGGTCTCTTAACACCAAAACTCCTGAAGAAGCTCAAGAATTGTTTGAAACTATGGCTACAAATGAATATCAAATGCCTAGTGGAAGATAAATAATTAAGTAAGGAGTCATAGAGCTTGGTACCTTTGATGTCATACTTGCACAAAACAAGACTATTTCTCAACAAATAGTCAATCTTACTAAGCAAATTAGCAACATGCAAGTAAGCTTAGCAAATCATCAAACTTTAACTTGCAATTTCTATGGGGGCAATCATGTCAATGGTGAATGTGAGGCGAACAATTCATGTTTTACCTCTCAAGAGCAAGTTAACTACATGAGAAATCCTCAAAGACCTCAGGGCAACCAATATTCAAACACTTATAATCTAGGGTGGAGGAATCATCTAAACTTTTCTTGGAATAATCAAGGGATGCAACAAAATGTTTAACAAGAGAAGAAATCTCATCTAGAGAGTACTCTTGAAAAAACTATCTCAATAAACATCTTCCTTTGTCCAACAAACTACTAATTTCATGTAGGAAACGAGATCCAACTTCAAAAATCAAAAGGAAGTCATTTGAAGTATGGAAACCCAAATGGATTAGATATCGAGACAACTCGCAGAGAGACCTCCGAGCAGCCTACCTAGTGAGACTATGATTAATCTGAAGGAGCATTGCATGGAAATCTCCTTGAGGAGTGGCAAAGTTGTCATCAACTGAAAGAAGACGATGCCAAAGAAGTAGTTAATCCTCCAAGTCAAGACCAAGGGAAAGATAAGTCATCTTTGAATAGCAAGTTAAGTGCACCGACAGAAGAAGTCTCTAATGGAAAATAATTGAAGAAAGAAAGGAGAAAGAAGAAAGATCTAGATTAGGACAAACTTCATGAGCCATCTACCTATGTGAAGGTTCCATATCCTCAAAGGTTGAAAAAACAAGATCAAGAAAAGCAATTCTCTAGCTTCCTTAATGTTTTCAAGAAACTATAAATCAATATTCCTTTTACAGAAGCACTTGAGCAAATGTCTTTTTATGTCAAATTCATGAAGGAATTGCTATCCAAGAAGAGGAAAGTGAAAAAAAATGAGACGATCATGTTTACCAAAGAGTGTAGTGCCATAATCCAAAAGAAGTTTCCTCCAAAATTGAAGGATCTTGGTAGCTTCAGTAGTCCTTGTACTATTAGGAAGTTGACTATGGAGAAGGCCTTATGCGACCTTGGTGCTAGTATAAACTTGATGTCGTTGTCAATCTTCAAGAAGCTTGGCATTGGGGAAGTCAAGTCAACCATGATATCTCTTCAACTTGTAGATCGAACTATTAGATACCCATATGGTATTATGGAGCATGTGTTAGTGAAGGTAGATAAATTCATTTTTTTAGTTGACTTTGTAGTGTTAGATATGGAAGAAGTTGCCGACTTCCTTTTTATTCTTGGAAGACCATTTTTAGCAATTTCAGGAGTTTTAATTGATATACCTAGGGGTGAACTCATATTGAGAGTGGATGAAGATCAAGTGACCATAAATGTCTTTGTTAAGTATTTACCAACATCGGATCTCTATGCCCCTGTTAATTGCATTGAAGATAATTCTCAAAAAGATTTGATTAGTAAGGGTTCCTCACCATTAATTGATGTTGACTCTCCCATTTCCAAATTGTTGAAACAGAGACTTATCCTCCCATTGTCCATGATTCATTGTAAACTGATCTCTCATCTTTTGATCAATTGAAACCACCATGGCCTATTGGAATCTCTCATACCAAGGCACATTTAGGACAACCAATACCATTTGGAGTTCAAAATGCCTTTGAAGGCATCTCTAAGGTCATTGACCAATGAATGAAGCATTACTTTGAAAAAGGGAAGGAGTTATCCTTTTTTTTCTTACTTTAAGCCACCTTGATCAACTTGAACAAAGGGCAAAGTTGAGCTAATCACTATAAATAACCACTTCTTGGGAGGCAACTCAAGTTTTCTTTCTTTTTCTTTACTCTTTTATCTTTAAATTTGTTGATTTTGGTAGTTTTAGTTAGCAACTTCTTTTGGTTCACTAACAGCCTTATTGTGTAGTAACGTGTCTTCATTTTGTTTTTTTTTTAAGGTGGAGAAGGTGAATTTGGTGCAAGGGATATAGGTCTTGAAGTTGCAGAACTGAGTTTGCATGAGGAGTAAGCTTTAAGTTCAGTAATTTAAATATTTGAGTAAGTATAATTGTTAAGGAGAATACGAAGTTCTCTCTTCCAAAAACACCCAACATGTGTTCTTTAGCCCACAAACCTTCACCCGGTATTTTTCTTATGTTTTCCTATTCCACTTT
This sequence comes from Ormosia emarginata, assembly GCA_029884605.1. Classification (NCBI taxonomy): domain Eukaryota; kingdom Viridiplantae; phylum Streptophyta; class Magnoliopsida; order Fabales; family Fabaceae; genus Ormosia; species Ormosia emarginata. The sequence goes on from JAQQTP010000081.1 coordinate 63,454,044, forward strand.
GTGTGTCACTAAGGACATTATTGCATTTTAAGTTTGGGGGTAGGCCCTTTCGATTTCAGTTAGTTATTTGCCTTTGCTATTATTTTGTTATTCCTTATTTTATTAACTAACATTTTTTTTTGTTTTTGTTTTGAAGTTAATGTTGAGTTGACTTAAGTGTCTCCCCGAGTTCGGAGCCTTTGTAGGGGAGATGTATATAGTTGTCGATCGCCAAAATAATTTTTTTTCTTCCTTTAGGATTTTATTTTCGCATTTATTTATTTATTTTTATTGATTTTATTTTGTCATTATCACCCTAAATCCATGTTCACTCAAATATATGCATGAATTGACCTATTTTATAAAGAAAAACATTACTTTGAAGATTGATCTTAGGCGAAGAGAGCTTGATTCATGTTAACTTAGGATTATGCTGGTTAGAGATTTGTTGATGATTGTCATACGTATTTAGCTTTGAGCATTCGATTTTTCTTTTGCATCAGCTCATTAAACTTTTAATTGAATTCCTGTGTTCTTATAGAAGGAATATGTGTGCTAAAGTAAGTATCTAATTGTTGCATCGGTCCTAGAACAATTCCATTGCATCCTTTCGAGGTGAAACCCTAGTGTGCACTTAAAAAGAGATGATCTAGGCATTCTTTCTTTAACCTCATCATGGCCTTAAACCTCCCACTCATCATTATTATCCCTTTGAACCCCACTTGAGCCTTTCATTAGCCTATTTTCTTTCATTAACCCACATTCCAGCTTTACCCTTAACCTTTAAACACTTACCTACCCTTTTGTGAGAGAGGATTGAATGTGGAAGGGAGAGACTTATTGATGATTCGAATGCGATGAATGTTGAAGATAAAAGGAGAAGAAGGAAAGACAAGTCAAAGTCTAGCATGTTTGAAAAAAAAAGGTAAGAAGGTCCACCCAATGTGTTGCAAAGAAATAAATTTAGGGGTGGAGGTCAATATTCAAAAAAAAAAAAGAGAATAAGTAAGTGTGCTAGTAAATTGAAGTGAAGTTTTTCCTTTGCATAATATATCTTGATTTTCAATGTGTTTTAAACTTTTTCATCATGAATCTCTCATATTCTGTTTTTCCTTTTTCTTTTTCTTTACTTTACCTTTCACCTCTTGGTCTCATTACAATTCTAATAAAGACTTTTTGATACTTTGAAAGTGTGTACTACATTAGTGGAGAATGGAGTAGTGGTTTTGCCTATGAGATTTGGGACATATATTCATTCATCAATTTAGTTATGTCGTTGGTTTTCGAGACTGCTTTGTGTGCATAGTCTCATTCGAGTGCATATAGATTTATGATTTTGTTTGTGAAAACTTGCTTAAGTTAAGTTGTTTGCACATTGTTAAATGTGTATTGATGAACCTACAAAAATTTATATTTTTACGGTTCAAAATCTTGGGTTTCATCCTCTTTTTATCTCTTTGATTGAGTTTTGTTCTCAAGTTTTATTATGTTTTTATTATTTTAAATTATGTTCTTATTATGTGTTTTATTTATTTTTGATAGGTAAATACAAATAGAAAGAGACTGGACACTTAAACAAGAAATCAGAGAAACAAGCTTTCAGGATAAATCATCAGATTTTGTGCAAAAATAAGAAATTCTTAAAGATAAATATTTGAAGGATCCTTATTATGTTCTTAGATGCTAATTAGAGTTCTAATTGGATGCAAAATCTTAAATAAGGATTAGATTGAAGATTGGATAAGGATTCTTAAAGAGATTTGATTTGGAGCAAAATTCAGATTCCCGCACTATCTTGATCATTCCTTATTACTTGAGTCATGTCTTGGACTACAGAGATTAGATTGACACACCGTTTGTGGCATTAGAAAGTTAACAAAAAATCCTACAAATTCTCTATTGAGATCGAGGGCAAATTTGACCATCTGGAGGGTGAAAAAAATCGTGCAAGTCAGATACAAAAAACTGTCAACTTTTCTATAAAAAGAGAAAAACGAGTTTAGCGAATGAGCTCTCTTTTTGCACAAAATTCAGCAGCCGTCAAGGAGCAAAGTGGAGGCACAAACCCTAAAGTGGTGTGGGCACAATTAGACTTGAAGATTGGGAATTATCTTCAACCTTTCCACCTATCTACAATGGAGTTTGTCGTATTCTTTCCTTTGTATTCTTTTTTTTCCATGTGTAACTAATTTTCCCTTGTTAAGGGGATGATAGATCTTGATACTTTGATGATGTAACTTCGTTTATGAGTTTAATTTATATTTTTAATTCATGATTTATGTGTTTATCTCTATTCTTAACGTTTTTCTAAACCTGATTAATTTAGGAATGATCTTTTGGGTTAATGTATGATTTAGAAAAATTTGCATGAACCTAGAACATGTGACAAACACTATAATTTCTGCAATAGCTAGGAATAGACATTGTGGGTTATGTGGTCTTTCTTTTAATTTCCTCGTTCTTGATAATATCTTTCTATTTGGGGTTAGACTGAGGGATTAATTAATTCCAAACAGTGTAAGATGATTAATATACTAAGGAATTGAGTATTAATTAATTTTGGGAATTGACCATAAATCATTGAAATAGAATATGGTTAAACTAATATTTGAATGTGCATTTAAAGAGCTTAAGTGAAGTCTGAACCCTAACCCTTTAATACCATTATTTTTCACCCATTTTGATTAATTATTTTGCTTACTTATATTCCTTTTTAATTAAATTTGCAAACAACTCTCTTTCTTTGTTAACTTAAATAGTGTCACTTTCAGCGAATTTAGTAATTAATAACTTAACAATCATGGGACGATACTCTTACTCACTTTTTATTACTTTTGCGATTCAGTGTACTTGTCGATTTTCACAACATGTATACTTGATTGGGTATTTTAACTTCTTGGCATTTGAATGAGTTATTTATGGATTTGGATTCTTGAAGTTTCTTTGAGAAGTTTGAATTGTAATGCTTGACATCTTTACAAAAGAAGTACCTTTGCTGTGATTTTTACTATTTATTCATTGCTTGAGGACTAAAAATTGTTCAAGTTTGTGGGTATTTGATATGTGTATAAATTCCACATATTTTATGTTTGTTTAAACATGGATTTGAATACTTTGAGATAATAATTATGCTATTTATTTATGATATTGAGTGAATTCTGGGTCCACTAAATTAAATGTATTTTTATTATTTTTTATAGGAGTTTAAGTGCTTTTGTGGTATTTTAGGCATGATTGTTAAAATCTTGATGAAGAGCATAAAGACATTGTTACAGTATTTTGAGCATAACTTTTGCTACAGAGCTCGAATTAAGCTATTCTTGGTTTCTATGGAAAGATGAGAAAGTTTTCTACAACTTTCATGAAAACATTAAAGTCCAGTTCATGCATTAAGAATGTGAAAAACTGTATGCAAAATGGATGACAAAGTTTGATCATGTCAACTAGCATTCATAAATTTTAAGGATCAAGTTAGATTCTTAATTGGAGTGCAAATAATCTCTACTTGGTGACCAAGTACCTCTGCGTTTAATGCAAGGATCTCAAGGAGTTTCTTAATTTGAGTGAGATATTTGTTTCCTAATTTATATGGATTCAACAAAAAGAAAATAAGAAACAAGATATTTGGTCAAATATGCGATTTACTTGATTCTGGTGGCGTTTGAAAGCTAAGAAAGAGATTTAAAAATCTCATGTTAACAACTTTCCTTAATTAAGCTGCCATTAATATTGAAGACTGGATAAGAATTCTCAAAGGGATAGAGTTTGTTACAAATTCAGATTCTCGCACTTTCCTTACCATGTTTAAGTAATCAGACCATATATTTGGTGACAGAGATCATATCGAGGCTCTGTTTGTGGCATTGAAAATTTAACACAAAATCATAAAAATCTCTGTTGAGATCGAGGGCAGATTCATATTTAGGGTGAGAAAAATCATGCAAGTTAGATACGAAAAGCTGTCAGCTTTTCTATAAAAGGGGGAAAACGAGTTTAGCAAAGAGCTCTCTTTTGGTTAAAAAAAATACACAAAAATTATAGACTTTTGGAGGCTCAAAGGCAGTGGCAATGAAGGCAAAGACTTCACTTTCGAGGCTTAGAGGAGTTCACCATTGAAGATTTCCAAAATCTTTCTCTTCTAGGATTTTTTTCATGATGATTCTTCTACTCATTTATTTGTTTTTTGCTTCTTTTGTCATGAGTTGCTAAACTTTTTCTCTTGTTAGGGTGAAGATGTAACTTGATTCAATTGACATGTATTAATATTGGATTTTTAATTAATTTATTTTCTATTCAATTTGAGTGCTTGTTATGCCTCTTATTACTTTTATGAATTAAACATCCTTCATAAATTGATCTAGTGAGATGTGTGTAGAACCAGAAGGTTTGCATATATGACATTGAGCAATAATAAGTGCCATGATTTATAATCATCTAAGAATAGAGGTTATAGGTTGTGTGGGAGAATTGTGGTATTTTCCATGAGAATCCATAGAGCAGAAAGGTCATGCCTTTAAGAGTTGGGATTTAGATCAAGGAATTTACTAGCCTTTGATAATTAAAGATAACTAATCCATCAAGGAATTGAGTTTTAATTAATTAAGAATTTTGTTCCTTCAATTGAATGACTAGAAATTAATTAGAATGAAGGTCCCAAAACTACTCTATTATCTATAATAGATTGTTGAATTAAGTGAAGTCATATCCCTAGCACCTTTACCATTACTTGTTTACACCTTAATTTGTTATCGTGCTCTCTTACTATTTTTAATTTATATATTTTTACCATGTTTTATTTTTCCTTCAATTTCTTGTTTTCTTTTGGACTCTTTTTAATCTCAATTTTTGATAGCCTCAATAGTGTTAATTTGATGAATTTAGTACTAGACAACATAATCTATGTGAGGCAATACTTTTTTTCATCATTATATTACTTTTACGATTTGGTATACTTGTCAATTGAGCAATAAGAACCCAAGGTTATATGAGGTGACCTTACCTATTGAGGTACATTAATATGGGTTCTGGGAATATACTTAAAAAGATGATGGTAAATGGGCACTAGTAAAAGATTTATACATGATTAAATATCACCATATCATCAGGAGAATGATTTTGATATAGATCATAAAGTTGATTATGAATGTTTGCAATATGTGGGCATGTAAATATTTTTGTGATATAGAGTTATAACTCATATTTGATATGTATATTCTTGATGTAACCTATAATCCATTGATGTTGGATGATTATGAATTACTGAGTAATGATAATAATTGAATCTATGCCTTAGGAAGAGAAATAAAGCATTTTGGATTTTGCCACCTTTCTATATTATATTTTAAATATTAATTTGATTCCATGAAATAGCTGGAGTTATTATGATGTCATTTTTTTATGTAAGTACTACTGAGAATTTTAGAATCCTCACCCCTTATATTTCTATTTTCCATGATATTTCCAGCACAAGATCTTCTTGTGACCATTGTCTTGTATTTACTCTTGTACATATAAGGGCCTAGTTTGTACTATCTATACACTGATGTACTAGTTTGTATGGATCAAAACTTGCATTTATATGTATGTTACTTTTCCCTCACAAGGCTCATATATATATATATATATATATATATATATATATATATATATATAATAGTTGATTATTAGAGAATGATATTATATTAGTTGTGATGTGCCTAAACCTAATTACTTTTGTGTAAATTTGAATGTACTATTAGTATTAGTTTTGAGACATTAAAACAACTATATGAGTTCAATGAAGTGGATGTTCAACATATCCCAAGGGCATCGAATTATGTGTCAAGTGCTTTGGCTTAGCTTACCTATGGCTATTTGTTTCCACTTATTGAATTGGGAAGCTTGATGGAAATCAAAGACGAAATTCAACCTGTGAAGGAAAGAGAAACATTCCAAGTTGAAGTCTTTAACGACGGGATGAATGATTGGATGTAAGAATTGAAGTCCTATTTATCCAACCGAAACGATAATGCTTAATGTAAAGTAAGGCTTAAGGCTATTAATTATGTGTTACTTAATAAGGAGTTTTTTTTAAAGAGTGTCGACGGCCAATTATTACGATCCTTAACTCACAAAGTAGTTATTGAAGCAATGGGCAAGGTTCATGAAGGTATTTCTAGAGCCTATCAAACTTGAAATAGAATGAGCTGGACTTTGCATCACTAAGATTGTTATTGGCCCTCTATATGTCGAGATTGTATAGAATATGCCAAGAGTTGTCAAGAATGTCAGTGACATTGACCTCTTTAGCATGTCTCATCGAGTGACATGCGTGTAATTATTAAACCTTGATCATTTAGAGGGTGGGCCATGAATATTATCGAACAAATTTACCCCATCATCCAAAGGACACCAATATGTATTGGTGGTCATAGATTATTTTAGCAAATGGATAGAAGTAGTCCTATTAAAGAACGTAACTCAATGAGATGATATTGAGCTTGTCGAAAATAACATCCTTTGCAAGTTCAGAATCCTTGAGACAATTGCAACGAATCAAGGTACCGTTTTCATTGGAGCTAACTTCAGGGATTATGCATCCTCTAGGGGTATTAATTTATTAACATCGAGTCCTTATTATGCACAAGCTAATGGCCAAGTCGAGGCTATGAATAAGATTGTTATTAATCTAATTAAGAAAAGCATTGGCCAGTATCCAAAGAATTGACATAATGTGCTAAATCAAGTCCTGTGGGTAAGTTGAACATCTACGAATGAGGCAACTGCCTCCACTCCATATAAACTATCCTATGGTTATGATCCGGGGCTCCTAATCGAGGTTAGACTCCAATCGACTTGCATTCTACATCAAGCTAAATTGCCTTTAGAGCAATATTGACAAATGATGAATAAAGAGCTAGACAACTCAACCTAAAAAAGGTTAGAGGCGTTAAATCATTTGCTAAGTTATAAAGATAAGGTTGCCACAATCTACAGTAAAAAAGTAAAATCGAAAACTTTCCAAGTGGGAGATCTCATTTGGAAAGTAATTTTGCCCATGAATCAAAGGTCCAAGGCATATGGAAAATGGAGCCCCCATTGGGAGGGACCTTTCTTAATAGAACAAAAATATGAAGGAAATGTACATGCCTTAAGAGAAATTAAAACTAAAAAAATTTTGGAATCATAAATGGCAAAAACTTAAAGAAATTTAATCCGCAATATAAAATGTTATTTGTCCAATGATAGAAAAAATAGAAAATAAAAATAAAATTAATCTAGCATACGCTTTAATCCTTGAAGCATTTCGAGGAGTTCAACAAAGGCTTGTAGTGCTTCATCACGTTCAGTCATATCCTTTGTCTTCAGAGTCAAACTAGCCCACATAGAGCTCACAGAATCAGCTTGTTTTTGTAACTTATCAGTTAATTATTTCAAGTTATCAAATTTAGCTCCACAATCGTTTAACTTGCAATGACAAGTAACACGCTTCCACTCCAGCCTTGGTAGATTAGCACATTCCTCTTGTAATTAGGTTTCTAAAGCCATGATCCTCTGAGAAGTAGCTGTAATCTGATTATCTATCTTTGCTGCTTGAACCCTTGTAGATGCGACCGTTGCTTGCACTATCTTTTTCTTGTCTAGACTAACACCAACGTCCTTTAGTATTAACAAGTGAGCTCGAGTAAGACGCTAGTATTATTCCAAGGAGGTTTCGGTTGTGTCGAAGGCTGCAAGGATTAGACCAAATGTGGCAAAGGCCTTGGTAAATCCATGGTACACGTCCACAAATAAGGGAGCAACACAGTTCTCGTCAGGAACCACCACCTAGTTAAAGAAATTAGTCATTATATGAAGTTGTTGCTCATAGGCCACTGGATCCTTTACAAGTGTTTCTAAAGCTTTCGACAAGAAAGTTTCAAATGCTACTATGGCCCTTTGAGCTTATGCGACGTTCGTAGGGTCAAGGCCATTCAAATCTATAGGGATATCCTCAAGCTTAGAGAGAGTCTAGCTAAAAAGATCTGCTTCATCGTTCAAACAAGGGTTAATAACAGTCGACGGCTTAGCAACATTTCGACCTTGAATACCGTGTTGTTCAACATCGTGGAAATGAATATGTAGACATACTTTCACAAGGTTAGACACAATAACAATAATATGTGTATGCATTCCTTAAAATAAACTTGAATTTTAAAATACATGACCTCAAAAGGAGGTGGAGTTGAAACAAGCCCATGTTGTTATGTGCCATAAGGAGTGGGAGATGATATGGCAACTTTATTAATGTCAAGATTGGGGACAATGAGTCTTGTTGTAGGGCTTGTCCTGCAAGAAACTAGACAAAGGAAATATGTTAGAAACATGTTCTTAGACAAGTATAAAGGGAACATTACACATCAAACAAATCATACCTGAAGTCCTTCTTCCCGATGATGAATCTTGTGGAGAAAAATAGAATTTCGACGTAAGTTCCTGATCAGAAGAAATATAAAGAGAAGAACAAATGGTGGACCATCACTTCATGAAGTCAACAGTGTATGAATAGTAAGGTCAAAATACATAAACACCCTAGAAACAGTCCACAGTCTTCTTATTCTTGGTCAATGTCCTATTGATGTCCTCAGGAGGCGTCAATTTTTCTCTATGACTAAAGAATAAGGAAGGGTTCTCAAAAAGGGCTGGGATGGTTTGGATTAACCCAAACTATCAAGATGATAAGTTTGGAAAATAAAGCACAGAATAACATACATCATTGCCAAGCCACCCATATATAAGTTCTTGACAACATAAAATATGCCCTCAAATTGATTTCAGCGTCAATTTAGTTTCAACGGTTGACAAGTCAATACCTCGCCTGATAGTAATATATTTTATTCATTTTATAATCCTCTCATTGGATTTCTTAAGGTTCAATTAGGCTTAATTAAGTTAGTTTTGTCACATTTTATGATATTGAGCTTAATTGGATCATTAAAGAAATTATTGTTTGAATTTGCCTTAATTTGTCTATTTGGTAATGTTCAGTAAACTGGCTATAATTTGAGTTTCAAATATTTGATTAATGTGATTTTGGTCTTGTAGGAAATCTAAGACAATTCTCTACATCTTTCATGATATTTCAAGAGCAAAATCACATGTTTGGATAATTTAAATTGGAGTTTAAGTAAGATTCAGAGTACTGATCCTGACAGCTTGACCTCTACGCACTCATCAGCCCATATCTTGAGCTGTAGGAGTGATTTGGGATTGAACCAGTGGAATTAAAAATTTAAGACCCAAATCTACAACTTTCATTAAGAACACAAGAGCTAATTCAGATGTCTTGGAAGTCAGATTGGATTTGGAAGTCAGAATAGAGAAGTTGTAACTGGGCTTGAGTAGTGTGCAAAGATCAGCCCATATCTTGAGCTGTATGAGTGATTTTGGCCTGAAACTAGCGGCATTAGAAAGCTAAGACAAAAGCCTACAACTTTTATGAAGACCACTTTTCCAAATTCTGACAGCAGCCATGAGTTCAACATAGAATCATTTGAGAGACAAGCATCTCAATAATTTTCCACTCATTCACAATTATCAAACAACTCCCTTGGAATTTTTCACTCATTATCAAACAACTCCATTGTCATTTTGTACTCCTTAAGCTCTATAAAAGGGAGTATTGGCTGATCATTTTTGGCATCTTAGCTTAGAGATCAAGATCATCCTATTATGTTATTTGTTTCTCTTGTTGTAGTTTTATTTTGTTTTAAATAAAAGTTATGTTCATTTTTTTCTTCTTCTCTCTTTCTTTTTCTTGTTCATAAGTAACTAATTTTCATTTTGCTTGGGTGAAATAGTGAAGATTTTGGTAATAAATTAATATTATATTAATTTCTTTCTTGTGCTTGAATGATATATTATGAAGTGGTCATTATATGTGTTGTATTGTGTTTCTAATTAATTTAAAAACCCTCCTTGTAAAGTGGAGATCTTGACTCATTGTAGACAAGAGGTTGACACAATGAATGCTTGAACTCATTTACAAGTGTTAGCGTTAGTGGATAATTAAAGGAAGTATAATATAATTACATATATAATCTTAAATGAACTTTGAATGTTGTATTTTCTAATTGGAACCTCTGTTATGTGTGGATTTCAATTGAGTTATAAAAAAAATAATCTTGTCTTTAATTTATTACCAAGAGTAGATCTCCTAACCCAAGCAAATCCTTTTTCATTTGTGAATAACTTTTATCATCTTTATTATTATGACAAATCTTTTTCTTACCTCAAAGAATTTTTCTTCATCAATTCCTTGTGGATTGACCTTGGACTCCTGAGAATTTATACTTGAAAAAACTTACACTTGAGTTTCTAATAAACTAAATATGAAAGCAAATT